>JAXCLQ010000014.1:5970704-5980956 GCA_035584115.1 Cedrela odorata
CACTTTTTTTTTCTAATGATTATTAGGTACAAAATATAATAAGCTTTTCTATTATACAGGATCATCTCATAATAGAAAGATGATTGAACCAAAAAAGGAAAGTGTGTTGCACTTAGAAAACACGAGCCTTGACAACATGCAAAATTTAATGATTATCACCAAGAGGGGCCTCTACCAACAAATCTTAACTCCAAGCAAAATGCAAGGTAAGAAGTTCTCAATTTTCTCAATGTTGGAAGAATTTCCATCAATGTAATGACAATAAAACTTTATCTTTTTAGTCATACACACACCACTAAAGTCTTTATCCATCTCAAATAGAGTTTTACGAGAAGAACGTTTCATTCCATTTCTCTGGTCATGATACGAGTCACCCATCTCTAATAGAGTTTCACCAAAGGAATGTCATATTTCATTTCTCTGGTCATGACTTGAGCCACACTTTAACTACTAAAAGTTTGCCATATAGCAACTGCAACTTTAGGATATTTGTGAAGGTTTTGATTAAGTGATTAGCATATAATTTAGGGTTAAATTAAATTAAATATACAATTAGGGTTCAATTTCACAAAATTAAATAAAATTAAAGTTTAATCACCAACTTTTGATGATATGTGATGAAGATAAACCTCTCAAATGTTAGATCTTTTAGAAAATCAAATCCTTGAACTTAAATTTTGTTTTGATGGAATATGGAGAGAGAGAGAGAGAGAGCTTTTCTTTTTCAAAAATTTGAAAATACCATTTCTTACCTCCTAAAAGTACAAAATGATCATTTTATATCTTTTTGCTTTATTTACTTAAATGTCCTCATCATCTTAATGAAAGACAAATACTCAAAAACTTGTCCAACAAGTTTTATAATAGTAAAAAGTAAAATAACAAGTTTGCCCTTATTAAATAATTTGATATTAAACTTGTTCTAAAGATAATCAAGTTAATTTTGACTAACTTTATTTAATTATATTTATATTCTATAATATTAATAAAATAACTTAATTTACATTAAATTATATTTGGATCAATTAATTAAGCTTTCAGATCCTTTAAATTATTTAACGTGTAAACCGTTTACACTTTTCGACAAAATATTATCTTCGAGAGTGCTACCTCTCTTGCGGATAATATTTATTTTATTTATTAGTACGAATAAGCTCAAGTTATTGGTTATTACCTCTCGGGTTCACTGTGGTGTTAGCCGTGAGTCGGAACCGAACTATTCGATCCAATTTCGAATTCTTCAAAACTCAACAACTATGATTAACATCTAATAATATGTTATAGTCCATAAACCACAATGAAGAAAGTCTTCATCGAACCGTTTATTACTAATTATACGTACCATGTGGGTGATGTCATTTCATTCGTTTGATCTCGACTAAATTAAAGCTCATGAAAGTCAAAACCCTAAACTTAGTATCATTGTCATCTGCACTAATATCATTCATGATATTTACCAGATACATTCAGTATGCCTATTTTGCGATATCGATGCTCGGTCGATACCACTCTCATTAGGAATAGTTTAGATAATCAAATTATTTAGATAATTCATATGCATATTTTATCCACTAATATGAAAAGACAAAGAAAGCAGCATATGCAAATTAACAAGAAACAATTTTATTTTAAATAAATATGTACAATACATATTATAATATATGATTCAATACAAAATACTTAAAACTGACAATACTAATGGTTTTAGGGTATGCTATATTAATAATTTGTGGGTTTATTGCTAATCATTGCCATTATAGTCACCATGTCTACTCAAATCCCAACTATGGCTTTGAAATTAGGAGTTCAAGCCACTTTCTTAAGTTGATGAATGTTGATAGGTCTTCCCCTCAATTTCCTTTTGAAATTGAGACAAGTGGACTAAGGAATAATGATATTCAATCTATTTTTCGATAGGACGTCTTACTTTGGGTCTAAATGCAGCTTCTGTTGTGAATACTCCAGTCAGTCAAGGAAGAGAGGCCTCTTTGACCATTTGCACTTCCAGATTTTCTAGTATCAGACACAATATTTCAGGTGGCATATGCCTTTCATTTGATGATATTATGTTAGTGTTTGGGAAAATACCTAAAGTAGTCTAGGTATAATACTATATCAAGGGCCTTAGCCATTAGCAAATGTCTCACAAAAAACAGGTAGAATCTAAGACCTATCTCAATTAATGAGATCTCGACTATGACGTAATGAAGATTTCGGGTGTGACGTAGCTCGAGACTTTCTAAGTTCAATAAAAGATTTTGCTCTAAACGTGAAAACCAAGACCTCTTTTCCTAATAAAGATTCTGAGTATAACATGATAAGGACTTCGAGTAAGTCATTAGAACCCGAAACTATTTTTATTGAAAAAAAAGTTCTCAAATGAAATACAAGATTTTGAGACCTCTCATCAGTGGTTATTTCTGACCATTGAAAAGTTCAAGCTTCTCAGATTTTTTCTAAGATAAAGGGAGATTTATAGATTTGTGGTTATATCCTGCAAACATGACTCATGATCCCGTGATCCCCGGTAAGCCAATGAATTCGTAATTTTGATTTCACGATTTCTTAAAATACTGATGAATTCGGAATCATGATTTTATAATCTCTTAAAATTTTAATGAATTTGTGAGACATGATAGTAGTCAAACAGAATGATCTATAAAAAGTAAACATAAAATAACTAGGTAACATACTAAATTCGAATTATTAAATTGTTATTATTATTCTTTTTCAAACACTCACAAAAGAAAAATTATAACTTAAGTATTAGAGAATTTTTACTGGATTACCAATTTTATCTTTGATATATTTTTTCAATTTCAGGCGACATAATAATCCAACAAGTAAAGAATACACTTTTGGTGCACAAAATTTTTAAAAAAATTTTACTCCATCGACAGTTAGTCACCAAATTGATTGTAAAAATACTATTACATTAACAATATCTCTAAGGAATGTATATAAGAGCAGCTTCCCAAATTTAAATTTCTTGTAATATAAAGATGCAAGGTTGTCGTTTCAGCCGGCTGAGGTTGCCAATTGCATTGTCTCATTCAAGAATATAATATAATGGCTTTGCTTCCACTCGCTCAATTTGTTATTTAGTCTCTCATATTAGCTTTTGCTTTATCTCCTACATAAAGCGTGGTTTCCATTTCGTATTGTTTCACCATATCGACAGCTCAGTTTTGTAGCTCTGGAAAATTGTTTATTTCTTTTTACTACCTTTTTATTTTATTGGAGCTGGTAAATTACCATATCATAATCAGCAGGCAACTTTTATTACTGAGTAAAATGCACACAGCACACTTATGAATCCCTTGGAAGTAGCTTGCTAGGTTGTGTGTCCTAAATTTGAACACGAAGTGGTTCTACTATCCATGAAAACACTGTCCCCATCCTAGTCTTCTTCACCAGAGGACTAACTTGCCTTTTTCAGTCCTTGTTCCCACTTTGATGTAACACCCAACATAATACTGTATAACACAAAAACACCCACGAATTAAGCAACGCACCACCACATAATCATTAAAATTAGCATTACATTAATTTAAATTAAAGAAAGTTCAAATCTACCACTAACAAGGGGAAAAAAATCTTTGAACAAATTTACCGAAAACCGGATGAAATACTAGTCAGACATGCATACATATTGATACGGACATTGAGCTTGAGCACATTTGAGGAGTGAATAATATGATAATAATAGTAGTAAGTTTGGAAGATGAAAAGGGAAGCTAGTAGAATAATCCGGGGTTTGAAGGACGGAGGTCTATCTCCTGGGTCCAAGCGGTCCGGTCTTGAACATGCAGGTGCCAGTAGGTTAGAGCCAGCGAGTCTGGATCCATCATCATCATGGACCCGTCACCACCGCTTCCTCCTCCTCCGCTCTGTTGTTGCCCCCCAACCAACGTTCTCTGCGATGTCGATGGTCCCCTGCATTTAATTTAATGGCTTAATTTTCTTTTAACAATTATTTTTTCTGTCAAACACTTCACAAAGAAACCCGATTTCTTCAACTGCCTGATGGGACTTTTTGTTGGGTGGATGGAAGAAAGAAAAATGAAAATTGGTCGAGAATAGAGGAAAATAATATTGGAATCTTGCGAATATCAACATCCAACGTAGTATGAATGAATGAATATTGTGTTATAGATGGAACTGATAGATTCGTTTTGGGAAAATAAAATTAAAAAAGAGAGAGAAAGAGAGCAGAGAAGAAGAAGTAATTACTGACCTAGGTGGGCCAATAATGCCGTCAATGACTACATGCGCGACGTGCACACCAAGGGGTTGGAACTCTCTTGCTAGGCATTGCGACAGAGCTCTCAACGCGAATTTTCCACAGCCTGTCGGAAACAGAAAACAAAGTTTTGCTATAAATGATTAATACAAAGATAATAAGATACGAATTCAAGTGAATCTTTACTTCAGAATCGAATCATGTTAATATTTATGTTGAGAGAATGAGTTACATAGTTCAGGGAAACCCGCAATGCCATTGAGAGAAGCTGAACAACCAGTGAAAAGAATGGTTCCCTTTCCTCTTTCCACCATGCCAGGAAGTACCTTGCATATATAATCAATCAAACTAAACATAGAATTTCCAGTTTACCAACTATCTCTTTAAGCCAAAATTAACACTGCACGACTTTAACAAACGTTGAGAGAGAAAAACTGTAAGAAAATGCCGGATATATAGTATTTCTTCCATAAACATTATTGACTTGCTTCTAGGGTTCACTCTTGTGTACAATGGAAATTTAAATGAGCTTCTAGTGTCCGTTCCCATTCTATCAGTTCAATTCAATTCCTTCCTTCCTTCCATAGTTATAACTTTCGATAATACTCAAGATCGATCCTCCTAATAAGTGAATAGAAAAGGAAAAGGAATTCAGCTAGAATGATATTATCTAGTTTTAAAAGGTGCTATATTCTAATTTCTCGATTGAAACAGAAGGATAAAAAAACAAAAAAATAGCACTAGTACAACTGGAAGGCTGGCTCGGCCACTTGAGAAATAAAAGGATACCTGTTGAGCACAAAGAAAAGCACCAACCGAGGAGATAGCGACAGATTTCTCAAAGGAATCTATGCGAATTTCAGTGAAGTTTGTGGGTTGCCAAGTAATTGGCTGGTAAGCATTGTATACAAGCACTTCGACAAATCCAAGAGAAAGAACTCCTTCAAATGCCTCTCTCACACTTCTTGACTCGGAGCAGTCGATTCTGATGGCAAATACTTGAGCTTTCTCTTCCCTCGCTATCTCGTCTGCAAATCTTGATAATCTCCCTGTAAGTAAATATTTCAGTCACTGATCATTAACCACCATATAAAGACTGAGAAATCAATAGATAATGAAGACAAATAAATTGTTCACATTTTAATACTGGTCATGTTCTTTTGTTATGAAACGGACAGAAAGGAGTAAAAATTCATACCACAATTATATATATATATATATATATTAGAAAGAGAGAGAAACAATCGGGTATCGGGCGAGAAAGTTAATCTGTTGTATTTTCCTCGGAACTAAACAGAGTGGAGTCAGATAGAGATAGAGAGGGAGAGAGGTTACCGAGGTCACGAGCGAGGATGGCGACGGTGTAACCTTCATGGGCAAACTTGCGGGCTATGGATCGACCCAGTTTGGGGCCGACTCCAACAATGGCAGCGATACCTCTGCAAGAGACAGAACTTGACATGCTGCGCATCTTTGCTTGCTTGCTTCTTCTTGCTACCTGTGCTTTGGGCGCACAAAGATTGATGTGATGAACTAACAGCACCGCACAACACACTCTCTTCAAGTTGTAGTTCTTCAAATATTTTTTTAGTTGATGAGAATATTTGTATCGGAGAGAGTTTTTTTTTATGTGGAAAATGAGAGATGGTGGATGAGACTGCGGCTACTGGCTTTCTGTACTCTCCTCCGTCACTGTCTGAGTGGTTGCCTCCTCAGCAAGAAGCATTTCCGTTTGAAAATGTTTATTAGCTAGCTTCGAATCTTCATTTGCCTTCCCTTTTATGTAACCCCACCTCTGACGATCCTATTTCTCTTTTCTCTTAATCACACTCTTAATCAGCCTATTAATTATGGATAAATCGTGGTTAACAGTTGCTATTATTAATGTCAAGTTTTGCCTAGTTGGTAAGAAGTCTTTTTAAGTTTGATCCAGTTCACTTTTCAGGACTTAATTTATGTGAGAACCAATAAATACCAAATTAATATGATTATTATCCAAACCTAATATTCGGTTTTTGGTTCGATTTTAGTTTAATTATTTTTATTTTTATTAGTTTAATTGTGATTTTAAAAAAATTGGTTAAAATACACTTGAGACACATAAGAACTAAAAAGAAAGTAATTTTAATTTTAATCAATTTACAATTTTACGAATCTATCAATTTTAATTGGATTCAAATTTTTTTTTTTTTAAAATCAAATCGAACCCAAATTTGCTCCCCTTATAATGTCGAGTTTTAGGTAAGATCGAATAAATATTTTATTCATATAATTAAATTTTTTTGTGGAACGGTGTAACTTATTTCTAGGATCTTAGTGTCATATAATTAAACTTATCTATTAAATGAATTCCAATGTTCATGTATCGTATAATTGAACTTATTCGTCAAATAATTGTATGTAATTAAGTATCAAATTTTCATGCAATGAAACTTATATGTCAAATAATGTGAGTCAACACTCATCTGTGATCAAAGTGTCTAAGTGTCATATCATTAAACTTATCTATAAAATGCTACGTGTTAACCAAGTGACCTGATATGATATAAAATTTTCTTTCAATGGTGTAACACTTGCCTAAAATTTGCGTTATCAAACTTGATGTTGAGTAGTTGATGGTGTGTTGTGTATAACGCTTGTTATCACATTTTTATGGTACTTGTGTGCAGCGCTTAAATTTTATGTTTTCAATAATTTGATTGATGGTGAGTTGTGTGTAACGCTTGTTATTATACTCAATGGTGATACTTGTTATCACCAAATTTTAGGTGTAAAATGATGTACTTGGTGATGCATGTGACCCTTAATGGTGTAACATTTGATAACGCATGTAATGCTAGAATCTTAAGTGTCAAATGGTACGTTTAATGGCATTGTTTTGTTGAGGGGTCTAAGATCTTAGTTTCCAATCTAAGATACTAACTTATTAGGTATTAACTAATATATCTCTCTTTTGTTAGCTAATATAGGATAGTCTAACAATTTTTTAATATATGTATGGTTTGATTTACTTTTTTAAAAAAATTATAATAAAAAAATCGAATAAAGTTGTAAAATTTGAACTGAACGAATCAATTTGGTTTAATATGATTCAATTTTTAGTCTGTGTTAATGTAAGATTTGTTTTATATTTAATTTTTGTCATTTTTTTAAATTTAAAATTAGTTCAATTTAATAAAAAAAATCAATAAATTGCCAATAAAAACGTGACACTTGTCATTAAAAATTTAAAATTCTTAAAAAAATATATTTTATATATAAAATATAAAATAATTGTTTTAAAACAAAGGAACAGAACCGAACCGATTCACTTCAATTTTTTCTACCCACCCCTGCATGAAATGGTGCATGTAACATTTGAAATTGTTTCCTTAATATTCGAATACTGTATGTAATGTTTGAAATTAATTTCGTACTATATGTCAAATGATGCGTATAATATTTAAAAATATTTTGGTAACATCCACCAAATAGAGTTTTTCATTAACTAATGACTTATCGATAGCTTGTTTTCTTCCTTTCGTTTGGCGAATACATGCGATGATTGCAATGAAACAGATAAACAAAATTGGATAACTGGATAAAAGACTTATGGAAATCACACTAGTTTAGAGGAAATAGTTAAGCTGAGGCCAAAGGACAAGATGAGTCTACATACAATACACTCTACACAGTATATACAGAAATGCTGCTGTAGAGGAGAGAAGATACAGATGTACATGTAGTACTTCCCTTCCCTAGATTTTAAATAACTGTTACATTCACTCGTCTCTTTTGCATTTTGTATTTGCTTTTGCCTAGTGCGTACTGTTGTACGGCTCCATTCACTCACTTTCGCTATGTTATGTAACGTCGATATCCTTACAGAAAATGAAAAGCATGCCTGCAGCTAATTATTGCTTAATTTGTTTGTATTGTGCCCAGCCCGTATATGGCTAGCTTAGTTAGTTCACGATTTTCACATGGATGGCTGTGTGGCAGGTAAAAATAAATACATGGATGGCCAGCTGCAGAAAATTTTTTTAGCGAGAAGATGACGACAGTACAGGTAGAAATTATGAAGAACGCAAACTAGGGTGTTTCTTCCTAATTCGTTTCATATCAATGGATGCCATAGGGGATTATTTGGTGTACAAAAGCCAAGACGGTCCTACAGCATATTTTCATGGCATTGCTCACTGTCACGGGGAAAAAGGTCCAACACTTAGTGGCAAGTTGCCCTACCTTGTTCACCTTGTCCACCTTGTCTTTTCCCTTATTTTACTCTTTGTTTAAGTAAAGATTACAAGATTTAATGTCCAAGAATTTATGTTCAGAGTAGATAATTTCTATACTTAGTACAATAATAAAAGAGAAAACCGTCCCAATACTCGAAAAAGAAATCAAACTCGTGTGGAGTTTCTCACCAGAAGTGGAGATGAGCTTATCATTTAACTTAAAATCTTATATTAGCTTGATAAAGGAGTTTCCCACCAGTCGTTCAACCGTACCCATATATATATTAATCAAAGGATTCATTGGATTTGAGATTGGAATCGTGTCATCCACTCCTTCATTGGATTCATTGGATTAGGTCATACCGTCCTTATTTTGTCTGGTTCGCACATGCTGACTATAAATGGTGGGGAAGAGTTTTGAGTGATGTGTCTCTTTTAATTACATAAAATATCAGTTTGTATAATCCACAATTCATACTTGAATATTTGTTAATTTACGCCTTCTGCAACCTGAATATTTTGTAGCATTGCGAAACATAGCAATACCGAATCTTGAATCTTTATCCTCTTTGGTATGCTTCATACTGAAAAGTTTATAATATCCATTGGATTCACTAGCTATATTCTGCCGACAGCCACGCCATACCACTGGTATATTAAATGAGGGAGTAGATAAGGATTCAAGTTCCAATCATTAACTATGCCCTATGGGACCAGATACCGAAGTTCTATCGCAATCTTTCTGAGCTTGTGAGTTCTTTCTACAACGCGTAGGCCATTCATGTTATTACAGCAATAGGCCATTCATGTTGTTACAGCAATAGTAGTCTATGTAATTAATGTCATATATATTGCTGGTCATCGGATTCTTCTCTTCATTCCACTTGAGCAATCCATCTCCCAAAATTATTCTGACAGTATATATTAATATTGCTTTGCTGGTATGGTTTTAGACTTAAAACATTAGAATTTTATCTCATCCAAAACACAACAACAGTGAGTAAATTATTAGGAAACTCGTGGTAGTGAATATATAACACTTCCACTTATTGTACTCTTAACAATCTAATGCCACAACTTTATGGAAATCCAGGTGAAACCATCAAAATATTTTTTATCTGTCACATCAAATTATCTGTAATCATAACCTTTATGTATATAACCAAAAATCTACCCCGGCCCCGACCATACCTTTTTATCTTTTAGGGTATGCTCTTGCTCATTGTTGTGATGTTAATTCATGCATGAACAAAATATAATGCATTTTCATGTCTAATCACATTATATGTATTTATATGTTTTCACCTTATACTTCTTATATTATTTTGCACGATGTTAAATATTAGTTTGGAAATGCTGTCAAAAAATACTTTCGCCCATTGATAATAAATTCATTCTCGAGATTTGATCTAAAATAAAAGAAAATTTTGTTGTATTCGGACTAATCTTAAAATTTATGTCTAGAGACTAGATTTTTGGATCCCCATTTTAAAGTCTATTAAATTCTACGTCTTAACATTGTGTTTGGGTTAGTTTTAATTTTAATTATAAGACAATTGTCCACACTTGACTAAAAACAAATAAAAAATTTTAAAAATTAAATTAAATTTTACAAAAATTTAAGTTTAAGTCCGGACCAAATTGAATTGGTTCGATTCGATATAGTTTAATACTAAATTGTACGATATTATAAATATAATAATAGAATTTTTTTTATTCATTTTCGATGATTTCGATGAATACCAAACTAAATCCGACTATCCCATCCTAACACCTTATGAAAAAAAATGTG
>JAXCLQ010000014.1:5981056-5994437 GCA_035584115.1 Cedrela odorata
ATTCATTTTCGATGATTTCGATGAATACCAAACTAAATCCGACTATCCCATCCTAACACCTTATGAAAAAAAATGTGTCGCATGTATTTATTAAAATGTATTGAATATGCACTTTTAGAATTTTAAAAACGTTTTAGACTCATCAATAAATATTTTTGATCGGATCTAAATGTGTAATCACATCAAGCTACTTGGTTTATTAAGACACAAATTAAAATTATAACAAAAGATGAGTAGGTTAACTTTATTGCACAAACTGTATATTTATAAAAATTTAAAGGAAAGACACAGAATACAAAGGCGTGTAGTCATTTTAACTTCATGCTACCAATATTCTCCTTGACATTCCTTACTATCATCCAACAAAACCCATTTGATTAAGAAATAGGTGAAGACGAGAAGAGCTTTTAGAATTGCAATTTAAATTGCATGACCCCCCACTATAAATTTCTGTAGCTGAATTTGTGTTTGAGCCAGTGAAAATGGCTGCCTACCATCTTGACTTACTGCATATGATGTTTATACGTGCCGATGAATTGCTATTAGTCCCATTTCCCAATCACACAATTGTGAATTAACATTTACTCCTTGTTCCGAAATGCAAATGATTGGAGTCCAACTACCCATAGCAACTATCTTTATGAACACTAATATTTTGGTTCATTTGCTAGGGTCGAGTGATTTGGATTGGGACCATCTTTTGCATTAGAGTTTTCGACATGGATTTTCAAGAATGCAGACAAAATAATAAATAAGACTTTACGTTCTTTGGATATTAGAATCCATAAAAGTAGCCAACAATCGTTTGCATAGGATCAAATAGATGGTATTTTAAATTATGTTAGCCACCCAAATTGTCCAACTTATACACATATGGGATTGGGATCAAATCAATGGTACATCCTTTACTTAGTTGAGGAATGAGAAGCAAATGAGAAACCATTCTCTATGATTGTTACTACAAGAATGTTGTAGATTAGATATTGAAGATGCACTAAGTATGGAAGAATTTGGGACCCCGTAAGATAAGATCCAATCTTCATTAATTGAATTCAGGTTATGAATTTTATATCCCTCTCCCAAGACCACTCTTTTTTGATGAGATTCCAAATATGCAATGACAAGTGCATTTATTAGAAGGCTATATAGCTATCTATACAAACAATCATAGCTGTCTATGATTATTAATAGCTTACCTTTTCTTTGAAAGTTACTTTGATTTTTTTTTTTTAAAAAAAATTATAAATAACATATTTATTTGTACATATTTGTCATCAACCGTGTAATGCAAATGTGTTTTTGGTCTTATTTCATCGGCGTAAGTTGGAGAAAGATAACATTCCGTGGGCTCTTATTGAACGCAGATCTATTTAGGGCTGAGAGAGCCCATTACGGCCCATATAAAGCCCGAGACATACTTAATCGGGCCCCCGATTTCTATATCCGAATATGAAAAAGTTCGAGTCTTAATTACTGTCCAACACCAGTCTTTCCTTTGCGACTGCTGTGTCGTGCTCGTGAATCGTGATCTCTCCGTTCTTCGTATCATTTCCCTTCTCTTTGAATATTCAATGAGCTCTCATTTAACATTGCGAAAACCACAAGAACAGTAATAAGCAACACAAGTTTAATCTTTTCAAATTAGATCAGATCCATTTCTCGATTTCGGCTTTGATCTGAATTAGCTCCAAAGGTAATTTTTTTATTTTGGATAATGATGTTATAGTTTGAAGCAGAAGAGAACGACAAATGGAGTGGGCCACAGTACAGCATCTGGATCTACGCCACGTTGGTCGTGGCGATCACAAACCATTGCAGCCCCATGCCGCGGCGTTTCACCCCAATCAGGCGCTCATCGCCGTTGCAATTGGAACTTACGTCATCGGTAATCCATATTATCCATCGATTCATAGTCTCGTATACATTCAGGAACTTATAGTTTTTGAATTTTATGCATGGATTCAATTTATATAATGTTTAATGTTTGTGTTGCGCAGAATTTGATACTTTAACAGGAAGTAGGATTGCTTCTATTGACATTAATTCACCTGTTGTTCGCATGGCTTATAATCCTACCAGTGGTCATGCTATTGTCGGTATTCTTGAGGTTGGTTCTAATCATGCCAAGTTTGTCAATTCTGAAACTGTTTAGTTACTTGTTAATTTTCCGCTTTGTAATTTTAGAGTGAATTTATTTCTGTCATATAGTTCAAATTTTTACGCTAGTGGTCATTGGTAACTGTGTATTTGCTATTATGGTCTAGAGGTAGAATTACTTTTTCAAGATATGAAATTAATTATTGACTTGTAAATTCTTGTTGCATCATGATAATATATGCAGGTTTTATTAGTTGGAGCTATTTTACATTTGGATCAACTTGTTGCCAATGGTTATGTTTGCTCTAAATTTTTGGCCTGATGTTTGTTAATTGGGAACGGTCTCGAAATGCTTATTTGGTTAGGAGGAACTGCTGAGAAAAATTCACTGGTGGATTCTTTATGTCCTGTAATGTCTTGTTTACTGCCTTACTGATTGCTACAACATGTCTGTGTGTTTCTTGTGGCTTTTGTGGATTTCTTCTTTACATTTTTTTTTTGTTCTTTTGACATACTCATATTCTACGTGCAAGGATTAAACAAATTTGGGGCTTTATTATTTGTTCAGTTTATTTTGTAATTTTCTCTTCGTTGAGGATGCTCTGGGGTGCAGTACGGATGAAATTCTTATGTGCTTATGTTGATATTTGTGTTTTAAAATTCTCGTTCTAGGATTGTACAATTCGCTCATGTGATTTTGACACCGAGCAAAGTTTTGTTCTGCATTCATCTGATAAGAAGATGGAACAAATTTCTGTTGATACAGAAGTGCATCTTGCATTGACACCTCTCCAACCTGTTGTATTTTTTGGTTTTCACCGGAGGATGAGTGTTACAGGTAAGCTTTCTTTTAATTATTTGCTTGCACTTTTTACTCTAGTACTCGTTTCTTCTTTTGATTGAACACTGAATTTCAATTATTCATATGTTTTAAAGGTGTTATCGTTGAATACTTGGTAGTTACATCTTAATAAAATCAAGTTAAAGTTTTTAACTCAACACTAAATATAAATAAGTGAATAATTTTATCTAATTCCAAATTTAAAAATACTCCTACTAATCTTAGTTATTCTTAGCTATATAGAGTTTATCTATTTATCTATAAGGTGTGCGAAACTAACATATCATTCAGATCTATTCAGTTTTCTGATCTATTCTAATTTTAGATTAAAAAACAAACACTACTTAGTCTTTATAGTTTAGATTTTTTTGCTTGTCTTGCATTATTGCATAACACATCTGTCCTATAGCTGTTTGTAATTCTTGAACCATTATGCATGAAGTTGTTGGAACTGTTGAAGGCGGAAGGGCTCCTACAAAAATTAAGACGGACTTGAAGAAACCGATTGTAAATCTTTCTTGCCATCCCCGCCTCCCTATTTTTGTAAGATTTTTAATTGCTCTTGATTCTTTTCTTTACATGTGTTGATCACTGTGAGGGCTATAAATTGATGGAGATGATGCAGTTCCTAGTCATTATAAGTTTTTCCAACTAGATAATCTGAATCAATAAAGAGGCCAACCAAATTTAAATCGATTATGTATTGATTCTATAATTTTATAATCCAAATATCATTTTGTCATAAAATTGGTGTTTATCCTAAATTTATTCTTAGTTTAAGTTTAGTAATCAATTTAGCTGAGGCCCTAGATCTTCCAAGCTTCAAATAGAAGACATAAAGATTAGATTCTTGTTCAAGCTAGGCAACATGTAATCTTTATGTATCATGAATGAGCAAAATCAAGATATTTACATTTATGCAAATGAGGAAAATCTATGATTAGCACTTGTGATCTTCTTTAACAAATGAGGCCTAATGTTTGTTTGTCACCTGTTGGTGTATTTTGTGAGAAAGAGTCAGAAAGTACAAATCATCGTTTTCTCCATTGTTCCTTTGCTTTGCGATTGTGGTGCAATTTTCTTAAGGAAGTGAGACTAAGTTGGTTATCTCTTGGGTAGTTTTGTAAAAAAGGAGTAGAAGGGTTTTTGAGGATTCTTTAGGGGAGGAAGACATCTGTAAAGTTCGATGTTGGATATCTTTAAGCGATTAGGTTGTAAATTAATTTCGTGATAAACCATTTCTTTTTCATCAAAGTTAATTAGGATGCTATTGTCTTATGAATTGATTGTTGGTTTTTGAGTAGTCAGTCAATTATTTTGGTTGCATTAGTATTTGGACTGCTTATTTGGTATCCACCTTCTTTGTAATTTTTCTTATTTTCTTATTGGGTAATTGTTTTATGGAGCAAAGTATAAAATTTAATTAGGCGTTAAATTTTAATATAGTTTCATCAAGGGCTTTTGTATAATTTTATAACTTCTGTTTAGGAAAAAGAAAGAAATATATGCATATTTTATATAGGGTTATTACACTTATGCAAAATATATATATATATATATAATAAAAAGTTTAATATGTATATCAATTTAATACAAAATTCATCGATCATAATAATATATTTTACAACTATATTTTAAAACTTAAGTTACTCTAAATATATATATATATATAGGGTTATTACACTTATGCAATATATATATATAATAAATGTTAAATAATATAAAAGAATAAAAGAATATTGAGAAGAAGTTGTTTAAACACCTATCAAAATAATAAGATGTAAACAAAACTAAAAGAAGGGAAATAAGAGAGATATATTAGCTAGAGAGAAAATAAGAGACTTGAGAATTGTATTAAGTTTTGATAATTTGAAAGAAAAAGAGAGTTTGCCTTTATATAGGCAAGCTTCAAACGATTAGGTACAACCCTTGTATGCACTCAACAACTAGGTACAACCCTTTATATGCATCTAACAGTTAGGTACAACAATCTAAAACATATACTTAAAATGTCAAATAAACTAGTTGTTATTTTGTCTTTTAGCAACTAATTTATTCTATAATTGATTTGGGCTTTTGGGCTTCTCTAAATGATCTAACATAGATAATTCATCAATACCCACTAATTTGTCCCAACATCTTCAATGGGCTTGTTTTCTTCAATACTCCCCCTCAAGTTGGGCTTGAACAAATTGATCAAGTTCAACTTGCCCACAAAATTAGAGAGTTGTTGGATGCTTGGCGGTTTTGTTAAACTATCTGCAAGTTGGTTCTCACTTCTAACGCCTACCAAGGAGATTGTCTTGTCAAGATGTTTGTTTCTCACATAATGGCAATCCACTTCAATGTGTTTGGTTCTCTCATGAAAAACCGGATTGCTAGCTATATGTATTGCCGAAGTGTTGTCACAAAACATCTCCATTGGTTTTTCAACTTGAGTCCTAAAGCTTCTATGAGGTCTTTGATCCATACAAGCTCACTTCTTGTTGAGGACATCGCTCTATACTCAGCTTTGGCGCTTGACTTCGCAACAACACTTTGCTTCTCGCTTCTCCAAGTGACTAAATTTCCTCCAACGAATGTGCAAAAGCCGGTTGTGGACTTCCTATCTTCAACGCTTTCAGCCCAATCCGCATCGGTGTAAGCTAGGATCTTGTGGTGACCATTCTTTTTCACGAGTATTCCTTGCCCAGGTGTGCCTTTAAGGTATCTCAAGATTCGGTCCACCATCTCCATATGTCTTTGCTTTGGATTTGACATGAATTGGCTTACTTGATTCACTGCAAAAGAAATGTCAGGCCTAGTAATTGTCAAATAAATTAACTTACCCACAATTCTTTGATATTGCTTCATGTCTTCAAAAGGAGGTCCATCATAAACCAGTTTATCATCTTTTCTTCGTAGGTGACCTTGGATTGGTGTTGTTGCAATCATTCCACCAAGCTTACCTGTACCTTTCAAAAGATCAAGTGTATACTTTCTTTGACATAAATAAAGTCCTTTACTAGACTTAGCTAATTCAATTCCAAGGAAGTATTTTAATTCACCTAGATCTTTTATATCAAATGTGGATTTTAAAAAGGATTTAGCATGCTCAATTCCGATGCTATCATTTCCAGTTAGAATAATATTATCTACATAAACAATAATAACAATAATGCTATGATTTGTATGCTTAATGAACAAAGAATGATCAGCATTACTTACATTAAAGTTTTGAGATTTAAGTGCATTGTGTAACTTAGAGTACCCTGCCCTAGGAGATTGTTTTAAGCTATAAATGGCTTTCTTAAGTTTACACACATGACTCTTAGGTGCATCCGAAATATACCCTTGAGGAATGTCCATATAGACTTCCTCTTCCAAATTTCCTTGGAGGAAAGCATTTCTCACATCCATTTGATAAAGGTTTCACTCATAATTTGTAGCTAAAGATAACATAATTCTAATTGTATTCATCTTAGCTACGGGAGCAAATGTTTCGGTGTAATCCATTCCATAAGTTTGAGTGAAGTCTTTTGCTACAAGTCTAGCTTTGTGTTTATCAACGGAGCCATCACTCTTAAGTTTAGTTTTGTAGACCCATTTGCACCCTACAGTTTTCTTCCCTTGAGGAAGTGAGACTAATTCCCAAGTTTTGTTTCTTTCTAGTGCGTCTAATTCCTCTCTCATGGCCTTTTTCCAAATGAAATTATCTTTGGCCTCAAGGTAGTTAGATGGTTCCCTAATGTCATCAATTTTGGCTATAAAAGTCTTATAGTTGTTTTTGACATTGTCAAGGGTATAATAATTTTCAATGGGATGGGATGTGACCTTATTTCTATAGAAGAATTCCTTTCTCTTCCATTCAGATGGGGGTTTTCTAATTCTTTGAGATCTCCTAAGTGAAGAATCTTGATCATGTAATGGAGAAGTGAACTCTTTCTCATTTTGATTAACTTGTAAAGAACTAGATGGAAGACCTTCACTTTGTGGTTCATGAGTGGATTCTGTCTCACTACTCTCTTGGTAGGTAGGATCACTAGAATTATCACCTTGAGTACTCTCCTCACCCAAGGGTGTATTCTCATGACTATGATCTTCACTTAAGTTTTCTATACCTTGATGAGTGAATTTATCTAGTCTTTTACCTATCACAAACATAGGTAGAGATTCCTCAAGATTCTCCTCTTTACTTATAATTTCATCAAAATAACATTCATGTTCTACAAATGTAGTGTCTCTAGAAAGGTATCTTTCATTTGTGGAAGGATCAATACATTTATAAGCTTTCTTATTTGGATTATATCCTAAAAACATGCACTTGACACTTCTATGACTAAGCTTGTCCCTAGTTTGACTCGGCAAGTGAACATAGCAAACACATCCAAAAGTTCTTAAATGATCTATGTAAGGCTTTTGATTGTATAATATCTCAAATGATGATTTGTGTCCTAAGATTCTAGATGGAACCCGATTAATCAAATAAATGGAAGTTAGAATGGCTTCATTCCAAAAAATTTTAGGAACATTGGCATGAAACATCATTGTCCTAGCTACATCTAAAATGTGCCTATTCTTTCTTTCCGCAACACTATTTTGTTCGGGTGTGTAAGAACAAGCGGTTTGGTGGATTATTCCTTCATTAATAAGATATGATTCAAACTCATTACTAGTGAATTTACCACCATTATCGGTTCTTAGTATTTTTACCTTTTTGTTAAACTGTGTTTTAATTAAACTAACTAGTTCTTTAAAACACTCACAGGTATTTGATTTCTTCTTAAGTAGATAAACCCATGTGAATCTTGATTTGTGGTCAATAAATGTCACAAAGTATTTATAGCCATTATGAGATTCAAGAGGTGAAGACCATAAATCAGAATGAATTAATTCAAAATATTCATTGTAAATAGTTTCCGAATTTACAAAAGGAAGTTTAGTGTGTTTTCCAAGATTACATGCTTTACATGATCTAAAGTCACTAAACTTTAATTTCGGAACTACTTTATACAAAATATCACTAGGTGGATGTCTTAATCTTCTATGCCAAGTGTCTTCTAGATTATGTTCCGAATCTACTTTGAAGGCTTGATTGGTATCATCTAAAAAATATAGGCCACTTCTAAAGTTGCTTTTACCAATTATCTTCCCGGTTGTAATCTCCTGAAAAAATACCTTATTAGGTTCAAATATGACTCGACAATTCATTTCTTGTGTGATTTTACCAACCGAAAGTAAGTTTGATGAAAAATTAGGCATGTACATACCTTTAGTATTTTTAGACAAAATTTTAAGTTCACCTATTCCTCTAATAGGTATTTCCTTCCCATTTGCTATTTTAACATTTCTAGAACTAGATGTATCATGTATTCTAAATGCTTTGTTTCTAGTTTTAAACATATGATTTGATGCACCGGAATCAATAATCCATGAATCATTACAAGAATTGGAAAACATACCATGAGAAGTATTTGGCAAGTGAGATTGAAGAAGCTTTGCCAAGCCATCAAGTAGAGTTAATTGTCCGTTGCTCACAGTTGCATTTTGAGCTTTCGGTTGAGATGCTTCATTCTTTGATTTGGTGTTGGTCTTGAGATGAGGATACAAAGTCCAACACCTTTCTTTTTCATGGCCGAATAAGTTGCAATGCTCACATTTCTTATGCTTCTCCTTAAGATGATGGAATTTGTTGCATCTTCCCCTTTCTTGACTCGGCTTGCCTCCTTGAGCGCTTAAACCACTTTCTTTCTCCTTTTCTTCAACTACATAGCTTTTTTCTATTTTAGTTGAATTCTCCTTGGCCATCTTCCTTTGTGCATACTCTTTATTTACCATGCCAACCACTTGCTCAAACTTTGGTAGCTTATCACTTCTCAAAATATGATTCTTCAAATCATCATAGAAACTTCCAAGTCTCATTAGGTAAGAATATACCATATCAGCATTTGCCCTTGTTTGAAGCTCTAGAGGATCAGTTGTATACGGCCTTAAAGACCGAAGCTCATCAAAAACACCCTTCATTTTGGTGTTATGCGTCATGGGATCATCATTTCCGAGAGTTGAATGGTTGATGAAATGCTTCAACTCGTAGATTCGCATCACATTGCTTTCACTACCATATTGTAGAGCAATTGAATCCTATAAGATTTTGGAGTTCTTAGCATTGCAAAATGCATCAACAATTTCTTCACCCAAGGAGTTTAGAATCCATGAGAGTACTAGATTGTCATTGTAAGCCCAATCTTCATACTCATCACTAGAAATGTCTATTGGAGCTTCTTTCTTTCCATTGATGTGGTCAAGTGCTCTCCTTGCACTAAGAGCTCTCATGGCCGCATTCTTCCTAGTGGAATAATTTTTTCCATTTAACAAAATGGAGGTGAGCTTGAGTGTAGTATTTTCATCGATATCTACACCCCTCAAAGCCCTTTTGTTTGTCTCGGTATTGCTAGAAGACTCTCCTTGAATTACACCTTGACAAGAATAAAAAAGAAGAAGAATCGGCCTAAATGCTTAGCAACCTTGCTCAGATACCATGTTGAATAATATAAAAGAATAAAAGAATATTGAGAAGAAGTTGTTTAAACACCTATCAAAATAATAAGATGTAAACAAAACTAAAAGAAGGGAAATAAGAGAGATATATTAGCTAGAGAGAAAATAAGAAACTTGAGAATTGTATTAAGTTTTGATAATTTGAAACAAAGAGAGAGCTTGCCTTTATATAGGCAAGCTTCAAACGGCTAGGTACAACCCTTGTATGCATTCAATGGCTAGGTACAAACCTTGTATGCATCCAATAGCTAGGTACAACCCTTATATGCACCCAACAACTAGGTACAACAATTTAAAACATATACTTTAAATGTCAAATAAACTAGTTGTTATTTTGTCTTTTAGCAACTAATTTATTCTATAATTGATTTGGGCTTTTGGGCTTCTCTAAATGATCTAACATAGATAATCCATCAATACCCACTAATTTGTCCCAACATCTTCAATGGGCTTGTTTTCTTCAATAATAAAAAGTTTAATCTGTATATCAATTTGATACAAAATTCATCGATCATAATAATATATTTTACAACTATATTTTAAAACTTAAGCTACTCTATATATATATATATTGCATAAGTGTAATAACCCTATATATATATATATATTTAGAGTAACTTAAGTTTTAAAATATAGTTGTAAAATATATTATTATGATCGATGAATTTTGTATCAAATTGATATACATATTAAACTTTTTATTATTATTAAAACTTATGCTGAAAAAGGATTTTGTTAAAAGTTTATGATTTACCGAATATGGATGTATTAATTACCACCATGGAACCAAGTTGACTCTATATAAAGTTAATAAATATAAAAAATTGTTAAGTGGTGATAAAATGCCAACAGTTAGGGTCAACTTCAATTCGTTAAACTTTTCTATGTATTTTACTTTATGAATATTAATATTATACTTTAGTCTGATAGGATCACTATTCAATTGTTGGTAATAATCGGTTTAATTGATAAGATCTTTTTGGGTGGTACAAGAGGTCTAGATTTCAAATTATGCTCATATCAAGGTTGAGATTTACATTTATGTAATCTTTTAAATGGAAATACAAATTCTAAGAAAAGATTGTTATTTCATTTGCATTGTAATGTATTTGTATTCAATTTGTTATCTCTAGAAACAACCAGATTGGGGTTGTCAACAGATTAACTCTCATCTGCCTGTATATAGATAGGATCAAACAGATCAGTACATTGAAACTTAATTTCAGTAATTGGATCTAATCGGATTAGGACCACATCAGAATCCCATGCATTGCGGCCCTAGTCAGTGACAATGTATGATTGCTTAATTACTTATTTAATGTTTTGAGATTATGCTAAAGTATGCTTTTGGAAACTGTTTTTTAATTTCTATTTTTGTTTCCAGTATGTAGCCTATGCAGATGGTTTGATTCGAGCTTACAACATTCATACATATGCTGTTCATTACACACTACAACGTGAGAAGAGGAAAACACTTATTTGTTTATTGTATATGATTTGATGTATATTTCATCTTGTTGAACAACATATTCGTTTTCTTTTGTTTTTGTTTCAGTTGATAATACCATAAAGCTTATTGGTGCTAGTGCATTTGCTTTTCACCCGACATTGGAATGGATTTTTGTTGGTGATAGACGGGGTACTCTTCTAGCATGGGATGTGTCAACCGAAAGACCTAGTATGATTGGAATGTAAGTTATTTCTGCTCATGCTATTTTCTCTTGGGGTTGTCTTGTGGGAGTAACTTGATAACTCAACGAGCTTAAATTTTTTTCACCTTTTTCCCCTTTTATTCTCACCTTTTTCCCCTTTTATTCTCTTGAATGTTTCATGTTTTGTATATTCATAGAAATAATGATAATAGACTGGAGGTGTCTCCTGTGTGAGAGATGTGCAAAGTGTTAATAGAGGAAAGAAAGACCAAAAAAAAAAAAAAAAAAGAAGAAGAAAAAAGAAAGAAAGTCGTATTGAAAAAATAGAGTTTGGATTGACTCTTTTCAGTAGAATAAAAAATGTGAATTTTTTATGTTTACTTATTTCCTCTCAAAAGAAGTAAGAACAGATAAAAAATACAATGCCATAACCACTATTGGAGTTTTTCTGGCGACCTTATGGAATTTCATATGTTTCTAGTTCTTATTTTGGTTTTAAAGAATCTCATTTTTTATTTTGGCTCAAATCTTATTGTTTAAAGAGTTTATCTAAAGGAAAAGGAAAATTACTTTTTGTAGCACTAGAAAATCAACTTTCTAGCTGTCTAGGGTAGTTTGGGACTGCTGTGCTTCTACTGAACTTTGAAAACACAATAGTTAAAGATATTTGGTAAACACCCTCTTTTGCTTGGTGGGTAATGTTTACCATTTACTCTCCTACTTATACTTAACATTTAGTAATTTCACAGCAGATGTGAATTAAAAGCCACAATACCTCAATTCCAAACATATGCAGTTCTACTTTCTATATCAGTAAAATTCTGTTTATCCTTTATGCCATAAAATGATTTTTCTTAAGATTTTGGTGTACAAAAATTAGAAAATGTGTTGGTTATTCATTATTTGTCAATTATGATAGCATTTGAGCCAAAATTAAGAGTATTGAGTCCACCAAATAAAACCTTCTTGTTTAAAAGCGATTCTTTTACTTGGGGCTTTATAACTGCTGTGTTTTGAGTCTTGTATAATTAGATTTAATCACCAATAGATCCCGCCAACGAATTGGAAAATATGCAAAGCTATGGTAGTTACTGTTTATGCTAATTCAGCAATTTTAAGCTGAGTGAAGTTGCCAATTTCTGAAGCTGTCATTTATGCTTTTTGCCTACCTTTTGTGAGTTTAAACGCCTGTATCTGAGAGGCTTAACATACATGCTAACTAACACTGTTCACTTTCTCCAACAATCTTACAAGGAAGTTGCAATAGACATTTTTAGGTGCTTGGGTCATTTAGTTGGGTATGCAATCTGAGGTCTGTTAATTACTACACTGATGGATAGATCTTGGCATCTTTAGTAAACATAGTTCAAAGGATGGTGGCAAGTCTAGTTTTTTTTTTTTAATCTTTTTTTTAGTTTTTGCATTACAACGTCCTAGAACCTTAAAATTTATTATAGTTGCGATAAATGTATTTTGATATATTATTTAACCTGTGCAAATTAGTTTGTGCTTCTGCTTTTCTCTTACAATCTTTTTGTGTTGTTATTGCTAGTGCTATTGTTAACTTAGCTTATAGTGGTTTGCTTTTTGATGCTTTTGTAGTACCCAAGTGGGTTCTCAACCAATCACCTCAATTGCCTGGCTTCCGATGCTGCGGTTACTTGTTACTCTCTCCAAGGATGGAACACTTCAAGTGTGGAAGACAAGAGTGATACTTAATCCTAATAGACCTCCGATGCAAGCAAATTTTTTTGAGTCTGCTTGTGAGCTTGTTTCTATCTGTTTATTTATTTATTTGCTCAAAAGGACTTTGTCTGCTTCTGCATCCAAAGAATGGTGGCTCTGATATGAGACGCCTTGTCATTTCTCTCCTTTGTTATTTTCCTTTTATGAAATCGGTCTTTGTACTAAGGAAAAAGTACACATATGGTATGTTGTGTATGGCATGGTGTGGTTTCTATAAAACTTGGGTCGAGCTACCAGTCAGGTCGTCTCCTCAATTTGCACTGTTGTGACAAGCGTGTACAAACATGTAGATGTATACAATAATGTTTTAATATTTTTATAAAATACGTTTTCCAAAGTTTCATCCATTTTATGCATGTATCTGGTCATAAAATGGTAACTAGAAGTTGCATTGATTGATGTATTCCTTATTTTGTTTTACAGCTATTGAGTCAATAGACATTCCTCGGATTCTATCTCAGCAGGGTGGAGAAGCAGTTTACCCTTTACCACGAGTTAGAGCTTTAGA
>JAXCLQ010000014.1:6000061-6015993 GCA_035584115.1 Cedrela odorata
TTGTGCCTAGTTGAGGTAATCCTAGTGGAGTTTTAATGTTGATGCATTTAAAAAAAAATTGTATTGGAAAGAAACATTACAGAATTTAATTTGATGTGTTGGCTGATCAAAAACTCATAAGCATAAGTTTGCAGTTACAGTGTATTTTCTTGGCATTTCAGTCTGTTGCTTAGAATTACCAAATATACGCTATAATATATCTCCAGTTCTTGTTATCTGTTTACTCAAGTAATTCAGAAATCAAGGACACACTTCAAACCTTCACCCTTTCTGGTCTTAATATTTTCATTTACCTTTCAAGTTTGATGTGTTAACTTGTTAATTTTACATGATTGTTATAGCATTTCATGGAAGGTCATGCCAAAAGCGCTCCAATATTTCGCTTGCCTCTCATCACTGTGTTAGACACTAAACATCAACTGAAGGACATTCCTGTTTGTCAGGTAGCTTGGTTGATGATTTACATTGATTGTGATATCAATATATATGTAAGCATTAAGGTAGTATCTGAGACCTCTGGGTTTGTTGGCAGCCATTTCATTTGGAGCTCAATTTCTTCAATAGAGAGAACCGAGTTCTTCATTATCCTGTCAGAGCTTTTTATGTAGATGGCATAAATCTTGTGGCATATAATCTCTGTTCTGGAGGGGATAGTGTCTACAAGAAACTTTACACTTCGGTAATATTGGAGATTTTTTTTCCTGTTTATTCAACAAGGCACTGTCCCTTACAATTAATTTTGCTTTCAGATTCCTGGAAATGTGGAATATTATCCAAAGCACATGGTTTACAGTAAAAAACAGCAAATATTTCTTGTTGTTTATGAGTTCAGTGGCGCTACGAATGAGGTGGTCCTTTATCGGGAAAATGTTGATTCTGAATTAGCTAAAAGTAAAAGTAGCACTGTGAAAGGTACTTTGATCTGCTACATATTCTTTTATTGCTGTTACCTGACCCAACGAATTACATATTATTCATGATTGAGTTTTGTAGGTCGAGATGCAGCATTTATTGGCCCCAATGAGGATAAATTTGCAATTCTTGATGATGACAAGACTGGACTGGCTCTATACATTCTACAGGGAGTGGCTTCGCAAGAAGCTGATGAAAAGAATGGAACAGTTGAACACAACCAATCCACGGATACAAATGTTGGTTCTGTTCGGGGTCCAATGCAGTTTATGTTTGAAACTGAAGTCGATCATATTTTTTCTACTCCAATAGGTGCTCGAGTTCATAAGTCCTCTGTTGAAATGTCATAGCTATGGCAATACATCATGCTAATCAGTGTTTCCTGTTATTGTAGAGTCAACTTTGATGTTTGCATGTGATGGGAACCAGATTGGATTTGCAAAGTTGGTCCAAGGATACCGCCTATCCACTACAGATGGTCATTATATACCGACAAAAAGTGAAGGGAAAAAATCAATCAAGTTGAAAGTAAATGAAATTGTGCTTCAGGTAAATGGTTTAATTCCTCTTTTTATGTGTTTCTTTGTTTCCTATCCAGAAAAAAGAGTAGTTTATTTCCTCAAGCAGACTTAGGGTTCATTCTGGCTGAAGGCATAGAATCTCTATATCCCACAACCCCCTCTTCCATTTCATAATCCTCCTTGGTGGTGTCAGAAGGATTTGATCTGTGATCACTTCTGTGAACAAGTAGACTTTTATCAACTAAACTAACTAGTAGCCACTAGTTAGCGTTATTGCATATATGGAAATGTATTAATTCTTCATGTTGCTGGAATACTCTTGATAGCCTTAGTAAAATTTGTAGTCCTACAATTGTGTGGTGTGTTCGCTTAGCGAATTGGGAATTTCTAGGTTACCATGAAGAAAGGAAAAAAATTGAAAAAACCAAGATTGTGCTTGGTAATATTTCCAAAATGGTGTTTCTGAAAATGATATAATGTTTTGAAAATGTTGTTTTTAATAACGGATAACATGTTTGACAGTGTTGTTAGCAATAGTTTTCTAAGACTGAAAACAGCGAGAGGTGTTTGATATTGTTTGCTTGAAAATAAGTAGTTGTTTTAAGGAAAAAGTTGTTTATTTTCAAAGCATGTTGAAACCAACTTTATATGTTTTATACTTTTCAGTTATTACTTTTTGTTTTTCAATTTTCAAAAATAAGTTTTTTAAAAATATTACCAAACTCACTTTCAACAGTTTCTTTGTTTAGTAAATGAAAACAGTTTTTTGAAAAAGTATCCAGACAGTTTTTTATTTGAGGTACTTTTAGTTTGTTGCCATTAAACTTTCTCTAGCAAGCTAGGTGGGGCTATGTTGGTTGTGAGGCAATAATGTATTAGCCTCCTTGACACACCATGAGGCCTGGGGAAATGTGTATGTATAATGCAACTGTTAGACGTAATCATTAATAACTTGTGCATTTATAGTAAATTGGCATATGTGAATGTGATGAAGAATGTTACAGTTATGCATATTGTGCTATTTTCTACTGATATCAAATAAGATTGTGGATGGTAAAAGTTCAAAGAAATGCCCTTGCTTGTTTGGTATTGTTTTTTATTGGTGTTTTTGATTAGTGTTTTCATAAAGCAAAAATACAATGAAAATGGTGTTTTTGATTTGATGATTTTCAGAGTTCAAGAATGTGTTCAATAACATTTTCTGAAAACGGTATTATAAAAATGAGAACAGTAAAATGCGTCTGGTAGAAATATTTTGAAGAATTGAATTTCAATAAATTCATTTGCTAAATATCATGTAATAGTTAATATTTTGAGTATATAACCCAGCAAGAATGATTTTTGGAAGGTAAAGGCTTCAAGGTGCAAATTTTAGCTTGGTTAATTGTGAATGGGAAGATGTGTAAATTAATAGAAAGAAAGAGAATACAAATGCAGACCAAGTAGTCCGAAATGAAGAGAAACATCCCCAAATTTCAGTTTGTTCCTGTTTTCTATATACAAAATGTGTGTATATATGTGTGTGTGTGTGTGTGTGTAAGTGTATGACAAGCTTAATACATGTGATCTTGTTCAGAAAAGAAGACCAAATGTTCACTTATCTCCTTGTTGGTGTGTGATGTGTTAAGAGGGATGTGGAAAGTATTGAGCATTTGTGCTTACATTGCCAATTGTGATCAAAGATGTCATATAATTAGTTTGAGCTGCTGGTATCTTTTGGGTAACTCCAGTCACTTCTGTTTTCTGCTTTTGTAGAAGGAAGAAAGCTAGAGTTTTGTGGAATTTTTGTGTGCTTGCAGTTTTTTGGGTAATTTGGTTAGAGAGAAACAGAAATAACTTAGAATAAATTAGAGAGAATGAATTGGTTTCTTATTGGATGAAGTGCATTTTCTGGACCGGTTTCTAATGAGTTTCAGACATCCCTTTCTTTTTTTTTTATTCAAGTGAATAGGGAGGCTGCTAGGTGACTTGGTGACCTATCAGTTCTTATTTTGGGGAGTATAATGCCTTGCATTTTGAAATTTTATTCAATTAATTCTTGACATACTTATTATAAAGTACCACCTACTGGATCCAGTTTGAGAGAATTGAAATTTGTTCTCCTGCAGATAATGTGCAGATGCTTTAATTTGACTGATTCAAAATCCTGGAATTTTTCATCCTTGTCAGGTAGATTGGCAGGAGAGCCAGAGAGGCTATGTTGCTGGAATATTAACTACTCAAAGAGTGCTTATGGTTTCACCGGATCTTGACATTTTGGCAAGCAGTTCTAAAAAATTTGATAAAGGACTTCCTTCAATATCCTGATACAGACTAACTTTGCATGAAACTTATTCTTTTCCTTCTATTCTCTCCATCCCCTCTTCCTTCTCTCATTATGTAAATTAGTATAATCAAGATTAATACATTTTGTTAAGCACTTAACCTATGTTTACTTTAGATCCCTTTTGTGGGTTGGGCCAGCTCTTTTGTTTTCTACAGCCACTACAATTAGTGTGCTTGGCTGGGACGGAAAAGTCAGGACCATTCTCTCGATTAGTATGCCATATGCTGGTAATTTCTGTGTATGCTTGGTTAGCAGGAAATTCTATGTATATTTCATCAACTGCAATTTTACGTTGTATTAGTATGCTGAGGTACTTGGATTAACTTCCTGCTTGCAGTTCTGGTTGGTGCTTTGAATGATCGTTTATTGCTAGCTAACCCAACAGATATCAATCCCAAACAAAAGAAGGCAGTCGAGATCAAGAGTTGTCTTGTTGGGCTTCTTGAACCTCTTCTTATCGGGTTTGCCACAATGCAACAATATTTTGAGCAGAAGCTTGACCTGTCAGAAATATTGTACCAAATAACATCAAGGTTTCTTTTTTCCATGCTTTGCGACATGCTTTTGTTGTTATAGATGTAACTTTTAAAAATCGCACTCTCACTGCCAATTTTTATTGAAGTTAGGATTCTTGTTTATTATGATCTTTGTATTTTATGTTGAAGATTTGACAGCTTGCGCATTACTCCTCGATCTCTTGATATTCTTGCCAAAGGCCCTCCTGTCTGTGGGGACCTTGCAGTATCATTATCCCAAGCGGGGCCACAATTCACTCAGGTGAGCAATGATGATTTATTCGTATTCACATATCTGGTTTAGTTTCTAACACATTGGGAACCAAACTTAGGTGTTGCGGGGCATATATGCTATTAAAGCTCTCCGGTTTTC
The DNA here is from genome assembly GCA_035584115.1 of Cedrela odorata. NCBI lineage: Eukaryota > Viridiplantae > Streptophyta > Magnoliopsida > Sapindales > Meliaceae > Cedrela > Cedrela odorata. Next base: position 6,004,709 of record JAXCLQ010000014.1, read on the forward strand.
TACTGCTTTATCTGTTTTGAAAGACGAATTCCTGCGTTCTAGAGACTATCCAAAATGTCCTCCAACCTCCCAATTGTTCCATCGCTTCCGCCAATTAGGATATGCCTGTATAAAGTAAGTAGATTGTTTTTATGCTTCTGATATTTGACCATATTGAGAAATTCTAATATCCTTGCTCTGGCTTAAGAACTTGAATTATGTACAATTCGTTAAAACTTGAGGTCTTAGTCATTCTCTATCTTATATGTGAGCCAATTTTTCATTTTACAAGAAATAATTGGTTTTTCAATCATTTTCTTTTGTTCCTCCTCTCCTGCTTATTAGATATCTCATCATGCTATATGTTCAACGGAGAGTTTCAATGTTCAATTATATGCATAATTTATCATCTTTGTGAATATTGGGATATGGCTGCCAAAATCTTTCATTGTAAATGGCTTAATTTGAATTTGTATATTCTTTATGCGGAATCAATACCAATAGCATGTATGCAAAGATTATACACTTATATGTCAATATATAATTGTTTATGTTGTGTGTTTGATGTTGATTTGTTGTCCAAAATATTTATTAATGATGTAATCACAAAAGAACACTGTATAGGAGCATATTTTGTTCTCCTATTAAGTCTTTTGTATCTTTGACTACTGGGATTTTGAATTTCAAGGCTCTTTCACCATTGTAAATTCTTTTATTTCTGATTTTTGTGTTCATTTAACTGTCTTTTACCTACTTTGTAACTGGGAATTTCAAAATTGCAGGTATGGTCAGTTTGACAGTGCCAAAGAAACTTTTGAAGTCATAGCAGACTATGAAAGCATGCTTGATTTATTTATATGCCACCTCAACCCCAGTTCAATGAGGCGTCTTGCTCAGAGATTGGAAGAAGAAGGCGCTGATCCAGAATTGAGGCGATATTGTGAAAGAATTTTAAGAGTCCGCTCTACTGGGTGGACACAAGGCATTTTTGCTAACTTTGCTGCTGAGAGCATGGTTCCGAAAGGACCTGAATGGGGTGGTGGGAACTGGGAAATCAAGACCCCAACTAACTTAAAGAGTATACCTCAGTGGGAACTGGCTGCAGAAGTGGTGCCTTACATGAGGACTGACGAGGGCCCCATCCCATCTGTTATAACTGATCATATTGGTGTTTATCTTGGTTCAATCAAGGGAAGAGGCAATATTGTTGAAGTAACCGAAAAAAGCTTGGTCAAACCTTTTATACCTGCAGCAGCTGACAATAAACCAAATGGACTTCATCCTTCTTTAGTTAAATCTATGTCTAACAATTCCAAGAGAGCATCTGATGGCAATTCTAAAGGTGGTCCATTGATGGGTCTGGAAACTCTTACCATCCAGAATGCTAGTTCCACCACTGCTGATGAACAGGCTAAAGCTGAAGAAGAATTTAAGAAAACAATGTATGGTACTACTGGTGATGGTAGCAGCAGTGATGAGGAGGGAACGACAAAATCTAAAAAATTACAAATTAGAATACGAGATAAGCCTATTGCTTCTGCTACAGTGGATGTCAATAAGATTAAAGAAGCCACAAGGCAATTTAAACTTGGTGAGGGTTTGGGCCCTCCTATGAGGACCAAATCACTAACTGCTGGATCCCAGGACTTTGGTCTGCTTTCATCCCAACGTTCTGCTGCTACTAGTGGAACTATGACTGCTCCTGCAGTTTCTACCTCTGTTGACCCTTTTGGTACAGAGTCATGGGCACAACCTGCATCAGCATCACAGCCAGCTCAAATGGTTACTGGTGGAGCAGTAGGTAGGCCTATACCTGAGGATTTTTTCCAGAATACAATTCCATCCCTCCAAGTTGTGGCCTCACTGCCTCCTCATGGAAATTATTTAGCCAAGTATGAGCAGGCTTCACAAGGGTTTGAAAGTGGCAAGATAACACCCAACCAGGTTAATGCAGCTGCAGCTGATATTGGTCTTCCCGATGGTGGTGTTCCCCCCCATGCTGCTCAGCAACCTGCCACTCCTATTGTGTCCATTGGATTTCCTGATGGTGGTGTTCCACCACAACCCACTGGTCAGACTCCTTTCCCATCTCAATCTCGGGTTCTGCCTGCTCAGGTCCCACCTTCTACACAACCTCTTGATCTCAGTGCCCTTGGAGTTCCAAATTCGGGTGATTCTGGAAAATCCTCTGCCCATCCTGCTTCTCCACCTTCAGCTGTGCGCCCGGGACAGGTGGAGATATTTATTTTGAATTTTTTACATGTTTAGTTCTTTTCCTTTGTTACATTTCCTCTTTTCTTTCACCTTTTTTGCTGTGCTTGAGTAAGTCTGAATTTCTTTGATATATTTTAGAGTTTTTGTGGTAACTGCAAAAAGGAAGCATTGATGGTGGGAAAGAGTTGAGAGAAATTTGTTTTTTTTGTTTTTAGCCAAAATTGACCTTTTACGAACAATCTGTGTAGTCTATTGGCTGCATTCAGTACCTGATGCTCAGAAGGCGTTTACTCTTTAATAGGAAACTGGAAAAGGAAATAAATTTAATTGTTAGTAGACATGTTTAGTATTTTCCTGGTTCCATGCATTTTTTTTCGTGGTCTTGTCCTCATAAAACATCCTCATAACAGGTTCCTCGTGGAGCAGCTGCTTCAGTTTGTTTCAAGACTGGGCTTGCTCACCTTGAGCAGAATCAACTGCCAGATGCACTATCCTGTTTTGATGAAGCTTTTCTCGCTCTAGCTAAGGATCAGTCTCGTGGGGCTGATATTAAAGCTCAAGCAACCATCTGTGCTCAGTACAAGATAGCTGTTACGCTTCTTCAGGTACTCTTTATATCCAATTTCAAATGAATTTGTCTCGATAAATTTTTATTACTAGAGGCCTAATAGTTTCCTGGTGCAATCTTGTCTTTCCTTGGGTCCATCATTTTTCAACCGTTAGTAAGATATGATCACATATCTGCAGAGAAGTATAAATAAAAGGGTTATATGAATTTATGAAGAATTGAAATGACCCAAGTCATTCATACGAAACAGTATGTAAATTATTTCTGCTTTACAACAGTAATTCTTTCTAAATTCAATTTGTTTAGGATTGTGATTTCTGCTAAATTGAGGTTATGATATTGGACGAGTTAATTACCCCTGCTCCGTTTCAACTTTTGAAATTAACAGATGTTACTTTTTTGAACACTCATGTCCAAGGTACTTAACCTTCATTTGAGACACTTACTTTCTGATTTTACACAATGAAGCAGTGTCATGACCATATTTCATTGGTTCATTGTAGGAAATTGCACGGCTTCAGAAAGTCCACGCCCCAAGTGCAGCAATCAGTGCAAAAGATGAAATGGCTAGACTGTCTCGGCATTTGGGTTCTTTGCCTCTTCAGACAAAGCACCGGATAAATTGCATTCGAACTGCCATTAAACGGAACATGGAGGTTCAGAACTATGCTTATTCTAAGCAGATGCTTGAGCTCCTTCTGTCAAAAGCACCTGCAAGTAAGCAGGACGAGCTGAGGAGCTTGATCGACATGTGTGTTCAGAGAGGTTTGTCCAACAAGTCCATTGATCCATTGGAAGATCCCTCCCAATTTTGTGCTGCCACACTTAGCCGTCTGTCTACTATTGGATATGATGTCTGTGATCTCTGTGGAGCCAAATTTTCGGCTCTCTCAACTCCTGGATGCATTATATGCGGTATGGGATGCATTAAAAGATCAGATGCACTGTCAGGGCCTGTGCCTACTCCATTTGGCTGATGTTGGACATGTGCAATTTTGCTGTAATCTGTTGAATTTTCGGGTAAGATGGCCATTGAAATTAATATTGTAGAGTCTCACCCTCTGGAATCATGCCACTGTTACAGAAATCATCATTTGAAACATATTCAATCTATTTACTATCGAGAGGAAAATAGCAGCACAATTTGGTATATAGTGTAATTTTGATTTGTTTGTATATGATTCTTTTCTTTCTCCACATTGTTTGTTGTAGTTTTGTGTTGCCCGGCCATGTAATGGCGATTATTAATATAAAATTCATTCGCAGTTTTTTCTTGAACTCTTGACACTTTTTGGTGTATAAAAACTTTACCAGCTTGGCCATTGGAAGCATTCAGCGAAATTGTCGAATTGGTTTCTACAGGCCAATTTTTGCAAGTTTTAGAATTTCCTTGTAATTCTTATGCTTCTAAAATTATAGCATCTAAAATTTTAGTAAATATCATTTTTATTTAATAGATAATATTTATTAATTATCAGTTTACTTAATTTTCAAACATAACTTTCAAATGATAATGATAGGGAGAAATTTTTTGAGAATGTGTTAGGTCATATTAACAATATTCCATATCATTTCTTGTTGAATGTTACCGCTGCATGTTATGAAAAAGACACATTCAATAACAAAGCAATTTCCTATCGGAAGACTAACTGCTTGGATGTGTTGCCCTGATTCTCTGTATGAATGCATGTTTTGAACACTAACGACCCTGGTCACTAAAATGGCCATGCCGAAAAGAGGCTGATAGGATAGCAACACACGATCAAAGTTTATAAAAGAATATTTGATGCTACTGACTACTGCAAAAAGATGTCATGGCTTTCTTTCTAGCAATCAGGTAATCATGCTTCCAGCTATGAGTAATCCATGTTGTTCTCTCGTCTAAAACCCAAACCAGTAGTGGCACTGGCAGGGTATCGCAGGCTGTTCAGGTGAGCCTCTGGAATTTACGTACAAAGAATCTAATATGGGTTTGGCATATCACAATTCACGTGCCGATGACAGTAGAATGTAGTAAATCAGACCATTATTCATTGTTTACTGCATATCTTCCCACACATTTTAAAGCTTAAGATGCCTGCCTTGTTTGGATTGGATTTTGAAAGTTGGGTCTACATCTATCTGTGGTCTTTCAAACCACGGGACAATTCCACTTTCCAATGAGTATCCCCTCGTGCCCCCAAATAAAATTTGCATCATTTTTTACTTTTTTACTATGGATTATACAATTGACATCAACTACCACTGGCATAATTCTCAAAGGCTTGGGTTGGGATGGGAATATAAATGTGTTTGAACAGAAAATTAGGGAAATTTAGAGCAGTAGCAGTGACAGATTAGATATAATATTTACTGCATATGATTTAAAACCCATTCATGCCAACATTAGTGGTCAGTTCAGTTGGCAGTCCATCTAGTGCCTTCTAATTGTAAACCATTCTCTTGTAGCCTACCCACCTAACAAAAACCACTTGTGAAAACAGAGTTTTGGAAGTAAGCATGGTAATCATAAGAAACATTCGTTCAATCAAATCAAGTATCATATCACGCAGCTAAATGCTTTAATTCATGAACTGGTGACCCAAATTTGCTCATCCACAAGAGAAGATTATAGCACAGTACCATACCACAAACAGAACAGGATAAGAGAGCACTGTCTAGTGTTCTGTTTAATTTTTTTTGTAGTTTTCTTATCATTTTTCAGCATGCCATTGCTAGGTGATGGGCATTGTCATAGACACAAGTGTTTTGTGGATGCTTAAACCATAAAATGGATGCTTATCTACCCAAGCGGTATGCCCATGTTTGTGAATTTTGGGAAACACATTTTGATTTTTTGCCTCTACTTTGATAATGAACTTTGCATGTTGGTGCATATCACATGCACCTATTTGGATGTCTCAGAAACTACAAACCCCTTGACTATATTATTTCATTGTCAATTTACCATGCTATGGAAGAAGTAATATGACCAGAAGCATAGTAGCTGAAAGCAAGTTCCCGGCCAAACTTGATATTAATCATAATCTTGACAGTGGAGATTACATAAATCTTTCATGCAACTTGGCCTTGGCCGAAAAGCACAAAAACAGTGGTCTTAGTGAGAATCTTATTTCATGTTTACTCATCTACACCCAAGCAAATAAACTGTTCAACAATTTCGTAGATATGCATGGGGGGTTTCAGTTGAAAAAAAATAAGAGAAGAGACAGAACCAATTTAACAAAATCTTCTTCATATACTTCTAACTACGAACTCGGACCAGTTTTAACGAACCCGGACCAGTTTTAACGAACCCATCACCACACCTAAAAAACCGATCGTGGAAAAAAATGGCCTGTCCACAGTTGTTTACAAATGAGAAACTATATAGGTATTTGCACAGTGTCTGCTTCACGGCAACCCCTAAACCAATTTGTTTACGAGTGCTAAACTATTTATGTATTTGCACATTCCCACTGTACCGGTATATAAACAAAAGTTGACTGGAGAATTATAAAGAAACAAAATCCATCATCGGTGTAAAAGCAACCTGAAACTGAAATCGTATGGCATTACTTGCACTAACTGAGAAATAGGTTCTCCTTCCTTTCTCTCAAGGCAATTAACTGCTGCGTTCCTGAGTTCAGCTGGTAGCTGCAGGCAAACCCAATCGAGCAGTGACTCCAAGTCCTTTGCAAAGTCAAGAAGATACCAATCCAATAGCTTGGGAAGAATCAACTTGTTCGTTCTTGAAATGCCAATAGCTGCCTGTAGATATTCTTTCTTTGCTGCTTCCAACTCGGCTTCGACTTGAGATGCAGTGTACACCCTCACCTTCATTTGACAACATACATGTACAAGAAATTGTCAAAATATGATGTAATTGTCTTTCATAATAATAGACAACGAGAGCAAAATTTGGAATAATTATGCCATGAAATGGTCAGAACTAGCCACATTGACAGAATGGTGATGGAGCATTGATTGACAGTTCATGAAAAACTTCTTTTATTAAAATAGTATTCTCATAAAATGGTTGATAAAGGACTAATAAGTTGCAACAATCCAATAACCACTCTTGCAAACAATTTTCAATTGAAATAAAATCTTTTAAATGTTCCCAACGCATCAAGTATGAGTGAATTTTTCCACTCTTAAAATATTGATAGGTGAGTAAATGTTATTCCCATGGTACAAAACAACAAAAAATTAAGTCATCGGCCTTCAAAAGCAAGGCAGAGTGACTGCCTACGTAACAAAAGAATGAAAACTAAATTTAAAACAAACTTACAGCAGGGGTGAAAACTAAATTTAAAACAAGCTTACAGCAGGGGTGAAAACTAAATTTAAAACATACTTACAGCAGGAGAGGACCAGCTCCCACAGCAGAGAGCAAAAGTAACCAAGGGTTCAGACCACTCCAATCCAAATATACTGCGTGCTTTCATCTCATCATTTTTAGCAGCTTTGGGACATGTCTTTTAGAGAGAGAGACAGAGAGAGGGAAGAGGATTTAGGTTGTTTAACAATAACAAGAAAACTTACAAGACTTTAATCCAATCCTATGAAAAGGTATTATAAAGTTAAGATGAATGTGCTTACAAATTTTAAGTGATACGGCAGCCTCAAGATGAAGTGTTCAATTGTAATTGCATTGAGCAAGTGTCCCCCAACAACTATTGTTGCCTGGAGCAAGCGCAGCAAAAGTTCTGTCAAATGCATAATTATTTTCCTAGAGTAGTAATTGTATAGAAGCTCAGCAATTTCACTTAGAATTTCTAAGAGCACAATTAAAGTTACAACCATAATAATATCCTTTCCAGCTCAATATTTAATTTGTCTATGGCAATGTGCTTCGCATTAAAAAATAAACCAGTTTTAATGTTGAAAGAGAGTACATCAACTTCAAGTTTCACAGATTGTCAATTTTACTCATACTATCCATTTTGATGATGAATTTAGTGTCGGCTGAAAAAGAAAATAACAGATATAATAATTTAGATTACTGTAATAACCAACAGATCTCACCTTCTGCATAAGTGCAACAACCATTTCAGGAGTCTCCGGAATCCCATGTTCTAAAAATGCCTAAAAGGTCAATAATGTAACTGCATAAGTACGTTGCCCCCGCTCTTTCATGATAGATTGAGTTAAGAGCAAAAAGATTAAGCCATACAAGATTAAATTCAAATTTCTAGATTCTAGCATCATCATGTTTTCCACTTTTATTATGTATGCACAACAAAGAGAGATCTTACATTCATGATGCAGGAATTATAAGTGTTTATCCAGAATGCAAGCTTCTGTTGATGGTTAAGACCCTCTAAATTGACGGAGGCAAGCTTCCCAAGTAGGAACCTGAAATAATTATCAAGACGGGGTGAACACAAGTAATAGCAGTAGTAACAAACATGTGAGAGAAAACAATCAAAGAACATACTTTAGCCTATGGATCAGAAACAAAGCATTCATTGTTCGGTTGAGATCAACTGAACTAGCTTCAATTGCACAGAGATGCTTATACGGACCAATATCAGTATTCCCGAATTCTGAACGAATTCCATATGGATCCCAAAATTGACACTCTCTGTGGCTTCCATGAGAATCCACTACTTTGTCCTTCAAGGTGCTAATCCTTACAAAAATGCTAGACAAGCATCTGACAATATCCTCAGATACTTTGCTGGGTGTGCTGTCAGCTTCCAGCAACCTATCATTTGAAGAATCAGAACAGCTCTGCTCTGCTTTCTCCTGTTCCTCTAATCTGTAATCTAGCTGGACAATTGAAACCGGAATTAACATAAATGTAGCCCTAAACTTAATATAAGTTCACGTGCAGAACCCATAATAATTGTATACCTGCAACATCAAAGGATCCAAACACTTGTCTGGTGATTCATTCTTGATTGGATGACTCTTAACTGGGGTGACAACTATTGGAATTTTCTTTTCTGGAGATTGCTTATCCTTCTCAGCATTAGAACATGATATATTCTCTTTTCCTCGCCCATCTTCCAAATGAAATGAAGAGGAATTTGATCTCGTTGAACCTTGTCTCCCATTCATTGTCCTAATAAAGCATGGTGTGGTTGTTCGATCACTAATGGCATCCGAGGAAATGAGCTTTCTGCTTGAGGTACATCTGCCAAGAGAAGGTTGAGGCCTGGCAGTTGTTGATGCTAAATTGATCTCATTAGCGGATAAAGATTTTGATCGCTGGTGTTTATAACTTCTAACTGACACCTGGTCAGAATCATTTGAATTCTCGACACTCCTCTTGGAGGAAACGTAGACAGCTTCCTGATACAGACCTTGCCTAAAATTCACAACTTGCTCTTCAAGCCTGACAACCTCCTCTTCCAAAACAGCTACTTCAGCAAGTAGCTCTAATGTCTACAACAATGAAAATCGTAGTCAACATCATCCTTTATATCATCTCCTAAATGTAGTGTACAAAATACTGAACAATTAAGAATTGTTTTCATCTGGGTTTCTTCCATTTCTTTCCTATGAAAAAATAGTTCGTTATAACTTTCCATATAGACCTGCACGCCAAAGTATCCGTCACAATGAAGGATCTAATATTAAGAGAGAAGTGAATATACTAACATATGGAGGGAGATAAGGAGGAAGACGAGGAAGAGATCCCAAAGGCCTAGTAAATGCTCTCTCTAAAGCTCTATGAACATTCTCTTCATGTCGAAGCTTCCTCTTTAGCTTATCAACCTGAAAATGGAATTTGAAACCATAACAATCAAATCAAAAGAACATCAAAACAAAGAACCAAATTGGATGAATTTACATAGAGAATTTTGCATACATCTTCTAATAAGGCCATTTTCCTTTCCCTATTGGATCGTCGTCGATTGGTCACAGCTTTGCCACCACAAAGTCCTTTGCTCCCCTGTGTCTCCATTTTCTCCTTCTTCGTATATTCGATAGCAAAAATTATAAATGAACAAAAACAATCAGGTTTATGAACGAAGAAAAGAGAATTAAAGGAGAGAAATCATTCGTTTCTTGAGACAAGTGAAAGGACCCAAGTCAGATATGTGTATAAGTGAAAAATTCCTCCTTTAGTACACAAGCAGATTTCACAATCTGCAAGAATATACAAAAGAACAACAAACTCCAAAATTCTGAAAAAAAAAAATCATTAAAAAAAAAGCCTGTGGCGCCATTTCTGCTCAAAGAAAAATTGATAACCAGCCGAAGATTCTCATTAAAAGATTTTAAATTTCTCTAATTTTTAGGTAAAAGAAAAAAAAAACCCATCTAGATATGCTTGCAGAGAAGGAAGAAAACAGATTAAAATGGGAAAAAGAAAAGAAAAAAAAGAGATAGAGAAGTTACTTTATCATGCTTTAAAGGAGGTTTCATAGACTGGTGAGCAGTCCGGACTCTTGTATTCATCTTTATTTGCTTTTCCCTGGGAAACGAGAGAACAATGCACACCTCAAAAAGATAAAACAAACAGTTAAGTAAGTAACCAGTAATGATCACAACAATGAGAAACAATGAAAAGCAATACTAATCAAAGGACCGAGACTTGCCGGTTACCACTCTTTTGCTCCTTTAGTGAGAGAAATGGAGAAAGAGAGAGTGTGTGATTTTGGGAGAGAAATTTGAGGAACCTTTTTTTTTTTTTAAGTTACGGAGCGGGAAAGTTGAAAGTAAAGAGCTAGAAACAGAAACGTCTGCATGCGTTTCTCATATATAATTGATCTGAAGACTGAAGATATATATTAATATTAGTAACTAGTACTCTCGAACAGAGTGAATCACAAAAGCAAAGCAACAAAAGCACACAGCAGCAGCAGATGAAGAAGGAAGAAAACGACGAGAATTCGAGCTTAAAAGCGTCATCCAAGAATAGCGTAACAGATGGACAAGAACAGAACTGTATTATAATAATACTCTAAAAGTTCAAATTAAAAAAAAAAAAAAAAAAAAAAAAAGAGGGTTCAACAGATGGAGACAAGCAGTAAATATTATTAGGATAATTAAGTACGAGAAACAGTTGAATTGATTATCATGCAAGTGAGTGTTGGAGAAAGAAAAAATGAAGAGATAAGACTGGTGACAATGTAAAGTAGTGTTAACTGGCAAAGAGAGAGAGACGTTCGTGATTTTGTGTCTTGAGTGCGCTTTTAGATCGTGTGTGACAACCCTCCCTCGAATTCATGTACAGTACAGTGCGCCCTTTTTTTCTCACTCTCTCACACAACTACATTCACGTTTGTTTGTTGCCTTCGCCATGTTTTATTATTATTATTTATTTTCTTTAGAATACAAATGCCCACACCCACCACCACAAATGGAGATCGCGTTTGTTTGCTGCGGTTGGGGTTTGGGTTTTCCGTTTTCCTACTTAGTCTTTGTACAAAGTTAGTAAATACTTGTCTTTATTTGACCATTATTATTTATCCGATATTTGAATTTAATTAATATACAAAATGTATATTATATACCTTTTTAAATAAAGGAGATAATTCTTATAATTAGTAAAGATTGGGACTTCCTAATTCATACATATATATAT
>JAXCLQ010000014.1:6016093-6043281 GCA_035584115.1 Cedrela odorata
GGTTGAGATTGCTTATAGGATTTACGGGCAAAACACTTTCACGATATAATAAGTTTTGAGTGAATTTTGCATTAAGCAATAGTAAAAATTCATAGAAATTTTTAAAAAATACAATATATGAAATTCAAGAAAGATGAGAAAATTAAAATTAGATAGATAATTTTAAGTTTTTACACATAATTTATAAAAACATGACAACTATTAAAATACACATTTTGATATTTAAACTGTTGTTTTGAAGAATTGTAACTATTATAAAAGTTGCAACCTTCTAAAAGAGTTAATTAATTTTTAAAACTTTATAACGTTTAATAACATTCTTTCAAAATAAAAAATTAAACTAATTAAAATAAATTATTTTATTTTATTATAGTAGTATCTCTACATGACACGTACATGTGCTAAGTGTGAATAATTTATAAAAATATGTTAACTATTAATACGTACACGTGCTAAGTGCGAATAATTTATAAAAATATGTTAACTATTAACATGCACTTTTTGAGGTTTAAATTGCTCTTTTAAAGAATTGCAATTATTATTAGAATTATAACTCTTTAAAAAAAGCTAATTGATTTTCAAAATTTTATAACGTTTAATAACATTCTTTTAAAATAAAAAATTAAATTAATTAAAATAAATTATTTTATTTATACCGATATCTTTCCTCAACACATGCTAATTGTATTTAATAAGGATCAAAAGTACCATGATATTCGTGTGTAGGAGACATATAAGTATTCTATATATCTTTAGTCTTTATCACATAATAAAATTTAATACTTATAAGTTGTTAAAACACCTAATTATTTTTCAACGTGCGTGTTATTTTGTTGTCTTACATTTATTTATATTTAAATAAAATAAACTAACATATATATATACACACACACACACACACACACACACACTCTATTGATTGTTTGAAGGGGCCTTAACTAAATGCCTTTCCAAGCAAGCAAAACTAACGTGCTAATTAATGATGAATAAAACGATGCTAATTAGACTTGTAATCTTCATCATTAATACAAGTTTATGCATTGCAATGGTGTCCTAATATTTCAACTATTAATTACACATGTATTGATCCAAATAAGTCGTATAGGACACGGAGACACGAGATAGAACAATTATGACATATACTAAATTAATACAATTGTTTTAATGATTGGTAACTTCAAGTAGAAAGAAAAATTACGTGATCCACCCGGCATGTTTAATACGGTAATTAAGTTTCATTAATTGTTGTTCAACTGTTGGGTCTGATTGTGACATGCAATTATAGTTGTAGATTATAAACCTTAAACGTCCAAATGATCATTTAATGATTCAAAAAGTGACAAAGGAATCCAAAACCCACTTTAAGATTCTAAAGAACAATGCATTAGACAGCTAAAAGGGTGTAGCAACAGGCCAATAAGATTAAATTACTGTAGAATAATCTCCAAAACCCCCAGAAAAATGAAACGCACAGCAGAAAAGCAAATTATATATCTAACACGGCATTACTGAGAAGTCAATTATTCAAAGAGAGAGTAGGTGAAAGTCAACTTCAAGTGTCATTCCCTATGCATATAGAATGAGATAATATATGAATGGAAATCAATATTTAATGAAGAAACAAGATTAGATGTATGGTATCCTTTGCATATTCTATTAGCAGAAGCACGTGACCTGAGCTTAATTATTTCTTATGTAACATGTGGTTCGAAGACAGCCAAATAAACACATCCTGCTTTAACTTTTGATTGAGTGCTGTCTATCTCTCTCTCACACACACACAGACATGTTGATGTTCTAAGTTCTCGAGTCATAAAACATCATTGTATGACTTTTTTGTCGGGGCAAAAAGCAAGTGTTTTTCTTGCCATTAAGAGCAAATCATGATTTTAATCAAACCTTAAATCCTAGATATAAAATAAAACTTCGTTTAGTGGTTTTAACTTCATTGTTTTACGTGGGAAAAAGAGAGATGGGGGAATTGAAATCATTGTGAGCAAGTGGAGTAATGGAGATGGTGACTATCTGCAGCACAAACCTGCCACTGTTTCACAGTCTTGGCTAGCTTGATTTTAGTTGAAGGCTGTTTCGTTCATATAGGACTGAGAGAATTGAGAAGTATGTGTGAGTGGGAGACAACTACATATATTCTTTGTATTCATGATTTTATAGAGGCTATTGCATTTGCATTGCTGCGTTGTGATAATGAATGTAAGTCATGCGTCATGCCACCGAAATCATTGTACCCTCACTCTCTCTCTCTCTCTCTCTCTCGCCAAAGCCAAGCTGTAGACTGTACTGTACTACCTTGATCATAATATTTATTTCTGTGTATATCAACTTTTTCTCTTTAATTGTCAATGCCTATCAATATACATAGCCAAGACTAGTCAGGTACATGTTTAATTTGCAACCATGTGGATATAGTCTAATTCCATCAACACTTATCAATTAAAAACAATTAGCTAAGAAAGAGAAAATAGTATTTGCAATTTGCATGCACGATTAATGAAAGAAACTGATGGTGATCATGAGGTCAGGACTAAATAATTCTTACAATATATATAAGAAAAAGAAAGAAAGAAAAAGAAAGAAGAAGAAGGAAGACAAGAAATTCCAGTTAATAATTAACAAAATGGTCCAAGAGCCAACACATTTTTATTGCTAATATATTGTTGTTGTTTTTAACTGGTCCCAACTCCCAAACATGGAGTCTGAAAGAAGGGGCGGTGACCCACTAGGGAATTTTGGACACATTGCATGCGATCGAGGTGTGAGAAGGCATGAGAAGAGCTAGGGGTAAGGCCAAAAGCAAAAAGTTGAAACAACTACTGAAATTTGAGGCAATGGTAGAGCAGATCCACATGCAAAAGAATCCCTTGCTATAATCCCACTCAACTCATTGATGTACACACAATTTATTGTTTGATTCTCTCTTGCAAGTACTCGATGCTCAATTTATGAGGCTTGATTTGCTAATGTTGGTCCTTCGAATATCTTAAGCTTACATATATATTTTGATGTATGCGCGCGCGCGCGCGCGAGTGTATGATGCATAGGCATTGTTTTGAAATAATAATATCACCATAAATATAAAAGCAAGGCAAAGTTAGCAAGCTGAAGTCTTTTCCTTGCTCTTGGCTTTGCTAGATTTTGTTGGCAGAAATTGTATGTCTATCTTGTAATAAATGGGCTAAAGGCCCTGAACCAAGCCTATAAGAATAGGTTCTGCCATCCTTAGTCTAATTCTTGCCACTAGTAAGCCATTTATCATTAACAATCAAAAGTATTTACGTATTATACTGTTGTATTTTCATTGCAACCTGGGTGAGTTACGGGCCAGGTAGTAAGTCTTATCGATCGTAAGGCAACTGCTATGCAGGTTCAACGATGATGCTAATGAATCAGGAATTGCTACCTCTATCCATTCACCACCATGGAATCCATGGAATGTTAACCTGATACATAGGTTGTACATTATCGACAAATTGTATCTGTACAACGATAATGGAAGAAGATTAGCCAAATACATGTAACCCCAAGAAAAAGAAAAACCTCAAGGACGACTCGGTCTATATTTGCTGTTGATGTGGTCCAATACTTGGCACAAGCAGGGAACTGGACCGCATCAAAAAAAAGACAAAAATAGTCTCGTTTTCCGAAGACCACTGGAAACAAGTACTCAATTATACTGCAGAATTAGATTTTGGTTTCACATTTTCTGAAAGCTAAAACAAGGTTAGAATAGTATAAAACACAAAAAAAAATAAAGTGGACAACTTGACCCATCGAAAAAATAATTCCAAGATTGAATTTGTTGCCTATTGTTAGGTATGCTATTGTCATGGTCTATGTTGCAATTTGTAATAGCCAGCCCTTGTGAGGAGAAAATTAATATGGAAATGGTCCCCCTAGTTTCCCCAATAAATGCGTTAATATAATCTCAATACTTATCTTCCTATCTTAATTGCAGGCTCTTCAGAAAAGCCGGGAACTTACCTCTCTCGATAACATCATATGCAAAATCCTGTCTAATCTTTATCAGTCCTAGCGGTTTTAATAACCACCAAGTGTCAATATTAAAAGTTACAATAGTCTATCTTGCCACCCATTTAAGCTTTGCAGTCTTGCATGCTTTAGTATGCACATGCATGGGCAACAGACCAGACTCTGTCAAAAAGGATAACATTGATAAGAAGAAGCTTTCCTCCAAAAAGAACTTCGACCAACACAGAATCAGAGTTCTACAGAACAAATTGCATTCTGACAGATGCCAAGGTGCCTGTTAGCTTAGCTTACTGCTAAGATTGTTTCAGAGAATTCATATAACTAATATATTCATGTTATCAAATAAAACAGACCAAGACAATTAGCACTTGACACTTTGCTAGTTGCCATGTCTTACCATCCAGTATCAAGGATAAAAACCAGTCCAAGAAAAGCAGAAAGATTTACCACAAGACAGTCCTTTCCATGCTGCCTCAACGGCACAAGCAAATAGACAAATTATCTAAATCTTTGGAGTAATCGCCACCCAATAGGTATTCAGGAATATCATATGGCAACCATTACAAGAATCATCTCTAGACTAAAAGGGAAAGATTATACGTCTAAATAAAAATGAAAATTTCTCACCGTTCATTTATACATAGGAAGCATATGATAAACACAATGCCTTGTTCCATTTACCTGGAGAAGGCAAGAAGAATTCAGTCCACCCATCCCCATCAATTGCTAGAAACATAAGCTGGCATGGTGGTAAACATAATTTTATTATAAACGAGTGGAATGTACATGTTCAAGATCACAGGATTTTGGGATGCAATTTTCCAGAGCCATATGTGAACTTTACACCAAGTTTCTTTCAGAGCCTTTAACTTGCGGCAACTTACTCTTCATAGTGCTGCTGTCTTTGCAATCACTTGAGACATTTCTCAAATATCTCTATAATCCCTCTCTCAATGCATAGAACAAGAGTGTACAAAGTCCTCACATAGTATGAAATCAGATGACAACCACAAGGAAATAGTACGAAACTCTATTACATTATATTTTTATCTGTAACACAGAAAAACAACTAAAGAACTAATCTCAAGTTGTCCACAGCCACAAAAAAATTGCATAGGCTGTTAAATGGGTTATCACAAAAATACAAAATAATCTTCAAGAGTACTGTACTTAAATTTCTAACATGCTACAGATTCAAACAATTTCTTTTCTTGTAAGGGGAAAGTTTCATTTGGTTTATTAAGTTTCAGTTTCTAAAACCACAAAGTGAACTTACCTCCCATAAACCTTGTGTCCCAAACCTGAATGAAGATGACTATCCATGGATAGCAGATAAGAATCTTAAAAGTACTGTAAGATTTCCATTTTCTTATTATTAATTTAAAAAAGGAATATTTTTGCTAAAGATAAACTACTACAATAAGATTCCTATGAAAAAAAATCAAAATAATATTCCAGCTGGCATGTCATAGTCTTGAGTTGGACCCATGCCACCTCTCTCCCTCAACCTCTCTTCCCGTGCTTGCATGCATTAACACAGACAAACATACGTGAGAGATTCAAGCAAAGATTTACAATTAGGTTGGTGTTTTCAATTTAAAGTTTCTCACCTACAGTCAAGAAGATCATTTCAGTTACAGGAAATTTCAATCAATTTTTAAGTAAATATTTTACCACTTACAACATAAACATACCAACATGATCAGTGCCCACTAATCAATGAAATAGTAGAGTTGATAGCCCACTGTTATGCTCAAAGTTATGCAAACAGAAACCAAATTCGTAAAGCACGGCCATTCATTCCTCTGATCCCATTTTTTTATCAATATATCATATGCCAATGTATGCTTAACAATTGGTAGACAGAAAAGAAATGAATAAACTGATTTATCATATAAGACAAGAAACTAAAATGAAATATTTAACAAGATGGAAAAACTGCAAAACCGAATGCAGGCATGTGTCTATTTGAGTGTGTATTACTTGGTAATTCTTTAACTCATTTATGAGTGGAGAGAACTTTGAAGGAGCGAGCAAGCAAGTTAATAATTATTTAGTAATTTATCATTAACCCCCTTGATTAAAACAACTTACAGATCTCGATTGCGAATTTCTCATGAGGGTTTGTGGCCCACTTACAAAGAAGCTATCGGAGTCATTTTTTATTGCACTGTGGTTCACATAATCAGCATCCTTTGAACTACCAATCGAACTTAGCCCAGACAAATGATCACCCCAGATATCATAAGTATATTCATCTCTAAGCCCATCCTTTCCTCCTGTAACAGTTTTCTGGTAAATTTTGGACCCAGGTGCTCGAGCATGAGGAGCAATTGTGGATTTTGAAGCCAAAGATGGAGAAGAGCACAACAAACTAGGGGCAGCCCTACCAGCACAAGGAAACGTGGCAGAAGGCAATAAAACAGATTTTCTAACAGTTTTTCTTGGTGCTGAAGGCTGCTCTGGAGTAGAAGAATACTGAATTTTGCTATGGGACCTCACAAGAAGCTGAGGCTCCAATAATTTTGGCTCAGCTGCAGGTTTAGGAACTGTACGTTTCTCACAGCATCCGTCACCCACTTGGGTAAACAGATACCTAGATCCATTAGGTTGGTCCACATCAGGAGATAATAAGCATGTACGGTTCAGTGTTAAAGTTGTGACAGGAGATAATGGAGATGAAGGTGTAGAATTTCCACTTTGACT
The DNA here is from genome assembly GCA_035584115.1 of Cedrela odorata. Taxonomy (NCBI): domain Eukaryota; kingdom Viridiplantae; phylum Streptophyta; class Magnoliopsida; order Sapindales; family Meliaceae; genus Cedrela; species Cedrela odorata. The sequence continues at coordinate 6,022,808 of JAXCLQ010000014.1, forward strand.
ACTTGAAACTTCAAGTACTCCTGTTAATGCAGCACCAGCACCCTTTCTCTTCCTTCGCTTTCTTCCCTTCTCCTTCCCCACTCTAACTGTGAGGTTATCAGTATGGGATGCTTCTACACTATCCAAAGTCTCAACTACTACAGATTTTGAAGGCGGACATGGCAAAGCTTTTTCCTTTTGAACATTGGTGGAACTATTAGTGTGTCCTTGATTTTCCAGAGTTAATTTTGCATATTGAGAGGTCATCTCCTCTGGAGCCCCTTTTGGACTATCTGGATACCTACCACTATATGCTTGCTTTGAAGAGGTTTTTTCTTCATCAACAGATCTCAATAAACAATTCATTTCACCAGGCACAGAAATCCTGCTGTTTCTCTGATTCCGGTGTAAACGAGAAGATTTTCCTGCAGTCCTTACTGCAGTAATAGAACTTTTTTCATTCTTACAGAAGTAATCTTGGGAGCCTGAGGTTATCATTTGGGGATAAAGGTAACAAAAGACCAGAAACATTAAGGAAACAGCGAGGACTATTACGGACCATTTCTTCAATCGCATCCAGAACACGGATTTCTTACAGAGATTAAGCATGAAAACTGGAAGACTTGCCTTCATGGGTATCACAAAAATGCCAGAGGAAAAGGCCAGTTCAAGATCCCTATGCACCAAAGCTGCAGAAAGATCAGTCTGATAAGATATCAGCAGCTTTGTTGTCTCCCCAGGTTCAAGAGAAAAGCCTTGACAATTGTGTACCATAAACCCATCCAACCCACACCCTGCCCCAGAGACTTCTATACTTTTCACCTCAAGTGGCAAGTCTCCCATGTTTTTGGCATACAGCTCTTTTGATAATGGCTGCAAACATGCAGAGGTAGTCTCTTCCATGTGAAATAAAATGCCCGGAGGAGTGATATTGTGAGGAACTTGCAAGTTGAGGTTGAATTCTAAACTCTCAATGGGCTCAGATCCCTCTAACAGGACAAGTGAAAGCGAGCCTCCAAATCCCCTCAAATATAACCACTCCACACCAGAAAGATTGTTTCTTATCAGTGCTGAACTTCTCCAAGCACATCGATTTGATGGGTGAAAGAATATCGGCCCAAAAAATGCTCTACCATGAGGATGAACATAGGCCTCTGTTAGTGCACTCTCTGCTATTGAGAAGCCATACTTAGTTGGTCCAGCAGATTTACCATCAACTAAACTACCAGATGAAGGAGCCATATCCCTGCATTCATCGATTATTTCTCCTGAGTTGAGAATAAGCTGCATCACAACCGGCTGTTGGCTAGGATTCTTTACAGAGATCCATTTAGAACGGTGAGAGCCAATCTGAACTGTTGGGAACAATACCTCATGATCATCAAGCACAGACATGCCACTTGTTGTGCCTTGAGATTTCCAGTTCCCCAGCACCAATTCATCTGCTTCTGCTGTCTCCAACGCCTTCAAAATAAGTTCACAGAAGTACTTAGTTACTGTAAACATAGATCAATACAGAGAAGCATCTTAGCTATTTTGACCATAGACCAGGCAGAAACAGGCATCACAGATATGAGGAACCACATAACATGTAATATTTTATTTTCACTAGTTGTGTCAAAGCAATTCCCTCTCATAGTATTTAAGCTCTGCAAGTAGGAATGAGAAAACTCATTTCATCACTGTAAGACACAATAAAATGCGTGGATAAAAGTAATTCTCCCGAGTCTTTTAATGTTAAGTAAAAGCCCACATTTCATACTCACTTACCACAAAATTGGACACTTATTTGAGCATTTGAACTGAAAACCACAAAAACGAATAAAATCATACAGAGTATGCAAAATTTAGAATACAGCACATAATATCCAACACGCAGTTGACATATTATTCTTGTTAACAATAACTGGTGATGAATACAATGAACAAATATTATATCCAGCAAGCGAATATATTATATACACCAAGGGTATTAATATAGATATTCTGGACAGGTTCCAAAAACTTGGTCAGAATTAAACCTTGCATGTTAAAAGAATTTACAAGCCTATAACAAACAATGCAAGACCAGTATCCAATAGATAGATACTGAGCCCCTTACCATAAGTTCTTAAATATAATTCATTTTGCTTTGCATGTTACGGTCCAAAAAGTTTTCATAGCATACATGCTCCCGTAACTAACTAGATGGTTGGTTTATTTGATTTTTTTCTTTCTCTGATTCAACTTTTGGCTAGAAAAGGATAATTCCCTTCTTTGTCATCTAACATGTCCACGCATTCATGAACTGTTATTGCCTCAATCATCCATCTGTAATCAAATTCTAGAAATAGCAGTCTGAAAAGTACGTTATTACATAACACTCAGACCCACATGCCAACTGGATTAAAATTCAGTTATATAATAGAAGGCATAAATGTTTTCAAATTATCTAGAAACATTAATCACAATTAGGCACCACGAACGCAGTCAACTTCATCTGAAAGGAATACTAATACTAATTTAATGTCAAACTGCACATTTATCCAATGAAATCAACAGGCACAAAATTGGAAAATAGAAACTAGTATCAGCATACCTTGATCTCTGATGGCGCTTCTTCACAGCCACTCAAAGACCCTGTCCTTGTATTGCCAACTACAACATTTCCAGACCCGTTCGTGGATGAGTCCTTTTTAGATCTTGAACAAACATGGATTATATCCTGGCAGCGGATTTCAATCTGAGGACTGCTTGAGTCATTTGTCAGTATAAGTAATTTACAATGTCTGTTGATATCGGATGCTTCAGGAAGGGTGTCATGTAATTGAATAGGCAGTTGGGAACAGGTAATCACAGCAACTTGTGTAAGAGTGCCAGGGAAAAGTAACAAGCCTTCTACATACTTGATCTGGAAAACTTTTGTTTCAGCAACTTTACTAATTCTGACAACATTCAACATGTAAGAAGCTCCATTTCTCAGGGAAACAGTGACATCCCCTCTGGCATCATAAGGCACCAAAGAATTGAGATAAACAGAAACAGGACCAGTGACATCATCATAGGCAGCTTTAGCATCCAAATCAACTTCAAGAGGAACCATAACTGTATCAGACACGTTATGTGGAGACCTTAGCAACTGCATGCAAAACGCACCAAAAATTTTTCCTTCCAATCCAAATGGGAAGTCCATTTCTATGATGGTCTCACTATTATGAGGGCCTATCTCCCAGTTTCTATGAGGCCTCAGAGCCATCAGTGGAGAACCAACTTGACCACTCCTGACAACTAACCAATCGTTAACATTTGGCAAGCCGAACTCATCAAAATTCTGAAAATTTTCCATATTACAAGATGCTTCAGTATGATGGATGGTATTCCCAACAGAAACTGATATCCATGAAGTTACTTCAGCCACATGGAGGGTTTCATCATAGGGGTTGAATAAAGATAAATTCTTAGTCAACTGTCCACTAGATAGAACATCCAATTCCACTAAAGGTTGAATCTTGTAAGGGGACTCAACACCAGAGCCTTTAGCAGAAACTAGGAAACCACCAGAGCTTGTCTGTAAGATCAGGTGAGCTGTGGACAAGCCCAACCACCTGGGCAGATACACAAAACAAATTGAAGCCACTTCACCTGGACCAAGTAAAATCTCGCTAGAATTGCAGGGATAGAACTGTGTATTGGTACTGAATGGTTCATATACATGCAATATGCTGTCACTAAGAGAATTTGATACAGTTAAGAAAGCTACTGAAGGAAAAAATAAGTACTTTTGTCCCCAATCCAGCACAGGAGGGCTTATCTCTACTTGAGGTGAAGAAGAAACATCAAAAGAACCTGGTTGGCTCAGCTCAGAGTTCTTCAGCCTAACATTTTTACTTTTCTGATTTAGTAAAGTTTGTCTACATGACGAAAAACCATTTTGATTACTACTTTCAGTTCCAATGGATGTTAACTCATGGGCAGTTTCCTCTGAAATCACTGAACATGAAACAGTCCTGCCATTTAATAACTTAAACATACCGTTGTGTGATGACTGGGTTCTGTTACTTGCCCCCCTATTAGCTTGATTTGTTCCAACAGATAATGGACTGTCAGACTGAAATCTAGAAACTTCTAATGCATCTCTTTTCAGCTTATGCTCTTTTGACAAAAAATCAGGTAATGTCGATGGAAAGCAGAGCAAATTCGAACTGGAACAAACACTCTCAATATTTGGGTGGGTCATTGAACTTCCAGCAATATAGCCTGAACTAGCACCACTGCCAATAATACCTTGAAAACCAACCTGCTGATTATCTCCATAAGACCCACACGCATCATATTCTGCTGATTTCTGCATCCCATCGGTAGAACATGGTCCACATGTAGCAAGGAAAAAAAAGGTACATGAAAGAACCAGAATAAAATGGAATACTTTAGTCGCGTGAAACAATCCCCTGAACAGACTAAATCTGCAAACAAAACAGAGGTGAGAATGACTTAAAACTGTACAAATAGTTGGCAAACAAAAAAGGGAATGTAAAATATTATTTCCAATACAAAGCTGGAAATATCAAAAGGAAAAAAATGCAAAAATAAAAGAAAAATGTGACTGGATTACTTGAAGCATTAAAAGGCGCCCAAATCATCTATTTGAACAATAAACCATGTTTAGAACACAAAAGTAATGACAAGTAGTCTCACATTTCCTGCTATTTGGCTCCCCGTTAGTCTTAAAACTCAAATTTAATTGCTCACATTCTTGTGCAACAATAAAATAAGTTGGCTATTATCCCCAATGAACTAAAAATTAAAACCACCTAAAGGCCACATTTTCCTCTTGTCCTCCACGGTTTTCTCATCAACCAAACACACCCAAAATGACAATCATAATAGGACCAAAGAAAAATGAAAGAACCATAATGCCAAAAGTAAACTAAACCTAAAAGGGCAAGTCCAGATTGCTGCATTATCACAATATTGCTAAATTAATTTCCATCATTTAATAACTTTATATGGTAAGTACTGGCTGACTATATATATATATATATATATATGGATAGATAATAAAATAATCCTCTACTTAGCCATCTTAAACTAAAACTGCAGAACCAAATACATGCATTCGAGCACTAAATAAGCACCTAATCTTCCCACAACTTTGAAGATGATTCTCATAATCTTATCACCATCATTAGCTTATGCTTACTATCAACGTTAATAACCACTCATTAATACTTAAAACTTTCTAAATTAAAAAAAAAAAATTGAAGAGAAGAAAACACACTTACTACTAGTACTAAAACAAGTCTTCAACGAAGTCTTTCTATCAGCTATCCGTACATCAATAAACCAAAGCCCAAGCCACCTCAAAATAAACGACTCATCTAAAACTGTAAAAAAGATTGTTACTTTATCCAATACGAGTAAACAAAACAAGAAAACCCTCGAAACGGCAAAAGGAGAAAAGTACTTAGCGTTCTAGAAACGGCTAAACAAGACGGCGAAATGAAAGAAACTGAACCGATGATAAAAAGGAAAAAAAAAAAAGCAATGAAGCAAAAGCAAAAATAGAGCTTCTGAAAACATGTTTTCGGAAGCATCAAGAGCAAAATAGAAAGGGAGAATGCAGTTGAGAGTATAGAGTTACCGGTGGCCGAACATGGAGAAAAGCTGTGTGTCTATGATCGTTAGGGTTTGTAACTCCATACCAGAGAAATGATCACAACATCTGATTCTGATTTTTGAAGAAATTTTTAGGGTTTTGATTTTGGGACCTGAAACGAAGAGAACTGCTTGGAACTCAAGCACGCACAGACCTGATAATAGCGAATGAATGGCCTCTAGGAACCAACCAGCAAGAAAAGGAAGAGAAAAGAGAAGGAGTGCTAAAATTACTAACGTATCCTTTACCATGCTCCAGCATTTTTTTTTAATTTTTTTTATTTTTTAAAAAATAATAATAACGCCGTCTAATTTTGTAATAATTAAATACCGAATGACTTTAAAACAAATCATTTCCTTATCAGAATCAATCACTAATCTAACAAGTTTTTCATATGCGACAATTAAATGCCATTGGATGTCTTAAAAGGAGGTTAAAGATGATGATAATTGATTAAAATGGCAAAATCAAATGGACTAAATAGTAATTTCGGGGGGCTTACTTGGGTGCGTGCGAAGACTTTGGGTTTGTAGTTGTAAATTAGGGTATTAAAATGCGTAGAGGGAGGGGATAATCCCTTGTGCGCATAATTCACGATATAAATTTCGAAAAAAGAAAAAGTCTGTTTTGCCCCTTCGCTCTATCCATGGCACCGAAAGCTATTTTGACACAGCTAGAGAGTAAGTTGAACGCCAAAAGAGAAAAAACTTGGCGCGTTCTGGTCCTGGCCGCACCGCCCGGCTCGATACTCAAGGCTGTACAGAACATGTCGCGCTTGTCTTTGTCTTTGACCGTGAACCATGAGGGTTATTTTTGGAATTAGAAAAATCAGTACTGTAAGTTGAGGGACATTAACAAAGATATTATGTGATGCACTCAGTCAAATAAAAAATTTTCGCCAGTCGTGAAACCCTAAACATCAAGGACCATAAAATTTGTTGGTTCAAAAAATTTTTTAAAAAATAATTATTATTTTAATTAATTAATTAATTAATTTTTAATTAAGGGTATAATCATTAAATTTTTTTTTTTTTACGCTGACAAAAATTTACTCCGAATTCAGTGAGAAATGCAGAACTCATGGCATGGCCCCTTGCCAACGTGGCAAACTAGATTTATTATCATAACTCGAAGATATCTAGATTTCATTCTTATGGACGGTCGGAAAGGTAGGGCCATTAGGCAGTTGTTTTATAACTTCTAAAACTGACTTGCTCACGCGCTACTGAAGGAGCGTCAAAATTTTCTCCTCACATATGTGATTTTCTCTATTTGATCAACCGGTCTGATTCTTGCGCGTGAAGAATAAGCTCCCAACATAATTTCTTGAAAATATTCCAACGTTATTTCGAAAAAAAACTCGAGCCACGGAACCCTGACGGCTAATAGACGGAGAATTCAACTGCGAGGGCGGCGCTTTCACATCAACTAGATTTCTATTAATATGTATTCGAATTAGCACCGTCAATTCTAAAGTTGCGAACACGACCGTCGGATTAAAGGATAAGCTAGTCAGATGCCATCGTGATATTGTTTTGGAACGTGGGACCGCACACTTGTCCTGAGCCATTGGTTGTTGCTTTAAAAAAAAAAAAAGGGGTAGTGATTAGATCCGACGATTTAGATTAAAAGTGGGACCCCATACGGTCCCTCATAAGTCAGAACGCAGCCTTTTCAACATGATATTTATTGTTCTGATTTTGACATCAACGCAATCAAATCAATGAATACCCAGATTTTTCTGAAGTCGACTATTATCAATGAATTTTAGAAATTATAGCCGTCTCTCTTCCTCTATTTAATAGAATGATAAGGGCAATTTATGTCCTTTGATATTAAACATGAAGCAAATGATTTGATTTGAAGCCGAATTTGAATAAATGTTGGTAGCAATTGCTGTGAATGCGATGTCTCCTGAGGGTCCATATGGCCATAACCAGACACAGCGAGGTCTCTTTCATATTGTCGTTGGCCTACACCTCGAATAAGTTAATAAAGTCAAGTGTTAATAATGTATTTCCTCCACATTACATCATCATCATCCAAGCCTACCAGTTTGGCATTCGACGGACCACGATGACAATTACTCTTTAACAACAATTGTTTTTGTTACATTAGAGTAAGAAGATGTCCTATTGCATCCATTTCAACTTGCCTATAATATATGCATACGCCCCTTGATTTGCTGGGTCAAATTTATGATGTTATGGGCTACTTTACCGAAGGCCCACGAGTGACTCGTATTGTTAGAGGCCCATTAAGATGCGGACCAAGATCTGAAAATACATATTCTTTCTGTTTTGATTTAGAGTTGGGCTTTTTTTTGTGAAGGCCTTGTGTAGAAATCATTGTAAATACACTTTAATTTATATTATCTTATGACATTATGCATATCTCCTAAACTTTAAAATATGTGCACAAATTTTTTAACTCAAAACTTTTTTTTTTTTTTTAAGAAATAACATTAGTGATGTGTGTAATGTTATAAAATAATAATAATAATAATTTATTTTAAATACACGTGTTTTCTAAATTAAAAAAAATAAACGAAAATTGATAAAATAAGATTATTTTACAATTTATAATAAAAAAATTTACGATATAAATTTATTTTACAACTTATGATAAGTATTTCAAATAAAATGTATATTTTTGTATATGTTCAATGAATCAATTAAATATGGACAATCCGTGGACCAAGAGTATTTTTTTCTTAATACCGAAAATTCATTTTAAATATTTTGTATTATGTATAATTTTTTTTAATCTATAAGAAGATGATATATACATAAAACTTTTAAATTAATTCACGAAGTCTCAAACATGTTCTATTTTTGAATAATGTTCATAATCATAATCAACCTTCTAGGATGAGTAATTAATTAGCTAGAGATTATGAAGATTAGATGGAATTATTATCCTTAAAATAGGGCGATATGATTTGACATGATATGGCGTGATCCCTTGGACGTTCCTTGTTGGGACAGCTAGATTCCACTACAAGAACCCAAATATATACCCATCCCACTATTATATCTACTAAAAGATCATTTATTCAAGATTTCTTAGGGCAAAATTATCTTAATTTCTATTTATGGCACATAAATTATAATTAAGGTTTATCCCATTCATAACCATTTGAAGCCCAAACATGTCTATGGTCTGATCCATAAGGTTTGGGACTGGCCTTAAAATTTGGAATTTAAAGTTTCCTTTAGCCAGTTGTGAACTTATAATGGCTAATCATGCTTAGTGGAACACAATTTCATAGTCAAAGCAGCCAGTGCTGCATATATTGTTATTATTATTATAAAGTGGCTATTTCAACCTTTAAGGGTCACTTTCTCCGAATTACAATGTTAAAAAATGGCCAGTCGATCTCAAACTTTCAGTTCAAAACGAACCGTACAGATGGCGTGCATGATTAATTAAGATAATCTTCAACTTGCAAATATTAAAATTAAGCCCACGAGGGTGTGTCTCCATGCGAGACCAAAAACCCAGAATTAGAAAATTAACCAATTTTTAGAAACCTACCAAAACACTTTAAGCAGCCTTTTGTCAAGTTTATGAATGTAACTTTGTCGTTAATCAAGCAATCAATTAATTAATTAAAAGAAATAATCGTACGAAAAGAAAAGAACCCAAGTGGGGTCAAAATTTTGAATGATATAGCCTTCACTTTAAACTAACTTAACGACCACTCGACCACTATGTCTATGGGGGTCAAATGACATATATTCAAAGCATTTCCTTTCCGGAATTTGTTGGGGTTAATTTAAGTGTTGCCCGTGCATTACAGGCTAGATTGAGATTCCATGTTTTTGGTTTACATAGAACTATAGTTAGCATGCATGTGCAAAGGATTTTTATTTTTCGGTTTAGATCAAAGTCAAAACAAGGTTCTTATATGTGTCCATTGGTCTCATTTTTTTCTTTTTGAAATTAAGAATCTTTATTGAGAATTTTATTTAGTTACTATATCTACGAAATAGTTTTGAAAACATAGAAAAATGTATAAATAAACAAAGTTAGCATCAAATTTAAGATTATATCAAGAAAATATTATACAAATATGAACAAAATTTTTTCCAAAATATAAATAATCGTAGGAAAAATATTTATTTTACTCGCTTTGAGTAGATACTCCATAAATAAATTAAAATATATTTACATTTTTTTTATTTATTAATCAAATTCAATTTAAAACTGATTTTAGAAAAATGAATTGAATGTTTGTCAATTTTATTTTTTTAATACAATATTAAATATGGCTAAAAAAATACAATATTAAATTGTCTGTTCTAAATTTATTAAGTAAAGAATAGTTTTTAATTTTCAACAAATTAACCTAATATATGCAAAATTTAGTTATGTGAGAGTGAGAAAGGGAATTCATAAATAACTTGCTTTACTACAACTTTGATAGACTGATAATTTCGTGTCTCGTTATAAATCTTGATGTATGTACATGAGAGGAACTGTAACAGCTAGTGTTCAAATTTAAGCTCCATATTGTGAATATCACACTGTAAAAATGAAGGATTTACAGATGAAAACGGGCACAAATTAGCTATCTATTTACTGTGAACATCTCTTTCACTCTCTTTAACGAGAGAAATTCTTTTGGTCCTACTTGTATTTGGTTGTATATTGGTGATTAATTAAAATTGCATGTCTCATCGTATGAGAAGGAGAGGGAGAGAGGATTATGAACAGCATATTTCATATTGAATTTCCTACTTTAATAATGTTGCAACAAATGTACAATTACAGTGATACTAACACCAGTGATTGATGTTCAGAATTGGAAAACATGATAAGGACGGAAATTGATAACATAAATTTGAAATCAAAAGGTAAACCAATCCCATTATGTTCGTCTTCAATTGTTGTTGGAGTGTCCAACTCCTGGACTGTGGCCTGGTGATGTGGGTCGAAAATCATCAACATATTCAACCTTGCTTGTCTGCGCTTGCCGCGACTCAACAGCGTGATGACCACCTTTTGCTACAGTAAAAGTGTGCTGGCGGGCATGCTTCGAGCATTTCTTGCACTTCAAACGCCTTCCCTCGACAGACGCAAATTCATGGCATAAAATCAAAACAAGGATAAAAACACAAGCACACCTCCTTGCCATACTTAATTACTAATTAAGAAAAGAGGGACTCTATGTGAAAGTGAGGTATATTAAGATAGATGTAAGAGAGAAAGAGAAGGAGAGGGAGAGATATAGAAGAGTTTTAAATCCTCTTCTTGTTTATGTTGTTGAAGGGTTTAGAAGTGGACCTATAACCTCTTTCAATTTCTATTGTAATATTTAAAGGGCCGGGTTTAGGGGTGCCTTATAAAGACTCATGATGTATATTGAGCTGCGATATTTTAGTAGTAGCTAAGACAAGAGCATCCGAGCATGTGAGGGTCCTCATCGGTTTCAGGATTCCACCAAAACAAAGTATACAAAAGAAATCATAAAAAGAAATACATTGGATGGCTTATATTAAGGTTTAACCCCAACCTCTGGTAAAAAAGCATACACTGTATCTTAACTTTGTTTAGTTGTATATATTCGATCTGCTTGCCCCATGGCCCGTATGTGCAACTAGCTCTTTAATTATGTGTTTTTTTGTTTTCATATGTACCTTTAATTTAATGTAAGAAGACATGTATAAAGCACTTGACCTAATTTAGATCTAAGTTATATTACAGAATGGCATGAGGTTTTTTCGATTGAGCAATTGGATCTTCAATCAAGTTGCTTCTCGATTTGACAATCAATCTTTCCTACCTTTCAGAGAATCCGAGGGTTGCAGAATGCAGTACCACCACCAATATTTTTAAAAAAATTAAAGAGAGAGAGAGTCCTCTTGGCCTCTCCACTATTCCACATGCACCTGCATGCCCACTAACCATCCCACTAACAACACTGCTTATTTGGATGGTTCCTTGGAGTTTTTCGGATTTCCCTTATATTCTTTTATACATGCACCTAACTTTACAACCAGAGGTCCAAATTAATAACCCTTTTGCTATGCCTAATTTAAAAGAATTTGCTGGCTCTAACTTAATCGATCATTAGCCACCAAACGACCAAGATTCCCTTGCGGTTAATGGAAAGACCAAACAAACGAATCAATTTGAGGTCTCCCCATGTTATGGAGAGTTGCTCGTACTTCATATAAATAGATGTGATATATTATCAATTAATGTTGCAGACAAATATTAGTAGACCCCAGTTAATCACTCCAGTCCACTAGTCCTCTTGTGCCGATGTGATATGTTTTTATATTTCATTCTCACCAAATATATTCATATCGTTTAGATGCTTTTGATGAGGAAAGTAGCTACTAGGGTTTTTCGTATAAATTTTTGAAAATATTATTTAAGATATTTTTATAATTTTTAATATAATTTTTTTATTCAAAATATTACTAACCATAAAAAACAAGTAAATGTGATTATTTATTAAATATTAAAACTTTTAAGTTATAACTTACAGATTGCTTAAATAAAAAAGAAGAAGGCCATTTTATGGTATGGCTGATCAGCCATGACTGTGCCGTAGTTTTCCCAGCTTATTAGCTTCATTTATTGTAAAATTGCTAAAGAGAAGAACCGAAAAACAAAAAGAGTTATTGTACTTAATTCATCAGATCAAGCATGTTAAGATGAGGATCCAGGCCATACTGATACGTACATACATTCATCAGGCAGTATGACACTCGTGATCGTGGTAAAATTTACTATGCGCATTGCATTTGATTTATTTTGACAGACTTAACAGGAACTTAATTTGATCGGTTAATTACTATCTCATTATAATGGATTATCCTAATTACTTATTTGAAGTCGACTATCAAGTCCCTGATATTCCTAATTGCCAACTTTAGTATATCCTCTTTCAGTTTAAACCAAAGAATTCTTATCACGATAGAGTTGGAAGTAGGAGATAATATGCTGAGCAAACATTAATTTTATTCAGTGACGATAAAAAAGGTTCACTTTTTGCCGTTTTTGTAGATCATGATGAGAATAATACATACAGTGATTAGCTAGGTTATCTACAATAAAGTCTAAGAAGCATTGCGTCGCCGAAAATCATATCAATGCATGGATGTCTTTATACCTAGCGCAATATTCTTCACCCATATTATACGAAAAAATGATAATACCAGCTTTTATTTAGTTTTGTCTATTGATTAACATTGCATCAAGTTCCATTAGAGGAGTTGCACTTCTTTTGCTTCCGCAGAAAAATACATAAGATAGTTGTTATAATATATAGTAACATAGTAACACAGAAAAGTAGCTTGCCACCCATAGTTAGAAAGTGATCAGGAACTTAATTAATTTCATTGTGATTAGCGAAAGGGAGAGTGAGAGAGAAAAGAGTTTATAGAATACCGAAGAATAATGGAAACTACTCTGAGAAACAATAGTCTTAACATAAAACAAATATGGCTCGACAGCCTACACTCGAGAACAATGCAAAGCGTCTAACTAATAAATGGAAATACATATACAGTGCGAAATCTAAACAATACAACAAGAAATGCAAATGCAAAAGTAACCTAAAAATAACACATTACAATTCAAATAAAACAACTAGTAGTAGGCATAGCAATGCATGCATTAGTTGTGATTGGAATGACCAACGCCGGGACTATGACCAGGGGTCGTGGGACGAAAAGCGTCCACAAATCCTTCCACAGTTTTGATACCATGGTGCAAGAGGCTTGGACTTGCAACATGTTTTTTAGTGTCTCTCGCCATAACTCTCTGTCCATCGGGACTAAAGAGGCATTTGACACACCTCAAGTTCTTTCTAATTTCCAAATTTCTTCCTTCAATGCAGAATTCGTGAGAGAATATCATTAGTATGAAAAACAAACAAGTGTAAATGACATTGGCCATTGTCAAAGGGATGTTGAATTAAGAAACTTTCAGTTTTATACTAAAAACAAACTAAACTAAAATGAACACTAAGCTTAAGAAAAAATAAGAAAGAGAAAGCAAGAGGAAGATACTTAGAGCTCCTCACTTCCATGGGTATTTATAGGAGTTACAAAAAGCTACATCGAGGTCCCGAGGTCTCAACCCTCCATAAAACAAAAAAGAAAAAAAGAAAAAAGAATATAAAAAATGGAGAAGCCCCCAATATAAAGGAAGATTCCAAGCATCTACATTAATGGAGAACAATAAATAAATAAATAAATAAAGGTCTGGACAGCAGTATACCACGAACCTATTCTATGGTTATTTCCCAAAGTTAAATCCCTAGACAATAGCTGTAAGCTTTTCACGCCTTAGCTTGCAAGAGTATGCAACTGTCGGCTCGTTTTTATCTCTGTCGTTAGCTATATTATGACCGCAGAGGTCGCTTTAGTTTTTAATTAATTATTTAATAAAAAAATATTTTTATACGAAGTTTTTATTTTTTATTTTTACCTCGTGCATGGTACCTTTTTTGTTGAAAAAAAAATTATTTGTTAAACCATTCGCACGTGACAGAGGGGGAGTTTTCTACTTTAGAATATTTAGTAGACAACGTAAACCCAAGAAGGTGGAAAGTATTCTTTTTGCCTCCCCTCTGCCACTGTACAGTGCAAAAAAACATAAAGGCGTTTTGATATTAGAGCTTAATAAATATAACTTATATACAGTAAAGCCCTATGCTAGATTTCTTCGCTTGCGGCCTAATTAAAAAAATATACATCAATCACAAATGTGAAAGAATAGAGTGGCTGCACATGGAAATGTTTTCGACTCTTAAATTAAAATCGCCCGCAATCTCTCTGTAGCCAGCAAAACTAAAAAATATATATAATCTGCAAGCAATCTCCTTGAAGTTCTGTGATTTTCTTTGTTTCGAACTTTTTGCAAGTTGTAACATGGGTCTAAAGTCAAGGTAGATAGAAAAGTTAAAAGAGAAAACATTGTTTATGAGCTCTTACCCCACATTCTGGGGAATCTAGCTAGACAGCTAGTACTATATATGATTCCACTTCCAAAAGATTCTCTAAGGAATTTGCGGCTGGCTATCTCTATTGTATGAGAACCAGCACCAGTTAATAAGTAGTATTACCAATGACCAGCTTGAGCCATTAATTTATATCGTTCATCATTTTCTTTTTTATTCCTGAAATGACTATGAAACTCGCCGACTCCAAGAAACAGGCACACATATTCTCATGCTTAATTGTTGATGATGTTATCCTTAATGTGGCATATGGACTAGTAAAAGGAAAAGTTTTAATTATATATTTACAACGGCTCGCCCTAAGCATCTTTCATTTTTGTTTATGTGGGCTTACGAGAGCTTTGTGCTTGCCATCAGGTCATTAAACCTTTTCATTATTGGATTGTACGAGATCAATGGATGAAAATTAGTGTAACTATTTAAAATAAAAAAAAATGTAAATCAATATACATATATATATACACACACACATATATCCCTATCCCTTAAAATTTTATCACTAGGATTTTATCTTCCACTTTAAACTTAAATGAGATTTTCTGAGAAACTCAAATAGACTAAAATAAGTTTCTCAAGAATTAATAAAATTTATCTTTTTAAGTTACAGAGTAAAGGGTTTCTTATATAGATTATGTCTTTTTAATTCCTTTCTTTAATAAGTTACTTTATTTTGTTTAATATTAAAAAGGATTTAAAAATAAAACAAAGGAGTTAGTGGTTGCAGTTGGCTTTCATGCGCCTTCTCGGTTGCTTTTTGGCATGTTCGATTCATAAATTCAATCTCATCTTCTTCCTATTGTATATCCATATAAAAAGTGTTTGATCAACTCTTCTGGTTGGGTGATGGAAAATTTTCTATTCACTGTTTATAGTTTTATACTTCCTAGATACTTTGATGCTTTAGGATTTCTTATATAATTCAAATTTAGGAATGTCTTTTCACCCAAATTGGTAAGCTTTCCTAGTTCTTTATACTAATCTTAATTAAATACTAGAATACTTTTTAATGTGCTTCTACATAAATTAATGTATCCACTTCTATCTATCTACTTTTATATACACCTTACATCTACATATATATACATGTATGTAGATGTAACATGTGTATATATACATTATTCATAGAAAGAGAACATAAATCACAAGCATATACACATACAGGTATTCCATGTATATAACTTTGACATTTAATTTATCATTTGGAATATATAAATCTAAAAAACATAATTTTTGTTGAATAAAAATGTTCTGTATTTTAATTCTCTTTTTATTGCCAATACTGGCTGTTTGGATTTTAGATTTTATACACAAAGAAAGAGAGTGAGGAGAGAGTCTTCATTATCCCCCTTGTTATACTCCTGCTAAATAATCTTTAGTACTTTCGATATAATACACTCTTTTCTCAATATCTCAAAATACACACATCTTTGTACAAAAATTCATTAAAAAGGTGTATGTTATATTGAAAGTATTAAGAGTTTTGTTTAAAGAGATTATAGACCTCTCCTAAAATTTTAAGAATTTTGTGCCACGTCTACTGATAATTGGATTAAGAAATATTTAGGCTGGACAATTGTAAGGAAATTATTCAATAAAATTATGACACTTGTATTGCGTATTTTATTCAATAATATATATATATATATATGATTGAGATATAATTTTTTAATAGTAATTATAAATTTAAATTTTATTGCTGAGAAGGTTGGAAAGAATCCTTGTCCATTTTAAGGAGAGAGGGAATTATGAAAAGACATTTTATTTCCAATAATATCATAAGCAAGGTGGTGGATGGATCCATCAGCCACCACATGGCGTACATGATGATACATCCATGCAACAAATCAGAAATTCTACGCGAATGCAAATTGTAATGCTACGGATGAACCTCTAAATTAATTGGAGACCTAAAATCAGTAGTAAATGACCTTAATCTATGTATATGTCTATGCTTTTGGTTCTGCGATTTTGTGACCAACGCCAGGGCTGTGTCCAGGTGCTGTGGGGCGGAAATCGTCTTTAAATCCCGTAATAGAATGCCCAGCAGTACTGACGCTGTGAGCAGATAGCACTTTGGATTCGACATATCCTTCGTCTTGTGTTAAAGAATGGCCAACACCAGGACTATTTCCTGGTGTTATTGGCCGAAAGTCATCTTTATATGCAGTAGCTGAGTGACCAAAGCCAATGGGTGGCAAGATTATTTTCTTTCTTTCAGTCGAACTAGCTTTAGCAGAAGTAGATTCCTTCTTGTTCATCGATCTTAGCTGCCTGCCTTCAATCGAAAGAATTGCATGGCAGGCAATCAGTACAAGAAGGATAACATATTTTTCGATGGATTGGATTTTTGCCATTGTTACAGAAGGGAAGAATTACTTGAAGGGAACTGTACTAAATGATAAAATGAGAAGCTGCTCAGTGAAGGTTTAAACTGCAAGAGGCTTGAGGATAAAAAACTATTAAGAGATAGAATCAAAGATGATTGATGATAACAATCTCTCGATTCCTTAGCTATTTATAATCCTAAAAAGTATGCACTCTGATAATCCTAACCGCTCATTATCTCATAACCAAATATGTGGACCAGTATTAGCATCAATTTGGCCGGTTTATGTGTTACTAATTGTTGATGCAGCAAAAATTTCTTTTGTGAAGCTTGTACACCAGCAACGATTTTCCTTTTCTTATAATACAAACCTATAATACCTGCAACTACAATTGAGAGTTTTGGGGTGAAAAACCAGTTGTCCGGCAAAATCCTTCGATGCTTAAATTAGGGTTTTATTTGTAATTATTAAAGAGAGAAAGGTGTAGGAGGATTATAGTATTTTTTTGCCAAAGTTTCAGTAGTCATAGTTGGTTATAGTTAATCTCCTTTTATAGATGTTATTATCTCTTTAATATGATAGAATACTATGAAATCTAGTAACTAGAATCACACTGTGTGAGAATTACAGAGATTCCATAAATTAAGCATCGGCTTCCGGATTTGGTGGCATCGTATCCTTAGAATTATTATTATGTAAGAAGCTTAATTTGGTAAGAATCTTTATTATGGAATAATCCAAAAATGTGTGAAAAAGAGATGAATCCTTTGCTAATACGTAATTATAGTGAGGTCTCTGAAATATTTGTTGGAGGATCGTTATTATTCTGAGATAAGATTTGGTGCTGCCTGGTCGAGACTTTCGTAAGTTATGGCCAAAACCTTAATGAGATGTTCCTGTGATAAGACTTGACCTAACTTTCTGGTGATTCTTAGAGGTCTTGGCTCTTATCTCTCATAAAGTGCTCGCCATACCCTATATTATTATGCTGACCTAAGACCTTTTTCTTCTTTTGCCAGACAAAATCTAGACTCCTTATCACTTGAATAGCTATCATTAGTTAGCAGTTGGTTTCGGAACACCATCCATCTCTTCTTGTAGAATTATTTCGAATCTTTATTATTCTGAATTTTATGCATACTGAATTATACTCAACACTAACAATAGTAATTTAAAAGGTCTCTCTGACTCAATAATTGGTTCTTTTTAAAATCTTTGACCATATATTGCATGCACTGTCCATTCTAGCAAAGCATACTTGTAATAATTCTTAATTAATTTTTATACACCCTAAGTTTTGTATCTTTAATAAAATATATATAAATATAAATATAATATGTTAGACTCAAACCAGTGACACTGACTAACTAAATTTTTTAATTTGTTTTTAGTAACAAACCAACCTACCTATCTTTAAGTTTGATACCTGACCTTTCATTGTGCTGAAATGTTATTGTCATTGATTGAATGTGCGGCATTGTGTTTAATCAATTTTTTTTTTTCAATACGGTCGAAGAGATAACGCAAATTAGCTAAGTTGGCCTCCCCCACCACCGAAATGCACCAAAAAGTAAGGAGATTCTCCTGTACTATCCCACTTGCGCAATGTATAGTATTATATGTTGATGGTTCGTGTGCAAGCTCAGAACTCTTTTCCTCGACAAATTCAAGTGAAACACATCTGTCCCATACTCAGTCCTATGAACTTTGATTGTTTATGGTCTTATTGCAAACCTTCAAATGGGTTGAATGATTACTTGGCCGCTGAAAGGCAAAGATTCCTTTAAGTGATAAGAATAAATAAGTTTTGTTTCTTTAAATAAGTTTTTTGAATTGCTAGATAGGAACGATTTAAGTCCTACTTTAAATTAAAGTTGTGATATCCCATATGCATCGCTATTACTAAATATGATAAATATCAAAGTCGGTTTGTGACTTGTTGTGCATATTGGTTGATTATTAATGGTGTATGAGAGTATTTATAGACTATAAATTTTCTAATCAGGCAGATACGTAATTTAAAGAAAAGATGAGGGTGAAACGCATGCATAGCCAAAACGACGATGTGGGCACTGGACAGTTACTAAAGTGGTGCATTAAGGAGATTTTTGATTGGTATCTCACTCACTTAAGAAAACATTTAAAAGAGCTCGCAACCCAACTCGTGCTCGCCAACGATACATGCATATAATTATCTAGTTGCTCGGAGTCAAAACCTAAGTCGGTCAAGCGTGCTTCTTACTTTTGTTTTCTAGTTAATGAGTGCATCACCGCCCCCACGAAACTAATGATTTCATTTAAAAGGTATAGGAACCAAATTAATGCTCATTTAAGACAACCTCTTCCCAAACTTAAAGTGCATTATGGAATGTCAATATGGTTCAAACCCTGCTGGTAACTTGATTTAATTTTCAAGAGACTCTCTATATGATGCCAAGTTTCCATCGATTATGTCTTTAGTCAAATGATAAAGATTGGCTGCATTTTTAGTGGGATTTGATCTTTTAAAATATTTTCAACAATGGCCTTGTCGTCATCATAATTATGCTATTTTTAAATTTTTTTACTTCTTGTTCAATGAATCAATTTTAAGGATGTCAAAACAACATTCATAATACATCAAAGCAAATATACATAGATACAAAACTCCCCGCACCATAAATCCAAAATAAAATTTGGATTTTATATCTTGTGCGAGTCAAATAGAGATATAGTCAAAATTTGCGACTCTCGCAACATTCATCATTTATCACCATCCATTTTGCTTTGTTACTGTGTTTTGTAGATTAAAACAATATTCTCCATAACAGTGAAAGCATCATAGACTGAGTGCAGTTGCAGAGATGCACTTCAAATAAAATTTTATTTCTAATTAGCAGCCACCAATTGAAAAGCTTTTTGTTGGAAATGGATGGTTTACATAACAGCCGATTTTGATTGAGTATCATTAGTCATGTTTTTCTGAGTTTCTTATATGCAACATTTGACTTCTATATTTTTTCCAAAATTTAACTACGTATTTTATAAATGGGGTTTGACTCTACCTAGGAGCTTTAACTTGTATCCTCAGGTTTTTTCTGTGGTCTTTCCATAATAAAAGCTATATTTTTCTTATTAATCACTTTAAATACGATGTCATATAGAAGATATTACTTGAGTGGAGCAAATCTTTCTACATGGTGCCTTGTAATAATGACCATTAACAGTTGGTTCAAGAAAAGCAACTATAGCTCTATGAGGTTTATAGTTCGTAGACTTAACAATTAATATTTATTTTAAAATTGAGGTTAACTGTGTGTGCGATAGTTGATAAGTGTCACAAACATCCTTAATTTTGATGAAATGGCTAATGAAGAGCAAGACCCTGATATGATGAACAATCTTTCCTTAACTCTTTCTACATGCGGCACACTGTATTGAGAAATAATATTTTTGCTTATTTGCCACTAGATTTTTTCTAATTAAGCTATTAAATCTGGGGGCAAAGGGAGCCTTAACCCTTAAAATCTCTCACATATAATAATAATAATAATAATAATAATAATAATAATAA
>JAXCLQ010000014.1:6043381-6085564 GCA_035584115.1 Cedrela odorata
TCCACGGATACAAATGTTGGTTCTGTTCGGGGTCCAATGCAGTTTATGTTTGAAACTGAAGTCGATCATATTTTTTCCACTCCAATAGGTGCTTGAATTAATAAGATCCTCTGTTTAAATGCCATAGGTATGGTAATACATCATGCTAATTGGTGTTTCCTGTTATTGTAGAGTCAACTTTGATGTTTGCATGTGATGGTAACCAGATTGGGTTCGCAAATTTGTTCCAAGGATACCGCCTATCGACTACAGATGGTCATTATATACCGACAAAAACTGAAGGGAAAATATCAATCAAGTTGAAAGTAAATGAAATTGTGCTTCAGGTAACTAGTTTTATTCTTCTTTTTATATGTGTTTCTTTGTTTCCTATCCAAAAAAAAAAAAAAAAAAGAAAAAAAGAAAAGAAACTAGTTTAATTTCTCAAGCAGGCTTAGGGTTCATTCTGACCGAAGGCATAATCTTCCTTGGTGGTGTCCGAAGGATTTGATCTTCTATCACTTCTGTGAACAAGTGACTTTTATCAGCTAAACTAACTAGAGGCACTTAGCATTATTGCATATTTGGAAATGTATTAATTCTTCATGTTGCTAGAATACTTTTGATAGCCTTAGTAAAATTTTGTAGTCGTACAATAGTGTGATGTGTTCGCTTAGCAAATTTGGGATTTCTAGGTTACCATGGAAAAAGAAAACAAAATTGAAAAAACCAAGATTCTGCTTGGTAACATTTCCAAAATGGTGTTTTTGAAAATGTTGTTTTAAGAACAGATAACATGTTTGACAGTGTTTGTTAGTAATAGTTTTCTAAAACTGAAAACAGTGAGAGGTGTTTGGTATTGTTTTTTGAAAATAAGTAGTTGTTTTATGGAAAAAGTTGTTTGTTTTCAAAACATGTTTTGAAAAATGGTTGAAACCAACATTGTTATGTTTTATACTTTTTAGTTGTAATTTTGAAAACCATTGTTTTTCAATTTTCAAAAATAAGTTTTTGAAAAATATTACCAAAATCACTTTCAAACGACCAGTTTTTTCTTTAAGGTACTTTTAGTTTGTTGCCATTAAACTTTTTCTAGTGAGCGTGGTGGGGCTATGCTGGTTGTGAGGCAATAATGCATTAGCCTCGTTGATGCACCACGGGGCCTAGGGAAATGTGAAATACTATATGTATAATGCAATTGTTAGACTTAATCAGTAATAACATGTGCATTTATAGAAAATTGGCATCTATGAATGGGATAAAGAGCATTGCATTTATGCTTATTGTGCTATTTTCTATTCATATCAAATAAGATTGTGTTTGGTAAAAGTTCAAAGAAAAACCTTGCTCATTCGTTTTATTTTTATTTTTATTTTTATTTTATTAGAGTTTTCATAAAACAAAATAAAATGAAAATGGTGTTCTTGGTTTGATGTTTTTTAGAGTTCAAGAATATGTTCAGTAACATTTTCTAGAAATGGTATTATAAAAATGAGAACTGCAAAATGCGTCTGGTAGAAATATTTTGAAGAATTGAATTTCAATAAATTCATTTACTAAACATTGTGTAATAGTTAATATTTTGAGTACATAAATTAATTTGATTAAGCTAAATTGTTGAAGACAAAAATATTAAATATAGTTGTGTTTTCTTTTTTATTTTTTAAAAAATAGTATTGTCAAATACTTCAAATAGAAGAAAATAGTATAGTATATCATCCTTAATACCATTAGGTAACTTTTAAATATATAAAGTTATACCTTTTATACAACTCTATTATTTAACTGTAATAGCAATAAACTTTAAACAATGGTTTGCATACTATTTTTCAAATACAAGGAAAACTGTTAGAAGTCATTTTGTTCTTTATAGTTAAAAGGTGCAAAACCCTTTGTGTCTGTTTTATGATTCAATTTTGGAAAACACTATCCGAACAAGTATTCAGTCCATTGTTAGAAAATGGGTAATGCAAAAAACAATGACGAACAGAGCCTTTATTGTTCAAGGATATAAGGAGCTTGCTTCTAAACTAAACTGGTGGCTTGTAATGGGAGAAATTTTTTTCATTTCAATAGAGTATATTCTTTCCATCATGTGACTATCTGGAGTATGATGAATTACTCTCTTGGTACTAGAGTGTGGAATTTCATTTTTTTTAGATATAAGTAGATAATATTCCTTCTTTCAATGGTTGATGAAGGGCCATTCAGTATTGTTTTCTAAATGGTGTTTTAGAAATTAATTATGAAATTGATATTTTTGATTTTGTATTTTGAAGATTCAAGGAAGCTTCTGCTATCATTTTCTCAATAATATTCTAAAATTGAATACTAACACATCTGTTATGAATATTTAAAAATGTTCAAAATAATTTTAAAATATTATCATCAATTTCAATTTAATTTTAGTTCAAATTCTTTGAGTAATGCTTCTAAACAAACTTATTGGTAGGTTACAATTTTTTTTTCTTTTTATAGATTTTAGCTTTGTATTATTTTTACTGATCAAATGGTATAATCTAACTTAATTTAATATATTTGGTGTTCTTTATACTAATAAAATAGAAAATAACAATAACAGCAAAATTAAATAATACCAATATACATGACCGTGCAAAAAAATGAAACTTCACCATTTGAGAGATTGTGCCAAGAAAATGATGAAAAAACTCCAAACATGTTTTGTGCATTCTCTTTGGTAAAAGTGGAAAATGGGTTTCTTTGTTCTCATGAATGTTTTTTGTAAAACACTAACTAAACACCTTTTTTGCTTTTTTAAAATTCAGAAAATGAAAAGTATGCCTTGAGAAACAATACGTAACAAAGTAGGAATACAATGAGGGAGGATGGTAGATTGTTGAAGAGAAACTTTTCTGGTGTTTTTTCTTCCAAATCTTTCTTCAAGTGGTGGGAAAATGATTCCTCAATTCCTTTATATAATCCAGCAAGAATGATTTTTGGAAGGTAAAGGCTTCAAGGTGCAAATTTTAGCATGGTTAATTGTGAGTGAAAAGATGTGTAAATTGATAGGAAGAAAGAGAAATACAAATGCAGACCAAGTTGTTCGAAATAAAGAGAAAAACATCCCTGAATTTCAGTTTGTTTCTGTTTTCTATGCGTAAAATGTATATATCCAAAAAAAAAAAGTGTATGGCTAGCTTAATACTTGTGAACTTGTTCAAAAAAGAAAACCAAATGTTTACTTCTCCTTACCGGTGTGTGATGTGTTAAGAGGGATGTGGAAAATATTGAGCATTTGTGCTTACGTTGCCAATTGTGACCAACAATGTCATATAGTTTATTTTGAGCTGCTGGGATCTCAAGGGTAACTCCACCCACTTCTGTTTCCTGCTTGTGAAACATTTTTCTGCTTTTGGAGAAGGAAAGAAAGCTACAGTTTGTGGAATTGTTGTGTGCTTACAGTTTTCTGGGTAATTTGGTTAGAGAGAAACAGACATAACTTTGAAGAAATTAGAGAGGATGAATTTGATTTCTTATAGTATGATGTGCATTTTCTGGATCTGTTTCTAATGAGTTTAAGGCTATCCCTTTTTTTATTTTTTTTATTCAAGTGAATAGGGAGGCTGTTTTGTGACTTGGTTACTTGTCAGCTCTTATGATAGAGAGTATAATGCCTTGCATTTTGACAGTTATTCATTCATTCTTGACATACTTATTATATAGTACCACTTACTGGATCCCGTTTTAGAGAATTGAAATTTGTGCTCCTGCAGATAATGTGCAGTTGTTTTAAATTTTTCTAATATAAAATCCTGGAATTGTTCAACCTTGTCAGGTTGATTGGCAGGAGACCCAGAGAGGCTATGTTGCTGGAATATTAACTACTCAAAGAGTGCTTATGGTTTCAGCAGATCTTGACATTTTGGCAAGCAGTTCTACAAAATTTGATAGAGGACTTCCTTCAATATCCTGATACAGACTAACTTTGCATGAAACTTATTGTTCTCCTTCTATTCTCTCCATTCCCTCTTCCCTCTCTCTTTATGTAAATTATTATAATCAAGATTAATACATTTTGTTAAGCACTTAACCTATGTTTACTTTAGATCCCTTTTGTGGGTTGGGCCAGCTCTTTTGTTTTCTACTGCCACTGCAATTAGTGTGCTCGGCTGGGACGGAAAAGTCAGGACCATTCTCTCGATTAGTATGCCATATGCTGGTAATATCTGTGTATGCTCGGTTAGCAGGCAATTCTATGTAAAAATTATCAACTGCAATCTTAGATTGTATTAGTATGCTGAGGTAATTAGATTAACTTCCTGCTTGCAGTTCTGGTTGGTGCTTTGAATGATCGTTTATTGCTAGCTAACCCAACAGATATCAATCCCAAACAAAAGAAGGCAGTCGAGATCAAGAGTTGTCTTGTTGGGCTTCTTGAACCTCTTCTTATCGGGTTTGCCACAATGCAACAATATTTTGAGCAGAAGCTTGACCTGTCAGAAATATTGTACCAAATAACATCAAGGTTTCTTTTTTCCTTGCTCTGAGACGTGCTTTTGTTGTTATAGATGTAACTTATAAAAACTCTCACTGCCAATTTTTATTGAAGTTAGGCTTCTTGTTTATTATGATTTTTGTATTTGCCATACCAAATGGATCTTTGCATGAGTGCTAGTAACATCTGACATCTCTAGTGTTTTATGTTGAAGATTTGACAGCTTGCGCATTACTCCTCGATCTCTTGATATTCTTGCCAAAGGCCCTCCTGTCTGTGGGGACCTTGCAGTATCATTATCCCAAGCAGGGCCACAATTCACTCAGGTGAGCAATGATGATTTGTTATGTTTGATATTCACAGATCTAGTTTCGTTTCTAATACATTGGGAACGAAACTTAGGTGTTGCGGGGCATATATGCAATTAAAGCTCTTCGGTTTTCTACTGCTTTATCTGTTCTGAAAGACGAATTCCTGCGTTCTAGAGACTATCCAAAATGTCCTTCAACCTCTCAATTGTTCCATCGCTTCCGCCGATTAGGATATGCCTGTCTAAAGTAAGTAGATTGTTTTTAATGCTTCAGATATTAACCATGTTGAGTTAGATATTCCTTGCTCTGGCTTAAGAACTTGAATTATATACAATTCATTAAAACTTGAGGTTTTAATCATTCTCCATCTCATATGTTAGCCAATTTTTTGAAGAAACAATTGGTTATGATTATTTTCTTCTGTTCCTTCTCACCTGCTTATTATATATCTCATTGTGCTATACGTTCAATGGACAGTTTCAATGTTCAATTATAAGCATAATTTATCATCTTTGTGAATATTGGGATATGGCCTCCAAAATCTTTCATTGTAAATGGCTTAATTTGAATCTGTCCATCATCTATGCAAAATCAATACCAATATCATGTATACAAAGATTATATGCTTATATGTCGACATATAATTGTTTATGTTGTGTGTGTTTGATGTTGATTTGCTGTCCACAATATTTATTAATAATGTAATAACAAAAGAACATTGTGTGGGAGCATATTTTGTTCTCCTATTAGTAGGGTTTTTTTTTAAACTCTTGGGATTTTGAATTTTAAGGCTTTTTAACCATTGTAAATTCTTTTATTTCTGATTTTTGTGTTCATATTGTCCTTTTCCTACTTTGTAACTGAGAATTTCAAAACTGCAGGTATGGTCAGTTTGACAGTGCCAAAGAAACTTTTGAAGTCATAGCAGACTATGAAAGCCTGCTTGATTTGTTTATATGCCACCTCAACCCCAGTGCAATGAGGCGTCTTGCTCAGAGATTGGAAGAAGAAGGTGCTGATCCAGAATTGAGGCGATATTGTGAAAGGATTTTAAGAGTCCGCTCTACTGGATGGACACAAGGCATTTTTGCTAACTTTGCTGCTGAGAGCATGGTTCCGAAAGGACCTGAATGGGGTGGTGGGAACTGGGAAATCAAGACCCCAACTAACTTAAAGAGTATATCTCAGTGGGCACTGGCTGCAGAAGTGGTGCCTTACATGAGGACTGACGATGGTCCCATCCCATCTATTATAACTGATCATATTGGTGTTTATCTTGGTTCAATCAAGGGAAGAGGCAATATTGTTGAAGTAACGGAAAAAAGTTTGGTCAGACCTTATATACCTGCAGGAGCTGACAATAAAGCAAATGGACTTCATCCTTCTTTAGTTAAATCTTTGTCTAACAAATCCAAGGGAGCATCTGATGGTGATTTTAAAGGCAGTTCATTGATGGGTCTGAAAACTCTTACCATCCAGAATGCTAATTCCACTGCTGCCGACGAACAGGCTAAAGCTGAAGAAGAATTTAAGAAAACAATGTATGGTGCTACTGCTGATGGTAGCAGCAGTGATGAGGAGGGAACATCAAAATCTAAAAAATTACAAATTAGAATACGAGATAAGCCTATTGCTTCTGCTACAGTAGATGTCAATAAGATTAAAGAAGCCACACGGCATTTGAAACTTGGTGAGGGTTTGGGCCCACCTATGAGGACCAAATCAGTAACTGCAGGATCCCAGGACTTTGGTCTGCTTTCATCCCAACCTTCTGCTGCTACTAGTGGATCTATGACTGCTCCTGCAGTTTCTGTCCCTGTTGACCCTTTTGGTACAGAATCGTGGGCACAACCTGCATCAGTATCACAGCCGGCTCAAATGGTTGCTGGTGGAGGAGCTGTAGGTAGACCTATACCTGAGGACTTTTTTCAAAATACAATTCCATCTCTCCAAGTTGCTGCCTCACTGCCTCCTCATGGAAATTATCTATCAAAGTATGCTCAGGCTTCTCAAGGGGTTGAAAGCGGCAAGATAACACCCAACCAGGTTAATGCATCTGCAGCTGATGTTGGTCTTCCTGATGGTGGGGTGCCCCCTCATGCTGCCAAGCAACCTGCCACTCCTATTGAGTCCATTGGATTTCCTGATGGTGGTGTTCCACCACGACCCACTGGTCAGACTCCTTTCCCATCTCAATCTCAGGTTCTGCCCTCTCAGGTCCCACCTTCTATGCAACCTCTTGATCTCAGTGCCCTCGGAGTTCCAATTTCTGGTGATTCTGGAAAATCCCCTGCCCATCCTGCTTCTCCACCTTCAGCAGTGCGCCCAGGACAGGTGAATATATATATTTTGAATTTTCATGTGTTTAGTTCTTTTCCCTCCTTTGTTACATTTAGTCTCTTCTTTTACCCTTTTTTCCTGTCCAGGGGGTGGGGTGTTGGAGTTTTTGTGGTAACTGCACAAAAGAAGAATTGACGATGGGAAAGAGTTGAGAGAAATTTTTTATTTTAACCAAATTGACCTTTTAGCAACAATCTGTGTAGTCTATTGACTGCATTCAGTACCTGATGCTCAGTAGACATTTTCTCTTCATTAGGAAACTGAAAAAGGATGTACATTTAGTTGTTAGCACACATATTTAGTGTTTTCCTTGTTCCATGCATTTTTTTCATTGTCTTGTCCTCATAAATCATCCTCATAACAGGTTCCCCGTGGAGCAGCTGCTTCAGTTTGTTTCAAGATTGGGCTTGCTCACCTTGAGCAGAATCAACTTCCAGATGCACTATCCTGTTTTGATGAAGCTTTTCTCGCTCTAGCTAAGGATCAGTCTCGCGGGGCTGATATTAAAGCTCAAGCAACCATCTGTGCTCAGTACAAGATAGCTGTTACTCTTCTTCAGGTACTCTTTATCCAAATTTCAAATGAATTTGTCAGGATAAGTTTTTATTTTTCGAGGCCTAGCAGTTTACTGGTGCAAAGACAGTCTTGTCGTCCCTTGGGATCCATCATTTTACTGACTGTTAGAAAGATATGACAACATATCTGCAGGGAAGTATAAATAAAAGGATTGTATGAATTTATGAAGAATTGACCCATCATTCATACAAAACAGTACTACAACAGAAATCCTTTCTAAAGCTTAATTTGTTCAGGATTGTGTTTTGTGCCAAATTGAGGTTATGATGTTGGATGTGTTATGTATAATACCTCTATTCCATTTCACTTTTTGAAATTAACAGATGTTACCTTTTTGAGCACTAATCTCCAAGGCTCTTAACCTTCATTTGAGAAACACTTACTTTCAGATTTTACGCAATTTTTTATCCTTAGGTGTACTGTAGATCCTTTTCATAATTTGGGTCAACATGAAGCAGTGTCATGACCATATTTCATTGGGTTACACTGTAGGAAATTGCACGGCTTCAGAAAGTCCATGCCCCAAGTGCAGCAATCAGTGCAAAAGATGAAATGGCTAGACTGTCTCGGCATTTGGGTTCTTTGCCTCTTCAGACAAAGCACCGAATAAATTGCATTCGAACTGCCATTAAACGGAACATGGAGGTTCAGAACTATTCTTATGCTAAGCAGATGCTTGAGCTCCTTCTGTCAAAAGCACCTGCAAGTAAGCAGGATGAGTTGAGGAGCTTGATTGAGATGTGCGTTCAGAGAGGTTTGTCCAACAAGTCCATTGATCCATTGGAAGACCCCTCCCAATTTTGTGCTGCCACACTTAGCCGTCTGTCTACTATTGGATATGATGTCTGTGAGTTATGTGGAGCCAAATTTTCAGCTGTCTCAACACCTGGGTGCATTATCTGCGGTATGGGAGGCATTAAAAGATCAGACGCACTTTCTGGGCCTGTGCCTACGCCATTTGGCTGATATTGGACGTGCAATTTTGCTTCACTAATCTGTTGAATTTTCTTGTAAGATGGCCATTGACATTTAATATTGTAGAGTCTCTCCCTCTGGAATCATGCCACTGTTACAGAAATCATCATTTGAAACATATTCAAGCTATTTAGTATAGAGAGGAAAATAGCAAGCCCAGTTTGGTATATAGTGTAATTTTGATCTCTTTGTATATGATTCTTTTCTTTCTCCGCATTGCTGTTGTAGTTTTCTGTTGCCCGGGGATGTAATGGCGCTTATTAATATAATTCATTCACAGTTTTTTCTAGAACTCAACTTTCTGGTTTATAAAAGCTTAGCAGTTTGGCCATCGGAATGGTAGTGGATTGAAAGTTATAATATTTTAATTTCAAACATACATTTGAAATGATAATGATGTGGTTGGCTGCAGGTGTACAACATTAATAATAAGACATTTTTAGAGAATGTACAATAATGTCATATTAACGAATTCAGTATCATTTAATGTTGAATGTTAAAACTGCATCTTAAAAACAGAGCAATTGCCTATTGGAAGTCCAAATGCATGGATGTGTTGCCCTGATTCTGTAAATGAATGTATATTTTGAACAATAAAGAGTGTGGTCGCTAAAATGGCCATGCCAAGAACAGGCTGATAGGATAGCAAGTCATAATCTCAAAGTTCGGAAATGAATATTTGATGCTACTGGCTACTGCAAAAAGATGCCTTGGATTTCTTTCTAGCTTTCAGGTAATCATGCTTCCAGCTATGAGTAGTCCTTGTTCTCTTGTCAAAAACCAAACCATTAGTAGCACTGGCAGGGTATCTCAGACAGTTCAGGTGAGCCTCTGAAATTTACCTACTAGGATGGATTTGGCATATCACAATTCACGTGCCGATTACTGTAGAATGCAGTAAATCAGAGCAATTATTCATTGTTTTCTGCATAATCTTTTCCGCACATTTTAAAGCTTAAGATACCGTCCTTGTTTGAATTGGATTTTGAAAGTTCGGTCTCTGTCTCTCTCTGGTCTTTCAAAACACGGGGACAATTTCACTTTCCAACTAGTATCCGCTCGTACCCAACAAAATTTTGCTTCATTTTTTTTTTTTAAACTTTTTCTCTATAAACTATATAATTGACATCAACTGCCACTGTTATAATTCTCAAAGCTTGGGTTGGGATAGGAATATAAACATGTTTGAACAGAAAATTAGGGTAATTTAGAGCAGTAGCAGCGACAGATTAGATATAATATTTACTGCATATGACCTATAACCACTATATGCCAACATTGGCGGTCAGTTAAGTTGGCAGTCCATCTAGTGCCTTCTAATTGTAAACAAATTCTCTTGTGGTCCACCTAACAAAAACCACTTGTGAAAGCAGAGATTTGGAAGTAAGTATGGTAATCATAAGAAACATGCATTCAATCAAATCAAGCGTCTCGCGGCTAAATGCTTTAATTCATGATCTGGTGGTCCAAATTTGCCCGTCCACTAGAGAAGATTATCGCACAACACGAACAGGACGGGAAAAGAGAACATTGTCTAGTGTGTCGTCTAATTTTTTCATCGTTTTCTTATCATTTTTCAGCATGCCATTGCCATGTGATGGGCAATGTCATAGAGACAAGCATTTTCTGGACGCTTAAACCATAAAATGGATGGATTTTTCTACCATAAGGTATGCCCATGTTTGTAAATTTTAGGAAACACATTTGATTTTTTGTCTTCTTTGATAATGAACTTTGCATGTTGGGGCACATACACCACTTTAGATGTCTCAGAAACTACAAAAACTTTTACTTCATTATTTCATTCTCAATAGAACAGAAGCACAGTAGCTGAAGGCAAATTCCTGGCTAAACTTGATATTAATCATAATTTTGACAGTAGAGATTACATAAATCTTTATTGCAAATAAACTGTTGAACAATTTCATAGATATGACATGGGGGTTTCAGTTGAAAAAGAGTTGAAGAAGAGACAACCAACTTAACAAAATCTTCTTCATATACTCCTAACTAGGACCAGTTTTAATGAACCTATCACCACACCTGAAAAACCGATTGTGCAAAGAAACTGGCTTTTGTCCACAGTTTACAAATGAGAAACTATATATGTATTTGAACCATGTCTGCTTCACCGCACCCCAAAACCAATTTGTTTACAAGTGCTAAACTAATGTATTTGCACCATTCCCACTACACCGGTATATAAACAAAAGTTGACTGAAGAATTATAAAGAAACAAAATCCATCATCGGTGTAAAAGCAACCTAAAGCTGAAATCGTATGGCATTACTTGCACTATCTGAGAAATAGATTCTCCTTTCTTTCTCTCAAGGCAGTTAAGTGCTGCATTCCTGAGTTCAGCCGGTAGCTGCAGGCAAACCCAATCAAGCAATGACTCCAAGTCCTTTGCAAAGTCAAGAAGATACCAATCCAACAGCTTGGGAAGAATCAACTTGTTTGTTCTTGAAATGCCAACAGCTGCCTGTAGATAGTCTTTCTTTGCTGCTTCCAACTCCTGTTCAACTTGAGATGCAGTGTACACCCTCACCTTCATTTGGCAACACACATGTACGAGTAATTGTCAAACTATGATGCAATCATCTTTCGTAATAATAGACAACAATGAGAGCAGAATTTAGAATAATTATGCTATGAAATGTTCAGAACTAGCCACGTTGACAGATTGGTGATGGAGCATTGTTGACCGTTCACAAAAAAATTCTTTTAGTAAAACAGTATTCTCAAAAAATGGTTGATAAAGGGCTAATAAGTTGCAATAATCCAATAATCATTCTTGCAAACAATTTTCAATTGAATGTGATCTTTTAAATGTTCCCAACACATCACGAATGAGTTAATTTTTCCGCTCTTAAAAATTGATAAGTGCAGAAATGATATTTTCATGGTACAAAACAACAAACAATTAAGTCATCTGCCTTCAAAAGCAAGGGAGAGTGACTCTGCCTACATAAAAAAAGAATGAAAGCTAAATAAAATAAACTTACAGCAGGGGAGGACCAGCTCCCACAGCAGAGAGCAAAAGTAACCAAGGGTTCAGACAACTCCAATCCAAATATACTGCGTGCTTTCATCTCATCATTTTTAGCAGCTTTGGGACACGTCTTTCAGAGAGAGGAAAAAAAGAGGATTTAGTTTGTTTTACTATAGCAAGAAAATTTTCAAGACTTTGATCCAATCCTGTGAAAAAGTATTATAAAGTTAAGATGAATGCACTTACAAATGTTAAGTGATACGGCAGCCTCAAGATGAAGTGTTCAATTGTAATTGCATTGAGCAAGTGTCCCCCAACAACAATCGTTACCTGGAGCAAGCGCGAAAAAAGTTCTATCAAATGCATAATTATTTTCCAAGAGCTGATTTTAGCAGTACACCATATATAGATCCTTGTCATTGATACAATGGTTAAATATACATATATACAAGCTTACAAATAATATATTTTAGTAGTAATTATATTGAAGCTTCAGCAACTTCACTTAGAATTTCTAAGAGGACCACACAATAAAATCACAACCATAATAATATCCTTCTCAGCACAATATTTAATCTGTCTATGGCAATGTGCTTGGCATTAAAAAATAAACCAGTTTTAATGTCCGAAAGAGAGTACATCATCTTCAAGTTCACATACTGTCAATTTTACTCATATAATCCATTTTGATGATGAATGTAGTGTAGGGTGGAAAAGAAAATAACAGATGTAATAATTTAGAATACTGTATTATTGTGAAAACAATAATAACCAGCAGATCTCACCTTCTGCATAAGTGCAACAACCATTTCAGGAGTCTCTGGAATCCCGTGCTCTAAAAATGCCTAAAAGATTAATAACATAACTGCATAAGTACGTTGCCCCAGCTCTTTCAAGATAGATTGAGTTAAAAGCAAAAAAGATTAAACCATACAATGTCCCCATGTGATATGAATACGTTATTACATTCAAATTTCCAAATTCTAGCATCATTGTGTTTTCCAAAGGTTTTTCAAATGTATGCACAACCAAGAGAAATCTTACATTCATGATGCAGGAATTATAAGTGTTTATCCAGAATGCAAGCTTCTGCTGATGGTTGAGACCCTCTAAATTGACAGAGGCAAGCTTCCCAAGTAGGAACCTGAAATAATCATCAAGACAGGGTGAACACAAGTAATAGCAGTAGTAACGAACATGTGAGGGAAAACAATCAAAGAACATACTTTAGCCTATGGATCAGAAACAAAGCATTTGTTGTTCGGTTGAGATCAACTGAACTAACTTCAATTGCACAGAGATGCTTATACGGACCAATATCAGTACTTCTGAATTCTGAATGAATTCCATAGGGATCCCAAAATTGACTTTCTCCGTGGCTTCCATCCGAATCCACTACTTTGTCCTTCAAGGTGCTAATCCTTACAAAAATGCTAGACAAGCATCTGACAATATCCTCAGATACTTTGTTGGGTGCGCTGTCAGCTTCCAGCAACCTATCATTTGAAGAACCAGAACAGCTCTCCTCTACTTTATCCTGGTCCTCTAATCTGTACTCTATCTGGACAATTGAAAACCAGAATCAACATGAATGTAGCCTAAACTTAATATAAGTTCTCATGCAGAACCCATAATAATTGTGTACCTGCAGCTTCAAAGGATCCAAACACTTGTCTGGTGATTCATTCCTGATTGGAAGTCTCTTAACTGGGGTAACAACTTTGGGAATTTTCTTTTCTGGAGATTGCTTATCCTTCACTGCATTAGTGCATGATCTATTCTCTTTACCTTGCCCATCTTCCAAATGAAATGAAGAGGAATTCCATCTTGTTGAACCTTGTCTCCCATTCATTGTTCTAATAAAGCAGGGTGTGGCTGTTTGATCACTAACGGCATCTGAGGAAATGAGCTTTCTGCTTGAGGTACATCTGCCGAGAGAAGGTTGAGGCCTGGCAGTTGTTAAGGCTAAATTGATCTCGTTATGGGACAAAGATTTTGATCGCTGGTGTTTATAACTTCTAACTGACAACTGGTCGGAATCGTTAGAATTCTCGACATTCCTCTTGGAGGAAATGTAGACAGCTTCCTGATACAGACCTTGCCTAAAATTCACAACTTGCTCTTCAAGCCTAACAACCTCCTCTTCCAAAACAGCAACTTCAGCAAGTAGCTCTAATGTCTACAATAAAGAAAATCGTAGTCAACATCATCCTTTATATCATATCCTACATGTACTGAACAATTAAGAATTGTTTTCACCTGGGTTTCTTCCATATCTTACCTATAAAAATTGGTTCATTATAATTTTCCATATAGAATTGCAATCCAAAGTATCTGTCAGAATGAAGGATCTAATACTAAAGAGAAAAGTGAATATACTAACATATGGGGGAAGATAAGGAGGAAGACGAGGAAGAGATCCCAAAGGCCTTGTAAATGCTCTCTCTAAAGCTCTATGAACGTCCTCTTCATGTCGAAGCTTCCTCTTTAGCTTATCAACCTGCAAATTGAATTTGAAGCCATAACAATCAAATCAAAAGAACATCAACACAAAGAACCAAATTGGATAACTTTACATTGAGAATTTTGCATACATCTTCTAATAAGGCCATTTTCTTTTCCCTGTTGGATCGTCGTCGATTGGTCACAGCTTTGCCAGCACCAAGTCCTTTGCTCACCTGAGTCTCCATTTTCTCCTTCTTTATATATTCGATAGAAAAAATTATAAATAAACAAAACAACCAGGTTTATGAACGAAGAAAAGAGATTTAAAGGAGAGAAATCATTCGTTTCTTGAGACAAGTGAAAGGATATGTGTCAAAAGTGAAAAATTCGTCCACGCAGATTTCACAATCTGCAAGAATATACAAAAGAACAACAAACTCCAAAATTCTAAAAAAAAAAAAAGTTAACATACCAAAAAAAAACTGAGGAACCATTTCTGCTCAAAGTAAAATTGAAAACCAACAGAAGATTCCCATTAAAAGATATCAAATTTCTCTAATTTTCATGTAAAAGAAAAATCCATCAAGATATGGTTGGAGATAAGGAAGAAAACGGATTAAAATGGGAAAAAGAAAAGAAGAAAAAAGAGATAGAGAAATTACTTTATCACGCTTTAAAGGAGGTTTCATAGACTGAAGAGCAGTCCGGACTCTTGTATTCATCTTTATTTGCTTTTCCCTGGAAAACGAGAGAATAATGCACACCTCAAAAAGACAAAACAAACAGTTAAGTAATTAACCAGTAATTATCACAATAATTATGAAACATTGAAAGGCAATACTAATCAAAGGACTGAGACTTACCGGTTACCACCCTTTCGCTCCTTTAGAGAGAGAAACGGAGAGAGTGTTTGATTTTGTGGGAAAATTTTGGGAAACTTTTTTTAAGTTACAGAGCGGGAAAGTTGAAAGTAAAGAGAGCTAGAAACAGAAACGCCTGCATGCTTTTCTCATATAAAATTGATCTGAAGACTGAAGATATATATATTATTAGTAACTAGAATTCTCGAACAGAGTGAAACACAAAAGCAAAGCAACAAAGGCACACAGCAGCTGTAGATGAAGAGGGAAGAAACGACGAGACTTCGACCTTAAAAGCGTCATCCAAGAATAGCGTAACAGATGGACAAGAACAAAACTGTATTATAATAATGCTCTAAAACCCAAGTTTAAAAATTAAATAATAATAATAATAATACACTGGGTCTACCAGATGCAGCAACGGTAAATATTATTTGTAAGAGAAACAGTAGAAATGATTTTCATGCAAGTGATTGTTAGAGAAGGAAGAATGAAGTGACGGGTGAGTGTGAAGTGTTAACTGGCAAAGAGAGAGAGGAGTTCTGTGATTGTCTCTGAGTGCGCCTTTAGATAGTGTGTGACAACCCGCCCTCATCATCTAGTAATGTGCTCCTTTTTTTCCTCGCTCACTCACACAATTACATACGCATACAAATATGCCCATGCCCACCACAAATGGGCATTAGATCATCTTTGTTTGCTCTAGAAGATGGGGTTTGAGTTTTCCGTTTTCCTTAAACTTACCCTTTTAAATAAAGGAGATAACTATATTTAGTAAAGACAGGGGAGTAGCGACAGGCCAATACTTTTAATTCTTTAGTAAGAACGAAGTATTGGGATAAGCAGATCATTAATAGAGTAAACTGCAAGGAATAAGTTGCCGTGTGTGTGTGTGTGTGTGTGTGTATATATATATATATATATATAAAATTTATCTCAAAATCACATGATTGCTTGTTTAAAGGGGCCTTCTTAATTAAATGCCTTTCCAAGTAAGCAAAACTAACGTGCTAATTAATGATGAATAAAACTATGCTAATAAAATGATGTTAATAACTATTTGCTACCAAGATCCATGCTTTTAATTTGACTTGTAATCTTCTTAATTAATACAATTAAATACTACAATATATTTCATACTTTAACACATGGAGACACGAGATAGGCCAATGATGACATTAAAGAAAAAAAAAAATACTAAATTAGTCCAATTGTTGCATTCTTTTAATAATTGGTAACTTCCAAGTAGAAAAAATAAGTGATCATCATGGATTAGTTGTTGTTCAATTGTTGGGTCTGATCATGACATGCAATTTATAGTTTAGATGATAAAACTTAGACGTCCAAATTGTCATTTAATGATTCAAAAGTCACAAAAAGAAATCCAAAACCCACATTAAGATTCTAAAGAAATATGCATTAGCCAGCCAAAAGGGCGTAGCAACAGGCATCTACTCTTGATTAAATTACTGTAGATTAACATTCAAAACCCACAGCGAAACGCTATTATGTATACATCACACAGCAGAACTGGAGTTAATTATTTAAATTTAAAGGGAAAGTTGGTGAAAGTGAACTTTAAGTGTCATTCCCGATGCATATATAATAAGATAATATGAATGGAAATCAATAATTGATGAAGAATCAAGATTAGTTGTATGGTATATTTTGCATATTCTATTAGCAGAAGCACGTGAGCTTACATTATTTCTTATGTAACATGTGGTTCAACGACAGCCAAATAAACACATCCTGCTTTAACTTTTAATTAAGTGCTTCACTCTCTCACACACACCCGTAGACATATGTTGATGTTCTAAGTTCACCACTCATAAAACATCATTATATGACTTTTTTGTCGGGGCAAAAAGCAAGTGCTTTTCTTGTCATTAAGCAAATCATGATTTCCCCAATCAAACCTTAAATCCTAGATATAAAACTTCATTTAGTGATTTTAACTTCATTGTTTTATGTGGGAACAAAGAGAGATGGGGAAATTGAAATCATTGTGAGCAAGTGGAATAATGGACATGGCAATTATCTGCAGCACAAACCTGCCACTGTTTCACAGTCTTAGCTAGCTTGATTCTGATTGAAGGTTGTTCACGCATATCACCGAGAGAATTGAGAGGTATGTGTGAGTGGGAGACAACTGCATTTCTTCTTCGTATTCATGATTTTACAGAGGCTATTGCATTTGCATATATTGCTGCGTTGCGATAATGAAATGTAAGCCATGCATCATGCCACTGAATCATTGTATCCGCTCTCTCTCCAAGCTTTAAACTGTAGTACCCTGATCATAATATTTATTTCTTGCCTTCTTACGTCGACTTTTTCTCTTTTAACTGTCGATGTCTATCGATATACATAACCAAGACTAGCCAGGTACATGTTTAATTGGCAACCATGTAGTCTAATTCCATCAATATCTATCAATTAAAAACAATTAGCCAGGAAAAAGAAAACAGTATTTGCAATTTGCTTGCATGATTAATGAAAGAAACTGATGGAGATGGGTTTAGGATTACATATTTCTTACAATAAAACAAAATAAAAAGAAGAACAAGAAGAAAGACAAGAAATTCCAGTTAATAATTAACAAAATAGTCCAAGAGCTAACACATATTTTTATTGCTAATATATTGTTGTTGTTTGTAACTGGTCCCAACTTCCAAGCATGAAGAAGATTGAAAGGAGCTGTGACCCACTAGGGAATTTTGGACACATTGCATGCGATCGAGGTGTGAGAAGAGGTAGGTGAGGCCAAAAGCAAAAAGTTGAAGCAAGTACTGAAATTTGAGGCAATCGCAAAGCAGATCTACATGCAAAAGAATCCCTTGCATTAATCCCACTCAACTCATTGGTATGCATACAATCTATTGTTTGATTGTCTCTCGAAATATTTCAATTTGTGAGGCTTGATTTGCTAAAGTTGGTTCTTCAAATATCTGAAACTTACATATATAATTTGATGTATATATATGAGATGCATAGGCATGGTTTCGAATTAATAATACCACCAAAAATGTAAAAGTAAGACAAAGCTAGCTAGCTGAAGAACCTTTCAGAAGAACCAATAGAATTTCACTATCTGAGCTTCGCTGATCAATCAGCACCTCACATGACATTATTGAGTACAACACAATATTGGAAATTTAAGCTTTAACGTGCCCAATGTCTGAAGATCGTTTTGGCAAATACGGTATTTTTTTTCTTTTATTTGGGTTTTAGTGCATTTGTTTTTTCCTTACCGTTGGCTTCGCTAGATTTTGTTGGCAGAAATTGTATGTTTATTCTGAAATAAATGGGCCAAAGGTCCTGCACCAAGCCTATAGAACAGGTTATGCCATCCTTATTCTAATTCTTGTCACTAGCATGCCATCTCTCACCAAGTCTGATATAAATTAAAAGTTTTATGAAACTGTTGTATTTTCATTGCATCCTGGGGGTGTTACGGGCCAGGTAGTTAGTCTTATCGTTCTCAAAACTACTGCTACGATGTTCGACGATGATGCTAATAAGTCAGGAATTGCTACCTCTATCCATTCCTCAACATGGGAACCAATGGAATGTTAACCAGACATATAGGTTGTACATTATCTGGTAATTTTATCTGTACTAATATAATGGAAGAAGATTAGCTAAGGACATGTAGCCCCAAGAAAAAGAAACAATGGAAAGGATGAGTCGCAGTCTATATTTTCTGTAGATGTGGTCCAATTCTTAAAACTGGACCACCACAAAAAAGAATATTAGTCTCGTTCTCCGAAGACTACTAGAGGACAAGTACTTAATTATAATGGAGAATTAGATTTAGGTTTCACCTTTTGGTATAATACAAACTCGATACACACAAGACGTGACACCCAGAGACTAAAATGAGTGTAGAACTAACAAAAAATTGATTCCAAGATTGAATATGTTGTTAGGCATGCTATTGTCAGTCTTCCTTGCAATTTGTAATTGCCAGCTCTTGTGAGTAGGAGAAAATTAATAGGGAAATGGTCCCAGTATTCCCCCAATAAATGTATTACTGTGATCTCAATACTGATTTTCCTATCTAACTCAATTGCAGGCTCTTCGGAAAAGCAGGTAACTTGCCTCTCGACAACATCATATGCAAAATTCATCTTATCTTTATCGGTCCTTGCAGTTTTAATAATCAGTGTCATAATGAGTCATTATAGTGAAAGTTACAACATTCTAACAATCTTGATAGCAGCAGTACGCCACTCATTTAAGATTTGCAGTTTTCCATGCTTGAGTATGCACATGCATGAGCAACACAGAATCGAGTTCCCATGAACAAATTGCATTCTGACAGATGCCAACGTGTCAGATAGCTTAGCTTACTGCTAAGATTATTTGACAGAATTTGTAGAACAAGTGTATTCAGATTATCGAACAAAACAGACCAAGACAATTTGCACTTGACCGTTGCTAGTTGCCATGTCTTACTATCCAGCATCAAGGATAAAAGAAACCAGCCATAGAAAAGCCGAAAGATTTACCACAAGACAGTCCTTTCCATGCTGCCACAATGGCACAAGCAGACAGACAAATTATCAAAATCTTAAAGAGTAACCAACACCCAATAAGTATTCAGGAATATCATATGCCAAACATTACAAGAATCATCTCTAAACTAAAAAGTGAGATTATTCATCTAAATAGAATTGAAATTTCTTGTCTGACTATTCACTTATACATAGGAAGCATATGATAAATACCCAATGCCTTGTTCCATTTACCTGGAGAAGGCAAGAAGAATTCACTCCAACAGTCCCATCAATTGCGAGAAAATCATAAGTTTGCATGGTGGCAAACATGACTAGATAGAAAATTTTGTTACAAACAAATATGACTGGAAAGTACATGTTCAAGATCACAGGTTTCTGGGAGGTAATTTTCCAGAGCCATATATGAACTTAACACCAAACTTCTTTTGGAGCCTTTATCCTGCAGCAACTCACTCTTCATAGTGCTGCTGTCTTTGCAATCACTCAACATTTCCCAAAGATCTCCGTGATCTCTTTTTCAATGCATTGAACAAGAGTGTTCCAAGTCCTCACATAGTACAAGTCATATGACAACCACAAGGAAATGGTGTAAAGCTCTATTACATCATATTTTTTATTATCTGTAAAACGGAAAACCACTAAAGAACTAAACTCAAGCTGTCCATGGACACAAAAAATGCACGGGCTGTTAAATGGGTTATCACAAAATACAAAATAATCTTCAAGACTTAATTTAAACGTCTAACATGCTACAGATTCAAACAATTTCTTGGTAACAGTAAATTTTCATTTGGTTTTTTTAAGTTTCAGTTTCTAAAACCACAGTTCTAAGTTAACTTACCTGAATGAAGATGAGTATCCACAGATAGCAAAAATCAAGCTTAAAAGTACTATAAGATTTCTTTTTTCTTATTATTAATAAAAATAGGGAATATTTTTGCTAAAAGGAAAAACTACAATAAGATTTCTATGAAAAAGAAAATCAAAAGAATAATCCAGCTGCCATGTCATAGTCTTTTAGCTGGCCCTATGACACCTTTCTCTCCCTCTCAATCTCTATTCCCTTGCTTGCATGCATTCACACAGACAAACACACAGTGAGAGATTCAAGTAAAGATATGCAATTAAGTTGGTGTTTTCAATTTAAAGTTTCTCACCTACAGTCAAGAAGATCATTTCAGTTACAGGAAATTTCAATCAATTTTTAAGTAAATATTTTACCAGTGACAACATAAGCATACCAACATGATCAGTGCCAGCTAATCAATGCAATAGCAGAGCTGAAAGCCCACTGTTATGCTCAAAGCTACGCAAAAACCAACCAAATTTGTAAAACATGGCCATTCATTCCTCTGATCCCATTTTTTATCAATATATCTAATGTCAATGTATGATTAACAATTGGCTGATAGAAAAGAGAAGAATAGACTGATTTAGCATGTAAGACCAGAAACTCAAATGAAAAATTTAACAAGATGGAAAACTTCAAAACCGAATGCGGGCATATGTCTCTGATTGTGTGTGTATTACTTGGTAATTCTTTTACTCATTTATGAGGTGAACTTTGAAGGAGCAAGCAAAGACATTTGGATCAGCAAGTTAAAAATTATTTAGTAATTTATCATTAAGCCCCTTTATTAAAACAACTTACAGATCTCGATTGTGAATTTCTCATAAGGGTTTGCGGCTCACTTACAAAGAAGCTATCAGAGTCATTTTTGGTTTCACTGTCGTTCACGGAATCAACTTCCTTTGGCCTACCAATCGAACTTAGTCCAGAAAACGGATCACCCCAGATATCATATGTATATTCATCTCTAAGCCCTTCCTTTTCTCCTGTAACAGTTTTCTGGTAAAGTTTGGATCCAGGTGCTCGAGCATGAGGAGCAATTGTGGATTTTGAAGCCAAAGAAGGAGAACACAAGAAACTGGGGGCAGCCCTACCAGCACAAGGAAAAGTGGCAGAAGGCAATAAAACAGGTTTACTAGCAGTTTTTCTTGGTGCTGAAGGCTGCTCTGGAGTAGAAAAATACTGAATTTTGCAATGGGACCTCACAGAAAGCTGAGGCTCCAATATTTTTGGCTCAGCTGCTGGTTCAGGAACTGTACCTTTCTCACAGCGTCCACCACCCATTTGGGTAAACAGATACCTAGACCCATTAGGTTGGTCCACATCAGGAGATGATAAGCATGTTCGGTTCAGTGTTAAAGTTGTGACAGGAGATAATGGAGATGAAGGTGTAGAATTTCCACTTTGACTACTTGAAACTTCAAGTACTCCTGCAAATGCAGCACCAGCACCCTTTCTCTTCCTTCGCCTTCTTCCCTTCTCCTTTACAACTCTAACTGTGAGGTTATCAGTATGGGATGCTTCTACACTATCAGAAGTCTCCACTACTACAGATTTTGAAGGCAGACATGGCAAGTCCTTTCGAGCATCAGAGGAATTACCAGTGTCTCCTTGATTTTCCAGAGTTAATTTCGCATGCTGAGTGGTCATCTCCTCTGGAGCCCCTTTTTGACCATCTGGATACCTACCACTAGATGCTTGCTTAGAAGAGGCTTTTTCTTCATCAACTGATCTCAGTACACCAGGCACAGAACTCCTGCTGCTTCTCTGATTCCGGTGCAAACGAGAAGATTTTGCTGCAGTCCTCATTGCAATAATAGAATTTTTCTCATTCTTACAGAAGTAATTTAGGAAGCCTGAGGCTGTTATTTGGATATAAAGGTAACAGAAGACCAGAAACATTAGGGAAGCAGCAAGGGCTATTATAGACAATTTCTTCAATCGCATCCAAAACACTGATTTCTTACAGAGATTAAGCATGAAAACTGGAAGACTTGCCTTCATGGGTATGACAAAAATGCTCGAGGACAAAGCCAGTTCAAGATCCCTATGCACCATAGCTGCAGAAAAATTGGTTTTGTATGATATCAGAAGCTTTGTTGTCTCCCCAGGTTCAAGGGAAAAGCCATGACAATTGTGTACCACAAATCCGTCCAGCCTGCACCCTGCCCCCGAGATTGCTATACTTCTCACCTCAAGTGGCAAGTCTCCCATGTTCTTGGCAAACAGCTCTTTTGATAATGGCTCCAAACAGCCAGAGGCAGTCTCTTCCATGCGAAAAAAATTGCTTGGAGGAGTGATATTGTGAGGAACTGGTAAGTTGAGGTTGAATTCTACACTCTCAATGGACTCAGATCCCTCAAACAGGACAAGTGAAAGTGAACCTCCAAATCCCCTCAAAGATAACCACTCCACACCAGATAGGTTGTTTCTTATCAGAGCTGAACTTCTCCATGCACATCGATTTGAGGGGTGAAAGAATATTGGCCCAAAAGATGCTCTACCCTGCGGACGAACATAGGCCTCTATTATTGCACTCTCTGCCATTGAGAAGCCATACCTTGTTGGTCTGGTAGATTTGCCATGAACAAAACTACCAGATGAAGGAGCCGTATCCCTGCATTCATTGATTATTTCTCCTGAGTTGAGAATAAGCTGCATCACAACTGGCTGTTGGCTAGGATTCTTTACAGTGATCCATTTGGAACAGTGAGAGCCAATCTGAACCATTGGGAACAGTACCTCATGATCATCAAGCACAGACATACCACTTCTTGTGCCTTGAGATTTCCAGTTCTCCAGCACTAATTCATCTGCTTCTGCTGTCTCCAATGCCTTCAAAATAAATTCACAGAAGTACTTAGTTACTGTAAACATAGATCAATACAGAGAAGCATCTTAGCTATTTTGAACATAGACTAGGCAGAAACAGACACCACAGATATGAGGAACCACATAACACGTAATATTTTCTTTCACTAGTCATGTAAAAGCAATCCCCTCTCATAGTATTTAAGCTCTAAAAGTCAGAATGAGAAAACTCATTTCATCACTGTAAGACAATGCATGGCTAAAGGCAATTCTCCCGTGTCTCTTAATTGTTAAGTAAAAGTCCACTTTTCATACTCACCACAAAATCACAACACTTATTTCAGCATTTGAACTGAAAACCACAAAAATGAATAAAATCATACAGAGCAATGCAAACTTTAAAATACAGCACAT
This sequence comes from Cedrela odorata, assembly GCA_035584115.1. NCBI lineage: Eukaryota > Viridiplantae > Streptophyta > Magnoliopsida > Sapindales > Meliaceae > Cedrela > Cedrela odorata. The sequence goes on from JAXCLQ010000014.1 coordinate 6,066,914, forward strand.
AATATTCAATAAGCTTGACATATTATTCATGTTAACAGGTAAGCAATACAATGAACAAATAATATATCCAGCAAGAGCATATATTACATACACCAAGGGTATTGATATAGTTATTCTTGACAGGTTCCAAAAACTTGGTCAGAATTAAATCATGCAGGTTAAAAGAATTTACCAGCCTATAACAAACAATTCAAGACCAGTATCATATAGACAGATACTGAGCCTCTTACCATATGTTCTTAAATATAATTCATTTTGCATTGCAGGTTAAGGATCAAAAAGTTTTCATAGCATACATACTCCTGTAACTAATTAGAAGGTTGGTTTATTTGATTCTTTGTTTCTTTGGTTCAACTTTTGGCTTGAAAAAGATAATTCCCTTCTTCGTCATCTAACATGTCCAAGCATCTATGAACAGTTATTATCCCAATCATGTATCTGTGCTCAAATTCTAGAAATGGCAGTCTGAAAAGTACATTATTACATAAGGCTCTGCCCAACATGCCAACTAGATTAAATTCAGTTACATAATAGAACGTGCAAATGATTTCAAATTATCTAGAAACATTAATCACAATAAGGCACCATGGACACAGTCAACTTCATCTGAAAGAAATTCTAACACCAATTTAATGGCAAGCTGCACACAATACAATCAACAAGCACAGATCGGAAAACAGAAACTAGTATCAGCAAACCTTGATCTCTGATGGCACTTCTTCACTGCCACTCAAGGACCCTGTCCTTGTATTACCAGCTTCGACATTTTCTGACTCATTCATGGATGAGTCCTTTTGAGATTTTGAACAAACATGAATTATATCCGGGCATGGGATTTCAATCTGAGGACTGCTTGAGTCATTTGTCAGTATAAGTAATTTACAATTTCTGTTGATATTGGGCACTTCAGAAAGGGAGTTATGTAATTCAATAGGTTGTTGAGTACAGGTAATCACAGCAACTTGTGTAAGAGTGCCTGGGAAAAGTAACAAGCCTTCCACATACTTGATCTTGAAAACTTTTGTTCCATTAACTTCACTAATTCTGACAACATTCAACATGTAAGAAGCTCCATTTCTCATAGAAACAGTAACATCCCCTCCGGCATCATAAGAAACCAAAGAATCAAGATAAACTGAAACAGGGCTGGTGAGATCATTGTAGGCTGCTTTAGTATCCAAATCAACTTCAAGAGGAACCATAACTGTATCAGACACATTATGCGGAGGCCTCAGCAACTGCATACAAAATGAGCCAAAAATTTTTCCTTCCAATCCAAATGGAAAATCCATTTCTATGATGGTCTCACTGTTATGAGGGTCTATATCCCAGTTTCGATAAGGCCTCATAGCCATCAGTGGAGAACCAACTTGACTATTCCTGACAACTAACCAATCGTTAACACTTGGCAAGCTGAACTCATCAGAATTCTGAAAGTTTTCTATATTACAAGATGCTTCAGTATGATGGGTAGTGTTCCCAACAGAAACTGATATCCATGAAGTTACTTCAGCCACATGGATGGTTTCATCATAAGGGTTAAATAAAGATAAATTTTTAGTCAACCATCCTCTAGATAGAACATCCAATTCTACTAAAGGCTGAATCTTGTAAGGGGACTCAACACCAAAGCCTTTAGCGGGAACCAGGAAACCACCAGAGCTTGTCTGTAAGATCAGGTGAGCTGTGGACAAGCCCAACCACCTGGGCAGAAACACAAAACAGATTGAAGCCACTTCACCTGGCCCAAGCAAAATCTCGCTAGAATTGCAGGGATAGAACTGTGAATTGGTACTGAATGGTTCATATACATGCAACATGCTTTCACTAAGAGAATTTGCTACAGTTAAGAAAGCTACTGAAGGAAAAAATAAGTACTTTTGTTCCCAATCCAGCACAGGAGGGTTTATCTCTACTTTAGGCGAAGAAGGAACATCAAAAGAACCCGGTTTGCTCAGCTCAGAGTTCTTCTTCAGCCTAACATTTTTACTTTTCTGATTTAGTAAAGTTTGTCTAAATGAAGAAAAAACATTTTTATTACTACCATCAGTTCCAAAAGATGTTAATTCATGGGCACTTTCCTCTGAATTCAGCGAACATGAAACAGTCCTACCATTTAATAACTTAAACATACTGTTCTGTGATAACCAGGTTTTGTTACTTGCCCCACAGTTAGCTTGATTTGTTCCAACAGATAATGGACTGTCAGACGGAATCCTAGAAACTTCTAAAGCATCTCTTTTCAGCTTATGCTCTTTTGACAAAAAACCAGGCAATGTTGATGGAAAGCATAGCAAATTCGAACTGGAACAAACACCCTCAATAGTTGGGGGGGTCATTGAACTTCCAGCAGTATAGCCGGAACTAGCACCACCACCAATAATATCTTGAAAACCAACCCGTTGATTATCTTCATAAGACCCACACACATCATCTTCTACTGATTTCTGCATCCCAATGGTAGAACATGATCCACATGTAGCAAGGAAAAATAAGGTACATGAAAGAACCAGAATAAAATGGAATGCCTTAGCTGGGTAAAACAGTCCCCTGAACAGACTACATCTGCAAACAAAACAGATGTGAGAATGACTTAAAATTTTACAAATAGTTGGCAAACAAAAAAGACAACTGGGAATGTAAAATATTATTTCCATGACAAAGTTAGAAATATCAAAAGGCAAAAAAAAAGAAGCAAAAACGAAAGAAAAATGTGACTTGATTACTTGAAGCATTAAAAGGGGCCCAAATCATCTATTTGAACAATAAACCATGTTTAAAACACAAAGTGTAGAAAAGTCGTCTCACATTTCCTGCTATTTGGCTTCTCGTAAGTCATAAACTAAATCTCACTTACTCACATTATTGTGCAATAATAAAATAAGTTGACTATCAATGAACTAAAAAACAAAACCACATAAAGGCCTCATTTTCCTCTTGCCCTCCACGATTTTCTCATTAACCAAACACAGGCAAAATGACAGAATCATAAAAGGATTCAAAGCAAAACGAAAGAACCATAATGCCAAAAGTAAACTAAAGCTAAAAAGGGCAAGTCCAGTATTGCTGCATTATCACAATATTGCTAAGTTAATTTCCATTATTTAATAGCTTTATATGGTAAGTACCTGCTGACTATTAATATATAATAATCCTCTAAGTATCCATCTTAAACTAAAACTGCAGAACTAAACACAAGCATGCAAGCACTGAATAAGCACCTAATCTTCCCACAAGTTTGGAGATGATTCTTATAATCTTATCACCATTATTAGCTATGCTTATTATCAACATTAATAACCACGCTTTAATTAAAAAAACTTTCCAAGTGTTTTTAAAAATAATATATAAAAAAGAAGAAGAAAATACAGTTACTACTAGTAAAACAATTAAAAAAAAATCTTCAACGAAGTCTTCCTATTAACTATCCGTATATCAGTCAACCGAAAGCCAAACCCACCTCAAAATAAACGACTAATCTAAAAATGCTTACTTTATCCAATACGAGTAAGCAAAACAAGAAAATACTCAAAAACGGCAAAAGGAGAAAAGTACTTGGCGTTCTAAAAATGGCTAAATAAGAAGCCGAAATGGAAAAAAAAATTGAACTGATGATAAAAATAAAATAAGGAAATGAAGCAAAAGCAAAAATAGTGCTTCTGAAAACATGTTTATTGAAACATCGAAAGCAAAATAGAAAGCGAGAATGCAGTGGAGAGTATAGGGTTACCGGTTGCGGAACATGGAGAGCAGCTGTTTGTCTGTGATCGTTAGGGTTTGTAACTCCATACCAGAGAAATGATCACACCATCTGATTCTGATTTTTAGGGTTTTGATTTTAGGACCTGAAACGAAGAGAAATGCTTGGAACTCAACTCAAGCAAGCAAGCACGCACACGCCTGATATTAGCGAATGAACGGCCTCTATGAACCAACCGGCAAGAAAAAATAAATAATGAGAAAAGAGCAGGAGTGTTGAAATTACTAACTTATCCTTTACCATACTCAAACATTTTATTTTATTTGAAAATAAATAAATAACGCTGTATTATTTTATAAATTTTAAAACCAAACTACTTGAAACAAATCATGCAATGTCTTGTCTTGTCCTAAAATCGATCACTAATCTAACAAGTTGTTCGTGTGCAAGAATTAAATAAAAAGGAATGTTTAAATAGACTCTACGAGACAACAAAAATATTTAAATTATAAACTATAATTAATTAATTTATGACTTTTGTACATTTAAAAATGTCTATTAATATTATATATATATTATTAAATTAATTCATTTCAAATGTTTGAAATTATACTTAGTGACTGGTGGGCTCTATATATATATATTAATGTAATTGATTTTGACTAGTTGAACACAATTTCATATTTTAATTTAATAATCTAAAAAATATTTAATGATTAAAATGGGAAAACCAAATGGACTAAACAGTAATTTCAGGGGTGGATGATGTAGACTAGCTCGATGACTTTGGGTTTGCAATTTTAAATTAGTTTATTAAAATATGAAGCGGACAATCCCTTGTGTGTATTTAGTAACCGGTGCATGATTCACGATACAAGTAAAAGTCTGTTTTATCCCTATCGTTCCATCCGTGTCACCCGAAGTTATTTCACAGCTTGGGGTCACCAAAAGGAAACAGCTTGGAACTTTCTGGTCCGGATTCTGACCGCATTTCTCGGCTCAATATCTCTGTCCGTGAACCGCGAGGGTTATTTTTGGAATTAGAAAAATCAGTACGGAGGGATATTTGACGCCGTCTCTAAACTATAAAAAAAAAGGTTGTTCAGCGAGTCAGTGTGTATCATTCCATGTCAAAATAAAATATTGGATTAAATTGTTTATATCAGATTAAAAATAATTTATTTAATCTAATTTATAATTAGAAATTGTTAATTATGATTTTATTGTACCAAGTATCAAATTCGTAACATTATCAATCTACTAAATATCTAGTGCGTATGCAACTAATAATTACGATTATATTGCTTGCAAATTATTTGTGTTGTGTTTGGATCAGCAAATTCATTTAGTATGTCACAGAACCCTGACGGCTAATATATGGAGAATCTAACTGCTTAGGCGATGACCTAACGGCGAACGTCAAGTAACAGAAGACAATTTGGGCGGCGCTGTCACATTAACTAGATTTTTATTAATATGTGTACCGTCAAATTCTTAAAAAGTTGCGAACACGACGGTCAGATTAAAAGACAAACTAGCCAGTGTCATCATGATATTAATTTAGACTAAAGTGGGATCCAAGCGGTCCGGTCCCTCAGAACGCAGTCTTTTCATTTAACATGATGTTATTTAGTGTAGGCAATGGATCCGGATGGCAGGAGATTGCTCTTTATGTGCCCTTTCGTAAACAAGATGGGCTAAGCATAGTTCTCCGACTCGTTTTATGATCAAATGTAGTCTCGTTCTCTAGTTTGAACGGGCCAAGCCTTCTATTCCGCGAATAATTCTTAAGTTAAGGTAACAGGTAATAAATCCAAAAAAATCTTTGTGCCAAAATAGGTAACAGGTCGAGAATGGGGACGGCATGTCATTCTATTCAGGTTCGTTTATGAAAATAGGGTTAAATGTAATCTCTTTTTTCTAATTGAATTGGGTCCTGCGAGCTCTCGATCCCGCAAAAAAATTTTTATTGTTTTGATTTCGAAAACGGTTAATGATGAATTTTAGAAATTATAATTGTCTCTATTTAATAAAAGGATAAGAGAAATTATAGTTGTTTATATTTAATAAAAGGATAAGATAAATTTATATACTTTGATATAAAACATGAAGTTGAAGCAAATGATTTGACTTGAAGCCGAGTTCGAAGAAATGTTGATAGCAACTGGTGATGTCTGTAGGCCATTTTCACTTAGGGCCCATAAGGCCATAGCTAGACAAAGCGAGGTCTTTTTCATATTGTAATTCCCCCGCATTCGGCGCCCACGATGACCCATTGCATTTGCATCAATTTCAACTGGGTCCAGTTTATGATTCTATGGTCTACCTTGCTGAAGACCCCCACTTATGTCTCTAGTTATTAGATGCCCACTAAGATTGTGGACAAAACTAATTAGGGTAATGAAATAGATAAAAGAGATTTTCTTACTTTTTGGTCTTGAAGTTGGGCTATATTTCTAAAAGCCTTGTGCAGGTCCGAGGGCTGTCGGGCAGTTTTGTGCATAAAAAAAAAGAGATTGGTTATGGAGGAGCCATGATATGCATCTAGAGTAAGTGATAATTAAAAAGAAATGTTAAAAATATATGCATGTATGTATAGAGATGTCCGTGAAGTATAATTTGCCTCATCTTATAGTCCCAACAATTATGTTATAAAATTCTTAAAATGATAATATAATTGTGCAAGCAAATTACATAAACTTTAAAGTTTAATTCAAGAAATCTCAAACATGAATGTATTTATGTATGTAAACATCATCAATCTTCTAGAATGAGTAATTAATTAGCTAGGGATGGCTAGAGATTAGGAAGGTTAGGTGAGATTATACTGCTTAAAATAGGCGGATATGGTATGATATGATGTGATTTCTTGAAAATCCTTGTTGTGACAAGTCGATTCCACTACAATATATTACTCAAAAATATAAATATCCCCAGCATCAACAATAACATTAGCATTAACTAAAAGATATATATATATATATATATATGCTTCAAAAATACTTTTTGTCACCTATCCACTTTCTTTGAACCAAAAGGTAGTATTATTTATGTGACATTACATATAGATTAAAATGATACTATGGTAATTTAACCCAAAGAAATCTTGAATCTTTGCACTAGGAGTTCTAAATTAGAATGCATGAAGCAGGAGCCATGTTTAGGGTTTAGAAACATTCTAACATTATTATTATTATGAAGTGGCTATTATTTCAAGTCTTAAAGGGTCACTTTCTCCAAATTACAATCTTAAAAAATGGCCAGTCGATCTCAAACTTTCAGTTCAAAAGGGTTATTATCATATAAACTTTGAATAGAATCAAAACAAACCGTACAGAGCGCGTGCATGATTAATTAATCTTCAACTTGCAATTATTAAAATTAAACCCACCAGGGTGTGTCTCCATGCGAGACCAAAAACCCAGAATTAGAAAAATAGGCAATTTTTAGAAACCTACCATTACCGAAGCACTTTAAGCAGCCTTTTGTCAAGTTTATGAATATAACTTTGTCGTTAACTAACTTAACGACCAGTCGACCACTATGCCAGTGGGGGGGCCAAATGATTTTTGAACCTTAAGAACCTATATTGAGACGGGCATAGAAATTTCTTACAGACGAAAACGGGCTCAAATTAACTGTGAATATTTCTTTCACTCTCCTTAACAGAGAAATTCTTAGTGGTCCTACTTGTATTGGGTTGTATATTGTTAACTAATTAAAATTTGCATGTCTTACGGACTGAGAGGGATCAGAGGGCCGGAGAGAGAGGATTATGAGCAGCATTTCATATTGAATTTCTTACTTTGATAACGTTGCAACAAGTGTACAATTACAGTGATACTAACACTAAGTGATTGATGTTCAGAATTTGAAAAAATGATAACGACGGAACTTGATAAAGTAAATTTGAAATCAAAAGCTTATCCAATCCCATTTAGCTTCTCTTCAATTGATGATGGAGTGCCCAACCCCCGGACTGTGACCCGGTGCTGTGGGTCGGAAACCATCAACATATTCAACCTTGCTCGTCTGCGCTTGCCGCGACTCAATAGCGTAATGACCACCTTTTGCCACACTCAAAGCATGCTGGCGGGCATGCTTCGGGCATTTCTTACACTTCAAATGCCTTCCCTCGACAGATGCAAATTCATGGCATAAAATCAAAACAAGTAAAAGAGCACAAGCACCTGATATGAGCCTACTTCTTGCCATACTAACTATTCAATTAAGAAAAGAGAGACAGCAAGCGAAAGTGAGCTGTATTAAGATAGATACGTAGAGAGAGATAGAAGAGTTTTGTTTATGATGTTGAAGCTTGAAGGTTAGAAGTGGACCTATACCCTCTTTCATATTCAGTGTAATATTTAAAGGGGCAGAGCTTATAATTATAAAGAGTACGCCTGATATTGAGCTGTGATAGTTTAGTAGTAGCTAAGACAAAAGCATGTGAGGGTCCTCATCGGCGGGAGAATTCCACCAAAACAAAGTATACAAAAGAAATCATAAAGAGACATACATTGGATGGCTTATATTAAAAATTGACCCCAACCTCTAGTAGAAAAGCATAAACTGTATCTTAACTTTGTCTAGTTGTATATATTCGATCTGCTTGCCCCATGGCCCGTACGTGCAACTAGCTCTTTCCTAACTCTTTAATTATGAGTATTTTGTTTTTCATTTATACTTTTAATTTAATTTAAGAAGACATATGAATAAAGCACTTGACCTAATTAAGATCTAAGTTTTATTAGTAAGCACATAATGGCATGAGATTTTTTCGATTGACCTGTTGGATCTTTAATCAAGTTGATTCTTGATTTGACAATCAATCTTTCCTACCTTTCAAAGAATCCGAGGGTTGCAGTAACACAACCAAGTTTTTTTGAAAAAATATATATTAAAGAGAGAGAGAGAGAGAGTGTGTGTCCTCTTGGCCTCTCCACCATTCCACATGCACCTGCATGCCCACTAACAGCACTGCTTATTTGGACGGTTCCTTGGAGTTTTCAGGATTTCCTTTATATTGTTTTAGACACGCACCTAACTTTACAACCGGAGGTTTAAATTAAATAAACCTTTTGCTATACCAAATTTGAAAGAAATGGAAAGACCTAACAAACGAATCAATTTGAGGTCTCCCCAGGTTAAGGAGAGTTGCTCGTACTTCATATATATTATCAATATTGCGGACAAATTTTAGTAGACACTAGTTGATCACTCCAGTCCACTAGTCCTCTTGTTCCGATATGATATGTTTTTATATTTCATTCACACAAAATATATTCATATCGTTTAGACGCTTTTGATGAGAGGAGCTTCCCCGTTATTTATTTATTTATTATTTAAATTTTGTAAAATATGTTTAAAATTAAGGTGTTATAAATTTTAAATTATATTAAATAAATTACTAATCTTTAAATATAAATAAATAAGTGAATGATTGGTTATTAGCTACCTTGTAAATGTGATTATTGGTTACAGTTCATCATATTTAAAACAAAGAAATAAATTGTTTTTATCCTTATTAAAGTCGTTAAGAAGTAGAAGTTCAGTCAATTTCTTCTTATTTCATTATAAAGTCAAACACACACACACACACACACACACACACACACACACGCATATATATAATTTGTTACTGAGAACTAGAAAAATTGAGATACCAAGCCGTCTTTTACACTGAAAAACTTCTATGGTGTTCTTTTAAATCCAGGCAATAATGCTGCGTATATATATATATATATATATATATTGGTCAGGCAGTAAGACACTTATGATCAAGGTAAAATTTACCATTCACATTGCATTTTATTATAATTTTATTTTAACAGACTTAACTGGAACTTAATTTGATCGGTTAATAATAGTATCTCAGTATAATGGATTATCCTAACTATTTATGTCGAACTCGACTCTCAAGTCACTGATATTCCTAATTGCTACGCCTTTTGATTGTCCTCTTTCATTTTAAACCAAACGATTTTTATCACGAGTTGGAAGTAGGTAATAGTTTTATATATGTATATATATGCCGAGCAAACATTAATTTTATTGAGTGACGATACCGATGCTTCTCTAACAATATATAGTTTCACTTTTCCGTATTTGTAGAACGTCATGAGAATAATACATGCAGTGATTAGCTAGGTTACGTACAACAAAGACTAGGAAACATTACTTTGCTCAAAATCATATCATTGCATGGATATCTTTAATCCATGTGCAATATTCTGGACGCATATTCTACCAAAATAATGATAATACTAGCTTGTTTGTATTTTGTTTTGTCTATTAATTAACATTGCATCAAGTTCCATAAGAGGAGTCACTTCTTTGGTTAAGCAGAAATATTTTCATAATATAGAATTGTTATGATAGCAACATAGATACTTAGTTTGCCATGCATATTTAAAAGTGGTCGGCAGCTTAATTTCATTGAGATCTCGATCGATTAGCGAAAGAGAGAGAGAAAGAGTTTATGGAATACTGAAGAATGATGGAAACTACTCTGAGAAACATTCTTAACATAAAACAAATATGGCTCGACAGCCTACACAGTGAGAACAGTGCAAAGCGGCTAACTAATAAATGGAAATTACATATACAGTGCAGAATCTAAACAATACAACAAGAAATGCAAATGCAAATGCAAAAGTACCCTAAAAATAACATATTACAATTCAAGTACAACTACTACTAGTATGCATATCAATGCATTAGTTGTGATTGGAATGACCAACACCGGGACTATGACCAGGAGTTGTGGGACGAAAAGCCTCCACAAATCCTTCCACAGTTTTGATCCCGTGGTGCAAGAGGCTTGGACTTGCAACATGTTTTTTAGTGTCTCTTGTCATAACTCTCTGCGCATCTGGACTAAAGAGGCATTTCGAACACCTCAAGTTCTTTCTCATTTCCAAATTTCTTCCTTCAATGCAGAGTTCATGAGAGAATATCATTAGTATGAAAAACAAACAGGTGTAAATGACATTGGCCATTGTCAAAGGGGTGTTGAACTAAGAAGCTTTTAGTTTTATACTAAAAAAACTAAGCTAAAATAAACTCTATCTTAAGAATATATAAGGAGAAAGCAAGAGGGAGATACTTAGAATTCCTCACTTCCATGGGTATTTATAGGAGTCAAAAAGCTACATCATGCATGTGAGGTCCCGAGCTCTCAACCCTCCATAAAAGAAAAAAAGAAGAAAAATAATAAAAAAGAGAGAAGCCCCCCATATAAAGGAATATTCCAAGCATCTACATTGATGGAGAACAAGAAAATAAATAAAGGTCTTGACAGCAGTAGACCACGAACATATTCTAGGAATTTTTTTCCAAGTTAAACCCCTACACAAGAGCTGTAAGCTCTTCACAGCTTAGCTTGCAAGAGTCTTATTTAAGATAATCATGAATGATCGATACATGCAACTGTCGGCTCCTTTTTAACTCTGCTGTTAACTGTAGCACGAACTCAAAGGCCGTTTTAGTTTTTAATTAAGTGTATAATAAAAAATATCTTTATAATGAGTTTTGATTATTTTTTTACCTCGTCCATGTTACTCTTTTTGTTGGAAAAAATAATATTTGTTACTTCAACCATTCGCACGTCACAGAGGGGCGTTTTCTCTTTAGAATATTCAGACAAAACGGGAACTCAAGAAGGAGGAAGTATTTTTTAGCCTCCCCTCTGCCACTGTACAGTGCATAGAGGCTTTTTTGATATTAGAGCTTAATTAATATAACTTAGAACTTATATACAGTAAAACCATATACTAGATTTCTTCGCATGCGGCCTAATTTACTAATATATAGCCATCACAATTGTAAAGAATAAAGGGGCTGCACATGGAAGTGTTTTCGACTCTTGACTTAAAATCGCCCGCAGTCTCTCTATAGCCAGCGAGCCAGCAAAAATAAAAATTATATAATCTGCAAGAAATCTCCTCGATGTTCTGTGATTCTCTTTGTTTTGAACTTTTTGCAAGTTGTAACGTGGGTTTAAACTCAAGGTAGACAGAAAAGTTAAAAGAGAAAATATTGTTTATGGGCTATTACCACACATTCGGGGGAATCTAGCTAGAGGGCTAGTACTTTATTGGATTCCAAGGGATCCTCTCTGGAATTTGCGGCTGGCTAGTTGAAGTGTACGAAAACCAGCACTAGTTAAGTAGTATTACTAATGACCAACTTGAGCTATTAATTAACATCGTTCATCATTTTCTTTTTTATTTCCTGATGAAATGATTGTTAAACTCTCCCACTCCAAGGAACATGCACACATTCACAAATGACGACATACTGACATACAATGGCGACATGCTCTCATCTCATGCTTAAATTTTTGACGATGCTATACTTAATATTCATTATGGAACAGAATGAGCTCTTGTGGGCATTTTAAAAAGAGACTAAAGGGGTTCTTATAAATATTATATCTCTTTAATTCCTTTCTTTAATAGTTACTTTATTTTGTTTAATTTATCGTGACGAATTAATTTATTGAAGAGATAGTTTGTTATGCGTCCAATGTATTGTATATTCAAAATTTTTAACTTTTTCGTTCATTATTTCAAGTTTTCTTTCAAATTATTTTTCTATATATTTTAAATTTTTCGTTAATTATTTTAACTTTTACATTTCATGTTTTAAATTTTTTATGTCAGATATTTCAAGCCTTTTATTAATGGTTTCAAGTTAAATGTTACATGCTCAACTTTTACATTTGTGAATGTATAATACACTAAATGTAATTAGTAGTTTCCCTTGTTGAATTATACAAATACGAGACCAAAAAAGCGAAGTATTAATAAGGTTTTTAAAAGAAATAAAGGAGAGGGTGGTTGCAGTTGGCTTTCATGTGCCCTCTGTGTTGCTTTTTGGCATGTCCGATTCTTATATTCAATCTCATAAACTTCCTCTTGTATATTATTCTAAGAAGTGTTTGATTGACTCTTCTGCTTTAGGTCACGTAAAATTTTGTATTCACTGTTTACAGTTTTATACTTGCCAAATACTTTGATGCTTTAGGCTTTCTTATATAATTTAAATTTAGGAATGTCTTTTGGCCCAAAATGGTAAGCATTTCTAATTCTTTATGCTAATCTTAATTAAATACTATAATATCTTTTAATGTACTTTTACATAGATTAATGTATCCACTTATATCTACATTCATACACTACGTTATATCTGCATACAAACATACATATACACTACAAATATTTTGTTTATTTTGAACATTTAATACACAATAAAGAGAGTAAGGAGAGATTCTTTATTTTTCTCATTGTTGTACATATTCTAAATAGTCATTTAAATACATTTGTCGAGATCTTTACCTTAAAATTTAAACTTTTAGAATAAGTGACAATTCAACACTTATATTTTCGATATAATACGCTCTTTTAAAATATTTTAATACTCTCAATATATTTCGAAAAAAAAATACATATATCTTAGATAAAAATTCAATAAATAAGATATGTATTTATTGATTGTATAGAGAAAATTTGAAGTCATGATCACTTACAATTATTTAATTTTTAACTAAATACATATATAATAAAATTTTATCGGACGGACGTATGAAAAATGCGGTATCACTGTTTTACGTGAGACTTTTTAATAATATATTATGATTGAGATATAATTTCTTTTAATATTTTTATATAATAATTATTGGCTATAAATTAAAATTTTATTTGGGAGAGGTTAAAAAGGATCATTGTCCGGTTGTCCCTTTTGATGAGAGAGAGAGAATTATGAAGAAGCATTTTATTTCCAATAATATCATAAGCAAGGTGGATGGTTCCATATGGACTTTCTGAACACACGTACAAGTAAACCAGCAGCCTCAACATGGAGATGGAGTACGTGATACTATACATGATGCATGCATACATTAAATCAGAAATTCAAGTAGAATGTAATGCTACTTATGAATCTCTAAATTAATTAGAGACCTAAAATCAATGGTAAATGATCGTAATCTATGTGCATGTCTATGCTTTTGGTTCCGCGTTTTTGTTTTGAAGAGCATGGCCAACGCCGGGGCTGTGTCCAGGTACTGTGGGGCGGAAATCATATTTAAATCCCGTAATAGAATGTCCAGCGGTACTGACGCTGTGATCAGATAGCAATTTGGATACGGCATCTCCTTCTTCTTGTGGAAGAGAATGGCCAACTCCAGGACTGTTTCCTGGTGTTGTTGGCCGAAAACCATCTTTGTATGCAGTAGCTGAGTCACCGTAGCCAATGGGTGGCAATATTTTTTTCTTTCCTTCAGTCTGACTAGCTTTAGCAGAAGTAGTTTCCTTCTTGTTCATAGACCTTAACTGCCTGCCTTCAATCGATAGAATTGCATGGCAGGCAATCAGTGCAAGAAGGATAACACATTTATCGATGGATTGGATTTTTGCCATTGTTACAGAAGGGAAGAATTACTTGAAAGAACTGTACTCGAATGATAAAATGAGAAAAGCTGCTCAATAAAGGTTTAAACTGAAAGAGGCTCGAGGATAAAAAGCTATTAAGGAGATAGAATCGAAGACGATTGATGATAACAATCTCTCGATTCCTTAGCTATTTATTATCATAAAAAGTAAGCCCTCTGATGATCCTAACCGCTAATTATTTCATACCAAGATATGTGGACCAGTTTCAACATCAATTTGGACCGTTTATGTGTTACTAACAATATTAATTTAAAAAGGTCCCTCTAGCGCAATATCTTTGCATATACATACATACATACATACAAACATACATACATACATACATACATATATATATATATATATAATTGGTTCCTTTGTATTGCATGTTCATTCTAGCTAAGTATATTTTTAATAGTTCTTAATTAATTTTTATACACCCTAATTTTGTATCTTTAATATAATATATACAAATATAAATATAATATGTCAGACTCAAAACAATGACACAGACTAACTAAAATTTTAATTTGTTTTCAGTAACAAACCAACCTACCTAGCTTGAAGTTTGATTCTTGACCTTTCATTGTGCGGAAATGTTATTGTCATTGATATAATATTGTGAGGGTGGCAATGTGTTTAATCAATTATTTTTTCCATATACGGTTGAAGAGCTAAGAGGAGATGTTTGGTTAGAATAACGAAAATTAGCTAAGTTGGCCTCCCCCACCACCGAAATGCACCAAAAAGTCGGGGGATTCTCCTGTACTATCCCACTTCGCGCAATGTATAGTTATTATATGTTGACGGTTCGTGTTCAAGCTCAGAACTCTTTTCCTCGACAAATTCAAGTGAAACACATCTGGCCCATATACTCTTTTCCTCGATTAATGTTTATGGTCTTATTGCAAACTTTCAAATGGGTTGAATGACTACTTGGCCGCTGAAGGGAAAAGATTCCTTTAAGTGATAAGAATAAATAAGTTTTGTTTCATTAAATAATTTTTTTGAATTAGTACTATAGGATCGTTTAAGTCCTACCTTAAATTAAAGTTCTGATATACCATATCGATCGTTATTAGTACATATTATAAATATCAAAGTTGGTTTGTGACTTGTTGATGTGCGTATTGGTTGATTATTAACGGAGAGTGTGAGAGTATTTATAAACTATATATAAATTCTCTAATCAGGCAGACACGTAATTTAAAGAAAAGATGCTCGTGTGAAGTAAATCAGTGAGGGTGGACGCATGCATAGCCAAAACGGACGATGTGGGAACTGGGAAGTTACAAAAGTGGTGCATTAAGGAGATTTTTGATTGGTATCACTCTCAGTTATGAATAAATTTAAAAGAGCTCCAACCCAACTTGTGTTTGCCAACCATACATATAATTATGATCTAGTTGTTCGAGTCAAAACCTAAGTAGGTCAAGTGTATTTCTTATTTTGTTTTCTAGTCAATGCATCACCGCCCCACGAAAATGATTTCATATGAAAGGCTTAGGAACCCAAATTAATTCTCTTTTAATTCAACCACTTCCCAAAGTTCTTGAAGTGCATTATATATATATATATATATTGAGGAATGTCAATATGTTCAGACCCTGCTGATAACTTGTTTTAAAACTCTCTATATGATGCCAAGTTTCCAACAATGTATTTAGTCAAATGATAAGGAATGGTTGCATTTTAGTGGGATGTGATCTTTTAACATATTTTCAACAATGGCCATGCCGTCGTATCATCTATGATACTTTTAAATGCTGACAGGATTAGGTTTTTTACTAGTTGTTCAATGAATCAATTTGAAGGAAGTCAAAACTACATTCATGATACATGAAACAAATATATATAGATACAAAACTCCAAAGATATAAAACGCACAACATTCATGCCCCATACATCCAAAATAAATTTGGATTTGATATCTTGTGCGAGTCAAATATAGATACTAACTTTTCGATTCTCGCAACATTCATCATTTATCACCATCCATTTTACTTTGTTATTGTGTTTTGTAAATTTAAACAATATTCTAAATAACAGTAAAAGCATCATAGAGTGGGTCGCAGACATGCACTTCAACGAAAATATGATTCAGAAAAGCAGCTACCAATTAAAACATTGTTTGTTGGAAATGGATGCTTGGCATAACAGCCGGAATTTGACTGAATATCATTAGTCATGCTTTCTGAGTTTCTTCTATGCAACATTTGACTCCTGTACTTTTTCCAAAATTTCGACTCAGTATTTTATATATGGGGACATTTGACTCTACCGAGGAGACTTGTATTCTCAGGTTTTTTCTTCTGTCACAAATTATATAGCATACCACGTAATGATTTGAGATCTTTCCATAATAAAAGCTAGGTTTTTCTTGTCAATCACTTTAACTATGATATCATGTAGAAGAAATTACTTGAGTGGAGCAAATCTTTCTACATCGGCCTTGTAAGAATGACCATTAATAGTAGTTTCAAGAAAAGAACTGTAGCTTTATGAGGTTTATAGTTCGTAGTGTTAACAATTAATATTTTTTTTTCAAAATTGAGGTTATCTGTGTGTCCGATGATTGATAAGTGGTAGAAGCACCCTAAATTTTGGTGAAATGGCTAATGAAGAGCAAGATCCTGACATGATGAACCCATCTTTAGTTAACTCTTCTACATATGGGACACTGTATTGGGAAATAATATTTTTGCTTATTTGTCACTAGATTATTTTTTAATTAAATCAGGAGGAAATTTTACTAAATTAAAGTAAAAAAGTTCTATTAAATTTGGGGACAAAGGGAGCCTTAACCCTTAAAATCTCTCACATATAAAGAAAATTTAAAACAGAACAAGAAAAACACTAGATAAGGCGATCGAGAAATAAAAAATATTTCCTTAAAATGAGGGCCACATTCTAATTTCTTTGTTTCAAAAATTAATCATGATCACAGTGAATGATGATGTAGGGACATATCTTAATATATTTAAGCACTCGTGTTTTTTTCTTTTTAATACAAGCAGTTGTAGATGCATTCTACTTTCTAGGCTTTACATTTGCATGAATACTTAGAAATAATCTATCAACCAAGAGTCAAAAGATCGACCATTAATTCAAAATGCACCAAAGCCACCAAACCCCAACGTACTCCCTACACCACTCCTTTTTAACCTCACCATTTTAAATTAAATGCACTTATTAATCAAATTTGTTTGAATCGAACAAGTCAACCCAAACAAATGATGAGCTCCAAATTTGAGTGCCATGCCCATGCCTCAAACCCTCCTCCAATTACGGTGGAATTCAATACCAATTAAGAATCTTTGCAAAAAGGCTGGTGTCTGGATGGCTCCTCGAGTTGGGGAA
The DNA here is from genome assembly GCA_035584115.1 of Cedrela odorata. Taxonomy (NCBI): domain Eukaryota; kingdom Viridiplantae; phylum Streptophyta; class Magnoliopsida; order Sapindales; family Meliaceae; genus Cedrela; species Cedrela odorata. The sequence continues at coordinate 6,084,410 of JAXCLQ010000014.1, forward strand.
GTCCCTCTGGCAGGCCCCAGTCTCCGCCCACTAATTCTTATTTAACATTAATTAATTGGTGATTAATTAAATATACATGTATAGAGAGAGAGTACAAATAGCACTTTGATTCTCTCTTTTGGCTGTGCTAGGCTGTAGTGCACGAGCTTGGTTTAACTTTCATGGCTATAGTTTAATTTATATATGTTATAAAAGAATTAAAAGCAAAATTGGTTAAGGAATTTGTGTGATAGTGACTTTTGTTGGAAGACAAAAGGATCTCCAACGCAGCTTTCGAATCTCAATGGTTCTTATTATTATAATTGTTCCCTGTTCTTTGTCTAGATTCATTATAGTTCATTAGTGTATATGTACGTATTCATACATGTCTAGCAATGCTACAAAGCAATCTTAGTACGTAATACGTATTAGGAAGATTACTGTATTTGAAGTATTGATTGATGGACGGGATTTAAAATATATATTAAAAGGTATAGTAGCGTACAAGTAAAAGTAAATTTAATTTGCAGGTGTGACTGTCCTTTTGATTGCAACAGTAACATACAAGTAAAAGTACTCCATTCCAAAGGAAGGGGAATGGGCTCAAGAAATTGCAAAATTTTATGACTGTAGAACAGCAAACCCGCAGGTCATATTCTTCCTGATGATCAGTTGGAGAGTTATTTATCGTAGATCCATAATAATAATAGCAAAAGAATTGCAAAAATTACCACAATTACGCAGATTAATTTCGTGCTTGTCTTAAACATGTATGCATTTTGAATTATCACACAATTGGAGAGCCAAGAACCGTGCAAATTGTTAGGGTAAGGTTAGGGTGAGTAGAGATATGTTAATTACAGCACCCATCTGAAGAATCCAGTACTGTTTCTGATCACTGTGAGATACATCTCTATTCTACCACCCTCTTCAATGAAAAAGTAGCGGATGTGAACAGTAATCTCCATTAGTTCATAAATAATGGAGCTTCATAAAACTAACTTTAAGCAGAAGGATCTAGTGACATATTCTCCAGCGTAAGTTGTGTTCTCACCCCAGTCAAATCTCATATATAAATATATGATAGCATCATTGAAATCCATATTACATGGACAAATCTTTTAAATATATCATGTATGTGGGATAGAAATATTCATGAAATCAAGGTTTCACAAT
>JAXCLQ010000014.1:6101051-6113744 GCA_035584115.1 Cedrela odorata
GAACTCTCCCATCATTCTCAAAAGTAAACTATAATAGCAACTTGATCCATGTCTGTAACAACATTGAAACAATTTCTGGTTAAACTTCATTAAATTTTATATAAAAACTAAGTGTAACATATCTAAAAAAATGCAGTATTGAAACAAAAAAAAAAAAGGTATTAAACATATTGAGAATCTTGACGATTCATCTAGTTTCTCTAAGAACTGTCGAGATTCTCGACAATTTGTAGAGAAATTAGATAAATTGTCGAGATTTTCGACATTTACTTGAGTTTTTCTATAAATTGTCGAGATTCTTAGCAGTTCGTAGACAAATTAAACTAAATGTCAAGAATCTCAACAATTCGTAGACAAATTAAACTAAATGTCGAGAATTTCGACAGTTCATATAAAAACTCGACTAAATATCGAAAATCTCGATAGTTCGTATAAAAACTCGATTAAATATCGAGAATCTCGACATTGTTGAGAAACACAGTAAGTTCCCAATTTGCGATTCCAACTCTACAATTCCACCAAATCTATCTTAATCTAATCTAATTCTTAAAATCCTCTACAAAACTCAATATCCAAATATATTGTTAACCACAATCATTTTTTTAAACTCATAACTATAAAACATTCACTACACAACCTTCAACAAGAATTCAAAAAAAAAAAAAAAAGGAACTCATCGATCAATGTAAAACTTGTTCACTTCAACATGCAAGGAACATCTTTGGAAACAATTAAAGTTTTTATCCTCTACAAAGCCATAGACCCACTAGCGTAGATCCGAGAAATGCTGCGAAGTGACGAAGTGCTTCACGATGATTTTCTTTTTTATAAATCCTCCAATACCACATTTTGAAATTTTATCAGAGAGAAGAGTGTTAAAAGAGAAAAAGGGTATTTTGGTCCAAATATTATGTTTTTGGCTAGCATTAAATTTAATTTTTACCTTTTGTTATAAATAATTAGAGGTTTGGTAAATAGGCTATTCTGTCAAAAAAAAACCTGAATTTTTTATAGTTCAAAAAATAATAAAGAAATGCTGGAACATTAGGCTATAAATTAGAGGATAAACGGTAATTTTTTCTTAATAATACTTGCAAACGTAATAATAATTTATTGGAAAGCTATATTAGAAGTACTACAGAAAGTGACCGTATTATAATTTCGAAGATGATCCAAAAGCTTTTGAGGCTATTATTTTATCTCCTTCTCTTGGTAGGGTACCCAAAATTTATGTTCTTATTTGGCGTCTTCCTCTTGGTTCTATAGGATGGATAAAAATTAATTCGAATGGTCCCTTTAAATATAATCCTAGAAAGCGTGCAATTGTTATTAGAGAGTTCAGAATTAATTATCTGCGAAGAGTGAATACAATTAATTGTTTGGGATGAAGTGAAAGAAAGAATAGATTATCAATCAAGCTTCAACTGATCAATGTTAGAAAATGTACAGTGCTACGAATAAAGTTTTCCTTTGGAGCCGGTTTGATATCGCAAATAGAACATTACATAACTTTATAAACTAGCTTGCTCTACTAAAATGTTCTAATTATAAGTCAGATTCTTTCGCTTGATACAATTTCCGCATCCCATCAACAACACATCTGCATGCACTAATTACAGTTGATTTCGGAAGTAAATAAGCCAATGCCCTATGTATTTTACAGAAAGAGTTAGGGAATGGAGAGAAGTTTTCAATAATGAAGAGAAGATATCAGGCAAGAGTCCCCATTGTTTTCAAAACAAACTTATTCAATCCACAGAATTTTAAACACAACCGTAACATTTTTAACAAAGTAAACTTTTATGATTACGTGCATTTTTGTGGATTACGTACATTTGTGCTTGCTTTCATATCTGTTCTGTTGTATTATAAATTTTTTTCAAACAGAATTAAGCCCGAAATGGTCTCCAGCTGCATCCAATTTCAACCCACCCATCTGCTTTGCATGTAATTGAACGACCAACAAAGAGAAAGAAAAATCTATTTGCTATTACAATTGATTTAATTAGCTGACATTTACATCGTATCTCTATGATCATCAACAAGAACATTCAGAAAATTAAGAAAAAAAAAAAAGGGTGGGACTCAACTCAACGGAATGTTGAGAATAGAGATTAAAAGCAAGGAAGCATTTGTAGGTGGGACTCCATGGCAACCAAAATTCTAATGGGGCGAGTATCCTGTCTACAACAAAAAACAGTTAAAAGTTTGTATTCACACCTGCTCCACATGTTAGCTTAAGTGTCATCTTCTATAGTCAGCTCGGAGAAAACTTTCATATATTGTACCATTGAGGGTCCTGCTGACATCATCCCAGTTCTTTATGTGTTCTGATAATGAACCTCTGTGTATTTTAACCTGACGGCTTCTTAGTTTCATCTTAGGCAGCCTTAGAAACTCGAGAACTTCTTTTAGTTTCTGAAATGAGAGACATGTATACAACTACTTGTTAAAAATAATTGGGACATCAGCATCTATTCAGGATTGGTCTTCAAAGAATCGTATTCTAAGATGGTAACAACAGTTATGTATTAAAAAGATTGGTCAAGACAGGAAAATTAGAATCAAAGATTCAAAGTACATGAAAACTTTAAATACAATTTTACGATTCTTTCTTTAATAGAGGATTTTAAAAATGTAGATGGGCAGTGATAGAACATGTTGGACAAATTATGTGCGCACATGTCCATTTTACTTTTCTTAAATTTTGTGCAACGCCAGATTATTTTGGCTTTAAAAGAGATTATCGTTAATATTTTTTCCCTTATTTAATCAATTGGACGTATAAAAAATTTGACATAAGAATTTCATGACCCTCACCTTGCGGTTCTTAATGAGATCCTCATAGTACAGAACAATGTGGCGGGTACTATTGAAATATCCCAAGGCTTTGGTAGCCATCACCTCCACCTCCTTCAAATCAGTTATCAATGAAGTGGAATTGATTGTGGGCTTGTAACTTGAAAGTACTTCAGCCTGCAAGAAAATACCAGCAGAGAGCTCAAGATCATGCAATATATATGCGTGTGGTGTGTGCACAGAGACAGATAGAGGGTGACCTCTTCAGGTGAGTGAACATGAGACTTGTGAGTTCCATTCAACAGCTTAGCATAGCGATCATAGGAATTTGCAAGTACGGAAACCAACCGACGGAGCAGATTTCTTCGAAAGAGAAATATAGCTGAAACACCCCTTTGATTGAAGTATTCCACAACTTCTTTATAGTGCTCCATCAAACCCTGCACATTTGTATGATAATAACAAATATAAGCCTTCAACTGATTTTCCCGTTAATCAAATACTAAAATATGAAGTCTCAAATATATAAATATTTACATGAATTATGCCATCATCCTAACATAAACAACAAATTGCCTTAACAATTTGTGTTCACAATGCTGAATGTACAACTGTTTCAAGGTGAAATAGACTGACACAATACCTTGTGTACTACAGAATTCAGTTACCAACTTCTGATGACATAACATCACCCTGTAGTTCCAAGGCAGCCATGACACCACTGAACAACCTACCAAGCAATTCTCAAGTACAAATGATTCTTACTGGAACAATTCTAAAATAGAAAATGAGCAACATGAAGAGCTTTGTTTATTATGAATACGTAGTACAACTCCAACATAGTCCATGTGATGCAAATTGACAAGTTTCTTTTACCAAGAGGAGATAACCCTATTTCAGGTTGAAAATTCCTGAAAGTTCTAGAAGGCCACAAAATTCGCAAGTGAAGTTGCACATCAGTTTGGCATAAAAGCTTTAATGGATTTGCCGGGACCAAGGGACTTAGCAATTCCACCGTCCCATCCAATAATCAAATTCTACAAGTTAAAAGACATTGTAGTATTCTTCTTTTGGATTGTTCTGTAAACAGATACCAACATTTTGACAGATGCAGCAGAGTTGCTTCACTACCTTTCTGCATAATGTATATTCACCAGTTCTTATAAACAAAAGCCAAGGTAAAGCATTATAGATTCCACGACTTTCAAGTATTTTTCATACAGTTGTCTTATATATCTGTATTTATTATAAACTTGAACAACTCCTATATCTCCATATGAATTTCAATTTTCAGACCGTACCACCTGACACATACTGAGAAAACACATGGTTAGCAAATTCCAACCTAATACTCAACCTATAGAGCTTCGTACAATATGTTCCCTTCTTATCTAAATGAGAGCTCTTTAGTTACAGCTCCCCCTCAATCTTCCTTCTCCATAGAGATAATAAAATTTTCATTTCAAATAACAAACCAAAATTCAGAAGCTGAGCTCAAATAACTAGACAAGTATCCCAAAAACCTAATGGTTAGCACAATTCTGCAGAAATAACAGGTGAAGAAATGTCAGGTGAATTATGAACAAAATGGTTTTAGCTTTTGCATAAATTTTGCATTCTGTGGTCACCCAACAGAAGGAACAGCCAATATCGATATTTCAATAATGCAACAATCATGAACTTCTCTGCATTCTTGATGTCACATTGCACTTAAGATTAGTTTGAATAAGAGCTAAGTTACAGTTTACCAACTTACAGACATCGACAAGTGTATGATTGAGAAGCACACTTGATGTTAATCTGAAGCTCAAAAGTGGAAGGACTTTAGCTTCAAAAGTCTTGGAAAGCAGATAGTAACTTACAAGTTTATAGACCATAATTTTCAGTGAATAACTTCAAAATTCACTAGATACACCAAACATAAACCAATAATAGGTCAAATATCGAAGGCAAGGACACAGAAAGAATTTTTGTCATCTGGATCAACCATGGAGAATAATTTCACATAGTGATGCCATGTAAACAGTTAGGTGGAATGACGGTTGACATGGCTTGACATTCAATAATGATAACAAGTAACCAAATATGTCTTTTACCAGCAACCAACAAGAGAAGTTATATAATGAAAAGATTGTCACCAACAGAACTTTGAACAAAACATTTTACCTGATTGAGCATCCACTTAAAGCCAACAGCTGCAGAGCACTCATTCTTGGAAGCACTAGTTAGCCAATCCAAGTTGTAAACCTTATCTAGAGTCTTTATAATTGAAGAAATATTTTTCCTCCTATTCAAAACCGAGAAAATCTCCCCATTTGAGCTGACATTGACATGACTATTCAACAAGGTCTCAAACCATCCACTTCCCGATCTTTGCATTGATATTATGGCAAAGAATTGTACAGGAGTACTTGCACATTCATCCCTGTTAAAAAAACAGCATATTGAAATCATGCTTGTGAACCCAAATTAAGGTAAATTAGAATTTGTTAATTTACCTGCTATAAGTTTGGGGCCTTGGGTAATGCACACGAGGAATTTCTAACTGTTTAGTGCCATTATCGCCAGGAATTTCTATTGGTTTGATCCCATAATCAATATAAGATCTTTCAATGATTTGAATGTTTTGAAATTTAATTCTGGTGCCAGTGCTCGTTTGCTTTAAACGGATTGAGCAGATAAAAACGCCACAGATCATTGCAAATAGTAAAGCTATCATCCTCAAGAACAATGGAGATTTCTTTGGAGGTTTCATAATTAGAGAATCCTGTGAGACACAAAATAACCAAGCATAGGCATGCAGATTAACTTCATGGGCAAAAAAAAATAACAGAGAATTATATTCTAATCCCATCTGAGCTATTCCAATTAAAGATCAAAGGTGAAGAAAACCTCTGATTTTGGATGTACTAAAGTAAGAATACCAATACATACACAGAGACAGAGTACAAAAACAATGAGCTGTGAACGGTTCAAAAACAGTAAAATAAAAGAGAGGAAAAGAAACAAAAGGCAATGTGGGTTTCAGAGAGAGAGAGGTGCACATAAAAAAACCAGAAACTCCAATTATGTGTAGATATATAAATAAGCAAATTACAGACACTACTATCAAAACCCAGATCGGAGTATGCACAGAGAAGCACATACTTCATACTCATCAATCATTCAATAACAACTATTAGACAAAAAAAAAAAAGGGTGAAATTTGAACTTCATTCGAAGAAAACATGAACAGATAATAGAACATTCAAAACATTACCATCTTTCACAAAAATAAGAAACAAACAATCGTACCTTGTTGAAGAAATAGATGTATTCTGCCATGACTATTTCCTGAAACTGAAAGACAAGCCCGATACCAACAAAGTTGAAACAAAGAAAAGCCCTCTTCTTCTCGTATACTCAGCTCTACAAACGCGAAACAGCCAAGCAGAAAAATGAGAAGAAGAAGAAGAAGAAGAAGTAGTCAAATATATTATGTCATAACGTCTGAGCTTCGTAGCTATGATGCCATTAAACGAGAGGAAGAGGGAGTCTTCTTCCAGTCTACTCTCTGTTCGTTCTCTTCCCTTTGTGTGAATTTATTTATTTTTAATTTTTTTTGTCCTTATCTTATTTATTGACAGCTATCAGTTAATTTCGCCTCTGTTAACAAGTTGCCTTCAGAAACAGAAGCCATGGAATTGGTATAGTTAAAGCTCGAATCTCGTAATCATAACAAGTGTGTCTTGGTCTTGGACCCTGTTAATACCGGGGAAACCCCACTTTGACTTTTGTTTTGATTACGATTGTGTTAATAATAATTATTATTAAATTAATAATTATATATATATATAATCATAAATTGACAAATAAAAAATAGAATTGAACAAGGACACTTCAGAGTCGTTGATTTTGTCGCCTTCCTTGTTGGACACTAAATTAAATTAAATTAAATTAAATCATTAATACTAATATTAATCAAAATTCAAAACTGGAGAAGATTTCTATTTTCAGAGCAGAGCAGAGCAGGTAGGACTTCAATTCATATTATTAATTAATGTAAGCCGCGTTGAATCAGTTTTGTTCTAATAAATTAACGAAGTAATCTATTAATTGAGATGAAGAAGAATAACCTCCACTGCCGAATGCCCCAGAAGACCAGTCACTTAGTTGCTTGACTTTAAGGTTTGGTTAAAAGCAGGTGGGTTGTTGAGAATATCTTCGAGTTATATTTATAATCATGTTAAAAATTAAAATTTTTAATATAATATAATTATTAAATATTTAAATTTTATTATTTATTTAATATATTATAATATATTTTTTTATAATATTATATATTTAAATATTAAATAATTTTATTTTAAAAATAATTAAATATTTTTTAAAAATATAATTAATATAATTAAAAATTTTAAAAATATAAAATAAATTTATTAAATTATAAATTAATTAATTAATATATTATAATTACTCAAATAATTAATCGTGTTATAAATAAATTTAAATATTAATAATTTTAAACTTAAATTCTAATCTAACACTATTATTAATTGTATTATATTATATTTACTTATTTAAAATTATTTTATATTAATCTAAACTCGTAAATTTAAATTAGATTCGTGTTGATTTGGTAGATAGTATTAAAAATTAACACCCTTAGATTGATTGAATGAAGTTTTCTGTAAAATTGTTTAATTATAAGAAATATTATCTATATTTCTAAGACCCTTTTGTATTTCTTCTTAACAAATTCTACTATCTTCACAATTTGTACGAGTGTGAATATTGAAGAATCAAAACATTTCAGGCAAAGAAAAAAGTATTGATTCTTCTAGCATGCAATGTAATGTCTTCCTTCGTTCTTTTAACATTAAAGGAATAAAAATGGAAAAGATAATTACAATTGATATCCTCCAGTTGTAATTAACAATGAGTTTGTGCTGGCTGGCTTTTCTAGAAGACGGCGGCTGTTACTGTTACGAAGGGCTAGGCTACAGATGCAGTGCCACCTTCATTTTGAATAATGTGGGTCTGGCCAGAAAAATGATTAAAAGGCATTACGTGCAAAAGCAAAAGCAGTCTGAAATGAATGATGAAATTCATCATGTCAACCTGCGCGGCTCCTCTGTCCGACCGACCAAGATTTAACGTTACAACGTTTTCTTAAAGTCTAAGTATGCAAAATTTAAACAAAAGAGAGACACAAATCATTCATGTGTCCGGCAACGGCAACATGAACCCCACTCTGCAGTTTAATCAACTAGAAGTACTCTATCTTATTGACCTTTATCTCACAGTCATCAATAGAATAATCAATTGATTTGAGATATTTAATAATTATATTGTGTTATGCATTAGTTTTGAAAGATGTCTTTGCGGGACTGAGAAGAAACTCAGATGCTGGGCTTAATCTTCTGATGAAGGCCTGTAAATTGAGAGTGGAAGGCCCAAACAAGTAGAAATTTGCTCTGCCCTTCTTCCCTAACTATAACAAATGTAATTCTAGTACAATTCTGTCACGGACTTAGAATTGTGGTGCGCTACAACATACTAGCAAGTTTGAATTGTGTGGGCTTTTGTGTTTTAGTCAAACACTGCTAGCATAAGTTTTAATTGGCTAAGTATCATAGTGATGTACAAAATATGAGTTTGAGTAGGCGTTAAACTCCAATGTCCCTAAAAAGTCAGGAGTGTTGGTTTTACACTATAAAAAGAGTGATTGGTAGTGTGTTGCCATCATCATTCATGAGTGAATTCTAAAGCAAGTTGTATGATACTCGTTCTAGAGAGAGAAAGTCTAGGATTTTCGAAAAAGTCTTCACAAGGGTGTTGTGAGTGGTCTTATTTCCTTTTTAAAGTGATTAATAAAAAGGTTGAGGACGTATGGTCTTCATAATTAACATATTGCTTGTGTTGTGTGGTTGTGTTGCTTTGCTTGTGTTGCATTGCTTTAGGTTGTGCTTGCTTTGTATTGGCTTGTTCAGAAAAATTGTGCGGAAAGTGGAGTGCTGATCAAGGGTGTCTTGAGCATCGCGAGGTTGCCGCATAAAAAGAAAAGAGCCCCGTGACAATTGGTATCAAAGCCGTGTTAAGCTGAAAGCCGCGCTTACTTGCTACCAACAACAACACAATGGTAGGAAACACCATCAAAGACCGCTTAGATCGCGTAGAGAGGGCTATTGGGGCGTTTGCCACCGATATACCATCGTTGGCTGACCAGATTGGTGTCATAGCCTCAGAGATGCGGAATGTAGCCTCAGAGATGGCGGCATTGAGGGGCGAGATGGGGAATCTAAAAAGGCTTTACGATAATCTTGAAAAAGATTGCCAAGAGTGGATGGGCACCACGGGCGAAGACTTGATTGCTGCGAATAACGCTTTGCGGGAACAAGTGAGAGACCTTGATGCCTAGGTGGTGGTGATGAGGAGGGCTTTAGGCAACATGCCTAACACGCCAAAGTGGCACCCTCGAAAGTGAAAGTACCTGAGCCAAAAAGTTTTGGTGGGGCGCGAAATACAAAGGAGTTAGAGAACTTCTTGTGGGATATGGAGCAGTATTTCAAGGCAGCCCACATTCCGGAGTCGGAACATGTGGATATAACTTACATGTACCTCAAGGGTGATGCTAAGTTATGGTAGTGCACAAGGCTGAATAAGGATGCTGAGGCGCTAAGGCCACCCATCTAGACTTAGGAGGTGCTAAAGAAGGAATTGAAGGCTAAATTCCTACCAAGCAATGCTGTGTGGCTTGCTAGGGAAAAATTGAAGAGGCTGAAGTACACCGGAACCGTGCGGGATTATGTGAAGGATTTAGCTCACTGATGCTAGATATTCGCAATTTGTCGGAGGACAACAAGTTCTTCAATTTCATATTGGGTTTGCAAAATTGGGCGCAAATCGAGCTGCAGCAGCAAGGTGTGAGGGACTTGCCTGCGGCACTTGCAGCAGCTGATGGGCTAATTGACTACAAGCTCGGGCCTCAAAACGAGCAAAAAAAAGCCTATAATGGCAAGAAGAAGAAAAAGGCTGAGAACTCCAAGGGCGATGCCCAAAAAGAAAAGGGAGAATCTAGCCAAGTCAAGCCGCAAAAGTAATGGAAACCGGGGTGTTTTATATGTGGTGGACCCCATAGGGCAAAAGAATGCCCAAACCAAGCAAAGTTGAACACAACAACCGAACAAGAGGCACAACATGAGGCCGAGATAAGTGTGTCTAAGTTGAACCCGTTACAGCAAAGATGCAATGCGTTACAAATTAATAAGTCGTATCGATGGCTTATGTATGTGACGGCATAAGTTAACGGGAAGGAAGTTCGGGCTATGTTGGATATCGGTGCTACGAACAACTTCATCTCGAACCGTGAGGTAGAGCGGTTGGGATTAAAGGTTGAAGGCACACAATGCGCGGTAAGAACCGTGAATTCTTCAAATATGGCCATGCGAGGCGTAGCCATAACTATGTTGAAGATTGGTGCATGGGAGGAGAAAGTGCGATTTTCTGTCCTTCCACTTGAAGACTTCGAACTCATCATTGGCTTAGAGTTCTTTGTGGGTGCGATGGCATATGTGATGCCGTACATGAGGAGTCTTCTTATTATGGGCAAAACACCGAAACTTGTGCGGTGCGAGTTCTTGAAAAATGGCACAAAGGGACCATCACTTTAAAGTGCCAAACAATTCAGCAAATGTTTAAAGTAAAGGGAGATGTATTACATAGCGGCTCTTGTGGAAATCAAGCCGGATCAGGTTGAGAAGATGCCTAATGAATATGGGGCTGTGCTAGATGAATATGGGGCTGTGCTAGATGACTTTGCTGATGTGATGCCACCAGAGTTGCCCAAAGAGTTACCTCCACGATGTGCGGTGAATCATCACATTGAGTTGGAACCAGGGGCGAGACCACCCGCTCAGGCTCCTTATAGAATGGTGCCAATTGAGTTAGCGGAGTTGCGGAGGCAACTAGATGAGTTGTTGGATGCGGGGTACATCCAACCTTCGAAAGTACCTTATGGGGCGCCGGTGCTGTTTCAAAAGAAGAAAGATGGCTCAATGTAGATGTGTGTCGATTATCGCGCACTCAACAAAGTTACGGTAAAAAACAAGTATCCCATGCTTAATGTGGCGGATTTGTTTAATCAGTTGGAAATGGCGTCTTACTTCACGAAGTTAGACTTGCGACCAGAATATTGGCAAGTTAGGATTGCGGAAGGGGATGAATCCAAGACAGCGTGCATGACAAGGTATGGCTCATACGAGTTTTTGATGATGTCATTCAACTTAACCAACGCACCAGCAACCTTCTACAACCAAATGAATGATGTGCTATATGAGTTTCCTGATCAATTTGTGGTGGTATATCTCGATGATATCATGATATATAGCGAGACCTTCAAAGAGCATCTCGAGCATCTAAGGCAAGTGTTCGCCAAGTTGAGGGAGCACAAGTTTTATGTCAAGAAGGAGAAGTGCGAATTTTGTCGGCAATAAGTGCTTTTCTTGGGGCATTGGGTGAGCCACGAAAAAATTTGCATGGATGAGAGAAAAATTGAGGCAATTCTCAATTGGTCTGTGCCAACAAGAGTTCCTGAACTAAGGTCATTCCTCGGACTTACTAACTACTACAGAAAGTTCATTGAGGGCTTCTCAAGAAGAGTGGGCGTGCTCACTGACTTACTGAAGAAGGAGAAACAGTGAGAATGGACTGAAACGTGCCAACAAGCATTCGATGAGATCAAAAGGGCAGTAGCTTCGGAGCTGGTACTTAAGCTACCTGACTTTGACAAGCCATTTGAGTTATGGACAGATGCATCGGATAAGGCCATTGGCGGCGTGTTAGTTCAAGATAGGTATCCCATAGCATTCGAGAGTCGAAAGCTAAAAGATGCGAAACAAAGGTACTCAACTCAAGAAAAAGAAATGACGGCAGTGGTGCATTGCTTGACAATGTGGAGGCATTAGTTGTTAGGTATGCGCTTTACAGTCATGACGGACAATGTAGCCAATACTTACTCCAAAACGCAGAAGAAGTTGTTGCCAAAATAAGCTAGATGGCAAAAGTTTATCGCGAAGTTTGATTTCGTGTGGGTGCATAAGGTGGGCAAACAAAACTCAGTGGCAGATGCGCTAAGCCAAAAAGAAGTGTTGGGCTATGTGGTCGCACTTTTGACCGCAACATCGAATTTCATTGATCGTGTGAGGCAGCATGCGAAAAATGATAAGGCATACCAGCAGCTGCAAGATGAAATCAAGAAGGGTAGTGTGCGGTGATATTGGCTTGAAGATGGGTTAATTTATGCTCGAGGTGAAAGGGTATATGTGCCAAGTGATGGGGACTTACTCAAAGTATTGCTGCGAGAGACGCACGATACAAGATGGGCAGGACATCCGGGCGTTGAGCGGATGATGGCCTTGCAGGAAATGTCGTATTATTGGCCCAAGATGGAAGAAGACATACGTATGTATGTCAAGACTTGCTTAGTGTGCCAACTAGATAAGACTGAGAGGAGAAGGTCAGTAGGACTTCTTCAACCATTGTCGATACTAGAGAAACCGTGAGATTCGATTTCAATGGACTTCATATCGAGAATACCTAAGTCAGCAGAGGGGTATAAGTCAATATTGGTTGTGGTTGATCGATTTTCGAAGTACGACATTTTTATACCTGCGCCGCATGCATGCTCAGCGGACAAGGCAGCAGAGTTGATACTCAAGTATGTGGTGAAGTACTTCGAAGTGCCAGAAGATATTATGAGCGATAAAGATGCGCGATTCACGAGTAAGTTCTGGACTTCACTTTTTAACCTCATGGACACAGAATTGAAATTCTCTACGGCAAATCATCCGCAAACGGATGGTCAAACTGAGAGAGTGAACGCACTACTTGAGGAATACTTGCGGCATTATGTGA
>JAXCLQ010000014.1:6118262-6131126 GCA_035584115.1 Cedrela odorata
GACGGGAAGTATCTTCACAAGGTGATCAAGGAGAATCTAAAGGAAACAAAGTTGAGCCAAACCTTGACAAACGTAGTAATTCCAGCTTTCGACATCAAGAAACTTCAGCCTACTCTCTTTTCCTCATACCAGGTTGTTATTTAATTATTTTTAACTTATATATATCAGTAGGCAAACACATTTTTCTGCAAGTTTTTATATAGCAGTCCATCCTTACAACAGTATAGTACATTCCAAATGGAAGTGGAATGAGAGGAGAGTTTATGCAGCTAATTAAAAGATAATGAATTATGCTAAATTCACACCCTCGATCTACTCTATTTATAAGAAAAGAGAAAATAATATACAATAATGCTGCGTGTCTTAAGTATTGTTTAAATTAATTGGATGGTAAATTTGCATAACTTGCAAAAGAATTTATTATACTATTTTAACGATTGAATTAATGAATAACGCATCAAGTTGCCATGCAGCTAACATGCCGTCCAGTCTTAGATGCGAAGTTAGCAGACATATGCATAGCGACCTCTGCAGCACCAACTTACTTTCCTGCTTATTATTTTGAGAACCCAGATGAACATGGAAACATGCATGACTTCAATCTCATCGACGGTGGTGTGGCAGCAAACGATCCGGTAACATTCCTTTACAAGGGGAAAAATATCACTTATATAATCAGTTAAATGAGTGAGAGCATGCGCAAAGATAACTAATTCATAATATTTGTGCACTGTGATGTATTATTGCAGACGTTGGTCGCTATAGGTGAGGTGACGAAACAGATAACAAAGAAGAACCCGGATTTCTTACCAATCGATCCCTTGGAATATAGCCGTTTTCTTGTGATCTCGATAGGGACAGGATCAAAAAAGACTGAACACAAATACACTGCTAAAATGGCTTCTAAGTGGGGGATTATAAGCTGGTTATACGAAGATGGCTCAACTCCATTAATAGATTGTTATAGCCATGCACTTGGAGATATGGTTGACTATCATATTTCAATTGTTTTCCGAGCCCTTGGTTCAGAGGAAAATTATCTCAGGGTCGATGTAAGTTTACGTCTCACACAATTAAAAGTATTGTAAGTTTCACTGGTAATTTCGGCACATCCTTGTTTGGTCGTCTCTCATTCTCTATCAAAATATTTCTGTCCTTAGAAATAAATTTACAGAAGTTAACGCCAAGGAATGGATAATCCCCGCGCACCTTCCCACCACCAACATATCTGTTGTATTAGTATATAAATATCTATTATAAATTATACATTAGTCTCTTTCTCTGATGTTGCAAGTTAATGAATGAAGCATATATATTTGGTTTTTAAATGTAAATTAGGATGACACGCTACAAGGAGTATTGGCATCAGTTGATTCAACAACAAAAGAGAATATGGAAAACCTCGCAAAGGTGGGCGAGGACTTGTTGAAAAAATCAGTTTCCTACGTAAATTTGGATACGGGTTCGCAGGAAATAGTTGAAAATGCTGGCACCAATGAGGATGCACTCAAAAGGTAACTTCGTATGAACGCTAACCCATCTAACAGTTGTGAATATTAAACTCATTCATCAATTTAATCCACCGATTCTCTTGTCCGCTTCATATGTTCTCTGTTTAATGTTTGCAGGTTTGCAAAAAAGCTCTCGTGTGAAAAGAAATTCCGTGAATCAAACCGCCACAAATGAAGGTATGAGAGAAATTCTAGATAAATTTGATCTGTAAAAATCAATTTGTAAATTGCTGTGTTCTAAACATTATTTGTATATGTTGGTTGGTTTGGTTTGATTTGAAATAAAAATTAAATAAAATTGAACCTCCCAATGCACAACCATCTTCCATTTTTATTCATGAATTTTTTGATCTACCATCTTAAGTAATGCTGTAATTTGTCGCACGCACTGAAGGAGGGCTTACCTATGCAAGAAATAAGGTCGCGAATAATGGGTGATTTGTTCCGCATGCAGTTGAAGAAACAATGAAGACTTGATCAACATGAAAGACAAAAAATTCTGATTACATCTTAATATCTGTAACGTAAAACATAAAATTTATGACGGCAACCTTAAAATTTGAAATATGAGGGTATGAGAGACTACAAATTTATACGCTTATAATTACATTTTAAATTAGAAAAGTGTCAACCTTACCGACACCTCATGTATACTATACAAAACCTCATAATCAAACAGCTCTAAACTTCTGTCAGAGGTTTTGCATATAGGAACCGCAATCTCTTTCTGGTGTGCAATGTGTGCCTAAATAACAATTACAGGCACATTAGTGTGCACGTGTAAGCTCAAAAAATATCATGATCAGGATGGTAGAAACAAAGTAATACCATTCTCTGCAATATTAATCATCAAAAACTGCGAACTAGAAAAAAGGGAATTAGGTTAATCCAGTACCCTGCCTATGAAGAATGAATACAAGAAAGAAAGTAAAACAATATGAAAAATGAAAAGAGAACTCTGCAAATATCTTCACAAACACAGGAAACCACAATCAACTAATTTGTTTCATTAATAAAGGCTTATTCTTCATTATCTTTTCTTCTTTCCTGACACCTTATGCAATGTACATGGAACAATATTAATATCTAGCTGATAATGTTACAAGAGACGATACAAGGAGTTCCCATTGCAAGAAATGGGGAAACTACGGAAAATCTATAATACAAATTGAATAGAATAATATTTTTAAATAAATAAACAAATGGAAACTTCACTAAAATTTTGTACATTTTAAACTATGCAAATATTTGCTGAATAACAGTTTCGGCATTCCCATTGTATTGTGCAAGAAGGTGGATAGCATCAGCCCTCGGTAAAGCAAGAAATTCCTGCACCGATATGAAATGCAAATCGTTTACAAGTTAAGAATCTTGTGCTACGTATTGTTATAAAAGATAACTTCGGTTAGGCAAAAAATCCGGAATATCAGTTGTAATCACAACCACCCCCAGAAACAAGGGAAGTTGTGATTGGAACAGAACTTCAAGTATCAACACTCAGAGCTTGAGAGGTTCAAAGGGAAAAAGAAAAAAGAAAAAAGAAAAGCAGAGTACTTCTATTACCTAAATAACAAAATAATACCAAAATAGTTGACAAGAAACGAGCCCTATCAGCAAGAGCTCATGCAGATGGTCTTCAGTCTAAAGTAACAATTATCTCCCAAATCAAATTACCACATTAGGTATCCAGCTCAAATTTATCTAGTAAAAATCATAAATTTTTCATAAAAATTTTTGGTAAACACCACTCTTACTTGGTAGTTAATATTCACTACCCACCCTTCCACTTATATTTGACATGCACCTCAAAATCCCAAACATAGTGAAGAAAGAAAAGCTATTAATATCACTATTCCACCATAGGCAAAATATTATAAACCAACTAGTCTAAAGATGCATAAACATAACGGGAGCAAATTTACTTGACTCTGAAATAACAGGGCAGATGCTCAACTCACCATTACTTTAAGGATTGCATTTTCATCACAGGCAACATCTCCAGAGGACACCTGATTTGGACTGCTACCATCTTCTGACCCCCTGATATTTGATGATACTGTGGCTAGGGAAGATCCTTGGGTGGAACTATCTGCTGCGTGTGACTTAGACAAGGCAGCATAGGCAAGCAAAGAAGTATTAACTTCCTTCAATGAATCAATCCTCAGAAGATTTTCGAAGCGATCTTTACACATTTGAAGTTTAAACCATTCATCATGTGTGTGAAGGGTTGCCCTCATGATTTTCATAAGCTGAGGTTCTTCAATACCAAGCCTCTTACCGATTGCAACCTGTCAAGGATTAAACCAAGTGCTTATGTTTTATTTTGATTAAAGGAAACTTTTAATTATAGATCACCATAATTTCTGGTAAAAATTAACTTACAGCTATTAGTCAAGAATAATGCCCAGAAGTAGAGTTATCAGTAATCTAAGAAAATTCCTAGTATTGCATTTAACATGCTGAGTAGAAGAGAATTTGAGGGCAACTTCTGCTTATAGATAGCTTGCAAAAGAGAAACTAAGGGCCCGTCTATTATCATTTTTTGCCATTGTTTTCATTTTCATTTTATAAATTCAGATGTAAAACATATGCTTTATTGTTTTGTTAAAATTAAACTCATAAAACAGAAAATACAAATTATATATTTATAACTTAAAATCATAAAATAGTTTAAAGTTGTTTTATCTATTTTACAAAATAAATCACGAAACATATCATAAAATACTCCTCTCATCAAAATCAAATTCGCTCACAATTTTCAAAATATGATACTAAACGCGTTCTTATATCCGAAATATAATAATTGAAAAATACCATTTTCATTTTCATTTTCATTTTGGTTTTGTAAAAACATCAGTTTAAAAACAATATCGAACAGGCCATAAGTTTCCAAAACTAATTTATGTAGAATCATTTCTTGGCTCTCCAATATTTTTTATCCTAAACTACAATCAGTGATTAAAAACTACTACGAAAATTAAAATCATTATGAAAATGGCAGATCATACAGCAGAATCGTAGAAAATGTGATCATATACCCTTCCATTGTTGCAGGCATTAAAGAGAATCTGATCTGTCCATGAATGTGGGCCCCATGCGGATTCCCAATAGGTCCACAAATTGGAATGCTGTAGACTCAACCGTGTCAGGGAACACAGATCCCTCAATGATAGGGGATATGCTCCCCATCCATATAAAGGGGAATGACATATCTGAAGCCTTGAAATATTATCATTTTATTTTATTTTATTTTTTGCAGAAAAAGATTTCCAAATTTACTACTGGAATTAAAAAAAAAGCAAAAATTGGAATCCTGTAGTTTCGCTCCCATTTTGATACTATCCCTGATACTCCTCTGTCTTCTTTTTCTTATTCTTCTTTCTTTTTATTTATTTATTATGCAGGGTGACCCAAAGTAATATTAGCTAATTTTGAATGAGCTAAAAGCTTGCACACATTTTATTAGAGTCATAACGTTAAAATGTTTAACAACTTAAAGAGTAACATCATGAGCAGCATTTCAGGTAAATCAATTGATTGTCCACTAAGACAAATTTTGAATGAGCTAAAAGCCAAAGTTACACAATTTTAAATGAGAAATTCATTTAAAGATTGTGCGATACACAAGCATCCCATAGTAACACACTTGAACATCTAATTTTTCTATATAGCAGAAAAGGCAAGCATCATAAGTATAAGATAAGAGCAGCTGAACAAACTACTGAAAAAGAGCACAATAACCTAGCAAGGGAGGAATTGAGGAAAGATAGCTAACAACTTACATAGTTACACCATACCTGGAGTGAAGTTGCAAGAGCATGTAAAGGGAAGCCCTTCACAAGTGCATCCTCATTAGGTCGAAGCAGTGCCAGTAAAGTCTCTTTCAATGGCTTCAGCAGATTAGGATGACTAGCTGCTAAAGGACCTAAATGGGCACATGCAACCTGTAGGGCACCAGAATGATCACCGGAGCTGACCAGCTTGAGGAATTCAACCTAACCACCAACAAAAAGGTTGAGACAGAGGCAATCAATAAATTCTCAGCAGTGCTTTTCCTCACTGTTTCCCAAGAAAGCCATTGACAAATCAGGATTGTTTTACCTGCTTAAGTTGGAATAACAAAATAGGATTTTGCACAAAAAATTCTGGATCTATTGCATTAATTTCTTCAACAGCTTCTGTTGTCATTCCTCTACTAGCAAGATCCTTCATCCCCAATGCAATCTCATATTTATCCTCCGTATTGTTAACATTGGACACGAAATGTTTTTCTGAGCCCTGCAGAATAGCTGTCAGATGATCTATTTATCAAATTCAAAAGAAAACTTTCCAAGCAATTACCTGTTGCTCCTTTGACAAATTTGTGCTAGAAATAGGAGTAGAAGAGTTAAGCTCTTGCTTATCACGTCTACTGAGAGAAATGTCAGGATTATAACAAAAGTCATCATGCCTTCCCCTCCACCTCTTGCGTTTATTCCTTTCTCCAGTTCCATGACTTCTATTTCTTAGAACTTTTGAACTTTCAGGTTGATGTGATCCACTGGTGCTACAATCTTCATTGCTGCCTGTAGGCTCACCAGTGAATCGTAATTCAATATCAGTTCCGTGCATGCTAGTCACATCAGTAATATTTTCAGGAGAAACATCCATATTAGTATTACTAATGGAAGTTTCACCATCCGAATTTTTACTGATACTACAATCCACTTCAAGGGAGTAGTTCCTTGACGAACAATACCCAGACTCAACTTTTATAGGTTTGGAAAGGGTTTGCAAACCTGATGTGTGTTGAAAAGAAATTATCATAATTTGAACAAAAATAATTTGATAAAATTATACTAAGATATCAAATATGAGGTTTACCAGAAGGGGAAGCAAGACCAGAATCAACGATGCCCCGATAAACAAAATACTCACGAACAATCTCATCAAGCACAGAAACATCTAATCTCATCTGACATAACTCATTCTGCAATGAATATATATGTCAATTAAATAAAATGAGCATAAAGCAATTCCAGAAGAAAGTGGATTCTTTAATTATGTGGGATTACGAGCACTAACAAAATATGTGGCTCAAAAACTTTATTATGTTAAACCACTAGTCTTAAGTAACTGTTGCAACAAGTTCATAAAGACTGCCAACTACATTTCAGAATTTTAAGACGAACCAGAAGTCATTCCTTTGTACTCTTTAAATATCATCCTTTCATCCATGGAGAATAAGAACAAAAAGTGCAAAAAGGATTTGCAATTCATTCATACAAATGAATTTTGTAAGGACCCGGAAAATCAGTAAAAGAAAAGAACTACTAGGTAAATATTTATGGAGGTTCCTCAGAAGATCGTGTGCTTGTTCATGAGACACAAACATTCACTAAAGACTCGGCAAAATAAAGGTGACTGCCTCATACATTCCAAATTGACTATAATAATGTAAAAGAAAGGGCAGCTATACTTATGGAAGGCAATCTCACAGTAAATAATCATTAGTTGAAAATGGTTTGCACAAGTATTCTTCTCAAAAGATTTAGAACAGCTAATGCCCATTCACACATCATAAAGACCTCCAATTCCAAAAACAAAGTTAGAAGAATGCCAAGTTCTCAAATCATATAGTACATGGATGGAAGAGGCAAGATCCAACCGCTTCTTCCCACCAATGTCCTTCCATGAGTAAAAAATTTAGAGTGATGTGAAACTTCCAATAGACAAGCTACTTCAACTTCCCATCTTTTCTTTCCATACCCCTTTACTGACAGCTACTTCAACAAGAGTAGAACAAGATCACATACTATTGATTGAAAAATGAGCATATTAGAGGATCAAACACGCTTTCAAATTTTAATGCACATTACGTATGTCATGTTAACTATTCTCACTGCCTATAGCATACAATAACCGCACACAGGACCAGCCTGTTGCCTGTGGATATTGAATGAATACCTTAATCATCAGCCTCACAGTAAGGATGAAGGATATAAAGAGAGAGTAGATAAACAACCTGAAATGCCTGAAATAGGTCACCCCGGGCAAATCTCAAGCTGTCAACAGCTCCTTGTCTTGTAATCTTTACAGCATGTGCAAGGGCTTGGATGTCCACCTATTTTTCAAAAGTAAACATGCAAAAATGAAAAAATTATGTACATAAGAGCCATACACAATTCTTCTTAAATACCGGATGCCAACAACTCAAAAAAAAAACGGAAAAGCTGTATGTCCAAGTATCAGACTAGTATGCAGACATATGAGGCACTTCAGATAATACCTCCAAATAATCAAACATCCAAAATAATTAAAACTGAATTCTAGAAACTTCACCTCATCAAAAGGAGGTGCTTCATACAAACTCTCTTGAGGTGTTGCGGGGGGGTCACGTTCCTCAAGCAGCAACCTCTCAGTAAGATCTGAAATGGGCGACAATGCTCCTTGATGAAGGCAAAATCCTTTGTGTATGCTGCAGAATACAGAGAGGAATTTAAAGAAAATCATACTGATTTAACATCCAGACATTCACAAGAGCACATCATAATCATTTAATAAGAGTGTATCAGCTAAAGGATTACCTGATCAAATATCTCAATGTCATAGCAAAAACTGGATCATATGCATGTAAATTTGCCCTTAAGACAGAGGACATCAATCCAGCAATTTCAAACCTCCTCCTTTCAGCCCACTGAAACAAATAGAGCACATAAAACCATATCTTATGTTAGTGATGATGCACAAAGTCTTGCATTCTAGTATCATTTCCGACTTAAAAGGAGCATTATAAATGACAACTGAGTTCTTTAATTGAATTAACAGCTCAAACCAAAGAACTCAGTTGCTCTTAAAAACACTGCCTATCCAGAGAAGACAAGATAAAAACTATAAACCAAAAAAAGAAGATGAAAAGGTGTCACAAAACCAAAACAAAAAGGAGCATGAGTAAAACGTTAAATGACAAAACATTGGGAGAAATTTAAAAAAGTCAAAACACCAATATTACCCCTAAAAAAATCCTGTGTATCTATAAATTTTCACCAAAACTAAAAATACTAATTAAATAAGGCTCCTAGCTTTATTGAATTCGCCACAACTTAGCAGGCTATTGCACTTAAATGCAGACGCTTCAAATCTGCGCAACAGCAAAAATATGACGCAACATTAAAACAGATGCATCACATAGCAATGAACAACTTGCTTGTAAGTGTCCAAAAACAGAATAACCATTTCCTTTTCAGCCTATCACCAGCCCCCATTCCCAACCAAAAAACAAAAAAAAAAAAAGTTTACTGAAAATTGTTTTTTCAGCTAATTTTTAACTCAAATAGGCTAAATTGAGCTCTTACAGTGATACAGGTCCTTGGCATTAAAGCTATCTTAATTATCCAGTTGACTTTTTTCAAACTGGACAATACCATTTCTCCCATACATCATCAGATGGATAATGAGAAAGTCATAAAACTTATACTTTTATTGTTAGCATCACAGATAGCTAACAATTTGACGGCAACCAAAAAGTGTGAAAATTTTGGAATAGTATACAATTATGTGTGTGTGTGCGCGCGCGCGCGCGTGTGTGTGTGACAAACATGTGATACAAACAAGAATACATGGTAAACCCATACAACTACGAAACTAAGAAGTATTTCAAATGAAATAAAGAATATAAGATTCCAAATGATGTATTTTGGACTGTTTAAATTTTGAGATATTAATGTTCACATAATAGGCTAAGTTGACTTGGTGTCTCTATTTGTTCAGTCCCAGTAATGCAATTCTCATAGAAGCAAGTAATTTTCTGAACCTACATAATCTTAGCCAAAAAATTATAAAGATTGAAAAACATAAACAAAATATCCTATTTCACATTCTTTATAATTATTCCATGGGGTTATTATCATATACCTCCCCTGAGGTTTGGCAAAATTTCAGTTACATTGCAAGAATTGCAAAAGTTGGCACTTACCTCCCCTTTTAATCCCTCTCAGTTAATCCCACTAAACAGAATCTAATGCAATTACTTTTTCATCCTTTGAAATATGCATAAACCTTAACAATGTCTGTTGATGAAAGATTTAGTGGCTGACAAAAAAATTGTAACCGTTTGCTACAAAATAGTTTTACACAAACTTCCCCTCCATGATTTGATAAAAACTTAACTATTACTTGTCACCCTTATTTTCATAAATACAAATATACAATAATAAACACAAAAATAACCATAAATAGGGGAAGAATATTAATCAAAGGTCATAGAAAAATCACAAACTAAAATACAACATTAATCATACACAACCAAAATAAAGCTATCATTTTTTTCGAAAAGTAGGCTATTAGTCTCACCAAAATAACCATAAACAAAGGAGGAAGAATAATAACTAGTGGCCACACAAAACCTTATATCAAGCATGCAGCATAGTTTAATGAAATTTTAAAAAAAAATGAGTTAAAAAACACATTCATAACACTAAAACAACAATATTTGCATTATTTGTCATGCACTGCAGCTCAAGTTATGTGTCAATAGCTTAAAGATCATCAAATAATGGCCACAAACAACTTATTAATCTAAAGTAGTATCAAGTTACGCTACCTATTTGTAGAGAACCAAATGATCTATTCGTCTAATATTGTACAGAATCAATTCATTAATCTAAAAATTGATCTAAACAATTCATGTAAATGTGTATTACAAATGATTTTGAGATTTGAAAAATAAAAAATTTTAATGACAGAAACATTCAAATGAATTTGTAAAATATTGTACTAGAAGGAATGTCTAAAAGAAAATTATGGAAACAAACGTGTGTTTTTTGTTATTATCTTAGTAAGCTATAATAATATTTAGCATTTGGCATTAGCTTAATCTAACTAAATAATATTTTTTTCAATCTTCAATTTACAATCTTACAAAAAGATAAAATTTCAAACAATTTATTAGATTATCATTAATCTCCCTTTATGTGTCACTAATTCTAGTCTTAGATGTTCTTATTATATTTTGAATTTGTGATTGAAGGGTAAGAAGTGAGAATAAAGAAAGAAGAAAGCATGGATCTTCTTTCACTATTAAAGCTATGCATGGATCCATAAGGCTCTTGATTGTCACATTAAGATTGATTTTATTTTATTGATGTATTAAATTATTGAAATGCCCATGATTCTGATAAGTGAGAGTAACAGAGAGGGGTTGACAGGGAAGGTAACTGCCTATTTTGCAATTCTCGCCATCTAACTAAAATTTTGTCAAACCCCATGGGAGTTATATGATAATAATCCTTATTCCAAGTGATGAGAAGAAAATCTTTTCCCTCAATTCACAAGAAACTATATCTAAATTCCCATTAGCAATTTTAACTTGCACAATAGTAAATGAATAGGAATTCACACTCTATTACCCTAAGACCAACTCCAAAAGGGGCCTTATTTGCAATGAATATTTATATTCAGAAGGAAGAGAATGGATATGGATAATATCATATTCCTATTTTCCAGTATGAAGAATACCACCAATTCTAAGATTAACAGGTGTATAAACTTTTTTTTTCTCTTTGACAGACAAAGGGAAAAAAAGAAGAAGAAGAAAGATATCATGAAGTTATGGATGTTTTGAAGACAGAGATTACATCCCACCTCATTTGCCACTGGAGAGGTCTGATCATCTTTGTCATATATAAAGGCGAGAAGGACATGTTTGAATTCTTCATATGCTTCCTTAAATACAGATACAAACAGAAGTGAGAAAGAAATGTTCCAAAAAGAAAAAACAATAAAAGAAGTATTTGTTAAATACAAAAGGCACTAATAATACAAAGATACAAGAAGAAGAAGCAAGTTCAAAAATCAATGATAATAAATTTTCAAACTTAGTTTGAAAATCAGAAATAGGACAACATTGTATTCAGTAAATGGTAACAAAAGATACATAATCTCATTCAAATTGTCAAATTAACATATTAAAATTACTCTCCACTACGAAGAAACCTTTTTTCAAGAGCAATAGAATCTAATATTATGAATTTATGTCTGCATCATGTGTCCAAAACATGTCTGTCACCAATGTGGGATTCTGACAGCTTTAATATTCCAAGAAGCTATCTTGAAAATAGAAAATTTTGACGTGATAGTTTGATTTTATTGTGATTAAATGTTGATGCTATTGAATTAGGGATATGGAAGTTTTATTGGGCTGATTTAAATATTCATTGATTTAACACTAGATTAACGTAACTCAATTTGCCAAATCATGTCCATCAGATGTCATAAAACAGTGTCACAAAATTTAAAAACACACACACACACATATAGATAGATAAGATAGATGGATTGATAAAAAGCAAAAAAAAAAAAAAAAAAAAATCCCTTTTCCATGACTGTATCATATCCTCTAATAGCATCTTAAAATATTTCCAATCAGTATGAACAAATTATCAAATTATATTAAACAATAAATAGAGAAATACACAGAGACCATGTGGCATTGTCCACACTACTTATATCTTCAATGCCAATATAAACAAATCAATGCGCAAAGGTATGTTTACCAGAAACTGAAAGTGAGCAACTGAGAAGATCCATTGATCTGTCGGATATGAATTTTAATTACTAGAATAACAGCTAATTCTGCCATTGGACAAAAGACTAAATAAACTAAAAAGAAAACAACTAAATTATATTATGCATAGAATTAATTTTTAGTTCCAAACATTATAGAATTAGTTCTAATGAATCATTGAAAGCCTTTGACCACTTACAAAGCATATAACAACTTGATTATGCATAAAAACAACACAACGTACCGGATAAGCATCAAGAGCACAAGGCGCCAAAGCGGTCCTCAAGCAATTTATCGCTGATTCTCTGCCCTCTATGGTTCCTCTTCTCAGAAGCTCAATAAATTTCTTCAAAAGAAAAAAAGGCCAAAAAAAAACACCTCGAATCAAAATCGATAATGAACGGTAAAATTCAAGTCATTTTCACAACAGGATCTTCTTATACCTTAGTTCATTTCATTAAAGTGCATTAGTTCATTTCATTAAACTGCATTCTCACCTGTTTCTGTAACCGAAAGAGAAGCCTATGATCATCGAGAATTAAAGGCGCGTGAGCCCGGAGGAGATCAATCGCAACGTCAATATCACCAGACTCTAACGCCCGTCTGGTCTGTCTTATGATCAATCTCGAGTTATAAGACGAAGAGGAGATCGAGAATGAAGACGGAGAAGAAGAAGACGGAGAAGATAATGGAGATAATACGAATGAGTCTTCGATTAAGTTCTCCGATTTCGCGAAATCCATGACTAATGTGTCCAGAGCTTCCCAGTTCACGGGCGTCGACTCCATGATTGTTAGTTGCTTGTTTCTC
>JAXCLQ010000014.1:6167394-6179822 GCA_035584115.1 Cedrela odorata
TATCTTCTACATATTTAACAATGTACATGCCTCACAATCATTCACCAAGCAAATGGAGCAAGACAGACCCACGTCGAGCCATTGCATGAAAGACAAGTGGCAATTTCCCAATGGTAAAAAACTGCACTTTGAATTGATCAAGTAAAGATTACCCTTGCATAGCTTGGGTATAAACAGAACCCCATTCTAAATCTCTCATATGTATGACTTAAAAGAAAAATAAATAAATAAATAAATATAAGCAGCAAAAAGTCACACTTTTGAAAGGAGGAGAGACCATGGGGGTCCAAAAATGTCTCGACTCTTGAGTTAAAGGAGATGGAGTCAGAAGGCGAGCCTGACTTTTGAAAGAAAACAAGTGCTTTTGGGAATTGAAAGAGGACCATTTAAGCACTTTGTGCATGAAAGAAAACATGTCTTGGACACATAAAAGGAGTCATCACATTTGAAAGCTTTTATTTTCATTTTTTTTTAATATCAATTTTACTTCCATCTTACTCCCCTACCTACCTTGAGATTCCTCATTTTGCTTTTCTATTCCACTTTCTTCTCTTTTCTTCTCCCCCTTTTCTTTCTCTCACTTTTCCATTGCTTTTAGCAAGCCTTGCGATTACATATCTTTCTACTGTTTAGCACCATAAAGAGAGAGCAAACCACAAAGTTCTTCAGTGATCCTTTTATATTGTAACCATGGCATTTAATAATTATATAACGTTATGAAATGATCATCAATAACATTATGGCCATATGTATCTCACCGTTTTATTACCCCTTTGGATCCACCACCACTTCATTAGTTTTGTCCTGATCATCATCAACTAATCTATCTTTTCTAGGGAAACGGGTCGTATGATAATTTGTTTTTCCCTTCATTAATATTGGGTACGGTAATTAATTAATGAAGCATATCATCAATCATGATATCTTGTTGATTTGTTTGTGATATTGTTATTAGAAACTTACCCACCAACATTAATTGTTAATTAGTCTTTAATTTACAATTCTAAATCACATCAAAACAAACACTTTATATAACTTCAAAATCAAAAAGGATAAATTTAATTTTACAAGTAGGTCATTAACCCTTAAATCATTCAATCAACTTTTATAATTATATGTGCAGAGATTCAACTTAAAGCAAGGCAAAAATCACTTTCAGATTAAAGTTAAATGCTAGCCATAAGTTAGGCTCGAGCGAAGAAACACTCTTTATTATATGACTGCCCTGCAAACTGTGTTAAATATTTTAAACATATAAAAATCACTTATCTAGTTTTCCGTGCCCGCCCAACCCCCTAGCTAAGGTCCATGTGCCTTGTCTCTTTCCTTTCACTCTCTATTATATATATATATATATATATATATATTCTTACCCCAAAGGAATCTTACTTTTATGTTGTTTTACATCGATCTTTGATTTAAGGCTAAGGGTCATCACCTTTAATTTGAATCCGTTTACATATTATATACGCATACACATATGAGACATTCATTCATTCATTTGCAAGTTGTCAACTGTAGATAATCACTTTATGCCTACTGATTAAAGTGATTGATTATCTTCTTTACAGTTGGGACGTCTCTCTCTCTCTCTCTCTCTCTCTCTCTCTCTCTCTCTCATGTGAGTAACATACTCGTTTCCATTCCAATTCTTTCCATAATTGTACTACACGTTAGTTTTTAAATATATAAATATATATATCTAATCTGAACTTCAACTTTCAATGCAATGCATCTTGTTCTCCATTTAAAGAATATGCAACACAATATATAAACATCCCAAAACTTTTGAATGTTAACGAGACAATAAATTCTCAGTAAGCAGTAAATTCTCATTCTCTTTAGGGTTTTACATACATATATTGCAAAAGGAAAGGGCAATGATGAAAGAGACTATCGCATGATCGTACTCGATCGGAAAGATGAGAACTATTTAAGCTCTACGATGAAATACATGGACCCCTTAAAGGTAAACAAGATTCTCGATCCAAAACTGGGGCACCTGAAATGTCAGTCTGATTTTACCATAAAATATCCTAGCAAGACACCACGATTCCTTCCCTAACCATTTCCAGTTTATAAATAAATGAGGAAACATGTTATATCAGTAAAAGTTTTGAACCGGCCAGCACTACCCAGAAGATCAACACAATACAGTATCATTATCCTTGTATATATATCTTATATATGCTTTTGTTTGTCTGCAGGGAAGACAAAAATTTACCCACCCAGAGAGAAAAATGGAATTGCAATTGCAATTGCTTGGTAAATTGTTAAATGCATAAGAAAAAAGTGGTCCATGTATTGCCAAGATGTGCCCTAATTGTGAGGAAACACATGTGACATGCATTCTCCAACTGTATTGAGCATGTAAGACATCTACATTTCAGCATTCAATCGGATATTACCTAATCGTAATGCCATTATGGCCCTAAATTAAATGACCATGTGTGCCTTGTCCCCAGTCTCGTACTACTACGTCTACTATTTATTATTTTATTAAATTTTTCTCTTTAACTCTTAATTTGAACCATTACTGACTCTCTTAAAAGTAAAAACAATCATTCTTCTGCAGTTCTCTACTGTTTACGTGCTCAACTCCACGTGTTATCCATTCAGTAGGCTAAGTTCGGCGCCCCCGATCTATACATAACGGCGCCGTCAAATTCCCCGTTACAGATTCCCCGTCCCTGTTAACGGAGCCTGGACCACTACCAAATATAGACTTATTGCTTGTTTACAATGATAGTAAACTAGCAAACCGTAACATAAAGGAAAAAGGAAAAATCACAAGAAGGGAAGTTCTTAAGTGAGAGAGATATATAAAGCATGGTGAGGAAGTCGAGAGCTCAAGGGGTTTCAGAGATTGCTGTGATGGAGGTGGCTCAAGTTGGCATAAGAACACGAACACAAGCTGAAGCGGCCATGACTGCGGCTGCAGCTGCAACTTCAACTTCAACTTCTACTTCCACGTTAGCCAAAAGGAGGAAACTAAACAGCGAGCAAGTCAGACATTCCTCCTCGTATATTCAGCTCAGAAATCATACAATTAACACCGGTACAGAAACGGCGTCGGTAGGTGGATGCTGGAGTCCTGGCTTAGAATTATCGGATCATGATCGCGTTTCCACTTCGAGTTGTTCTAGTAACGGATCAAGTGAGAGGATAGAATTTGTAGATCTGAAGGTGAAATTGAATTCTGCGATGAATTAATTGAATTTAATTAATTCCGTTCGGTAACTGTTTGTTTTTCCGAATTCTTAGATTTCGCGATTTTGTCGGGCTTTAATTGCCGATATTTAATTCGAGATAAATATTTTCTTTAAATTTTGAATTTAAATTTCTTGTTGCAGGATGAGAGTGTTGAAGTTGAAGTTGAAGTAGAAACATCGACGTATTACAGTGGCAGAGAAAGGTTTATACCGTATTATACATTTTAAAATCTTGTAATTATTTGTTCTCTCTTTCTTGCGCTGGATTTAATTGGCTCTACTTGATATTATACGCTATATTGCCTTAGGAGAGAGACAACACCGTTCGGTGAGCTTGAAGCAGAAACGGATTCAGGCAACCTGGATTCGACGGCGAAGCCATCATCAGAGGAGGCGAATTCTTGCCGTGGATCAACGGTGGAGAAGATGCCAACCGAAACTGAGATAGAAGATTTCTTCGC
Source organism: Cedrela odorata (assembly GCA_035584115.1). Lineage (NCBI taxonomy): Eukaryota > Viridiplantae > Streptophyta > Magnoliopsida > Sapindales > Meliaceae > Cedrela > Cedrela odorata. The sequence continues at coordinate 6,171,068 of JAXCLQ010000014.1, forward strand.
TGAAGCGGAGAAAAAACTCCTAAAACAATTTTCGGAGAAGTAAGTACACAAAACAATTTTCGAATTTAATGCCGTAGGTCATGCACATTATCACCTAACCTCTGTTTGGTTACCAGGAAACCATAGGGAAAACAAAAATAAACTCGAGGAGTACGTATAGTTTTTTTTCATATATATTCTCGACAGTTTATTTGTTTGATACAACTCCAATTCAGCTTAGCCAACAGTTTTTCAGTAGAGAAAAAAGTATTTGAATTTATTTTTTGTTTTTCATGCGCTTTCTTGGCAACCAAACGGAGTATACGACATATAAGAGAGAGTGGTTTTCTAAAACTATGAACTTTGAAACGTTAGGTATAACTTCGACTTCGCGAAGGAGGAGCCCATGGAAGGACGTTACGAGTGGGTACGATTAAAACCATGAAGAAGCATCAGTGTGTGGAGGCAAGGCAGATACATGCATATTGTGTTTACTAGGTACTAGAAGTAATTTATTGCTTAGCATCTTCTCTTTACTTTAAGTTGTTGTTCACTACTACTACTGTCAATGTACAGCTATTTTAGCAGTACTGAAAGGTAAAGAAGATCTCTCTCCTTGTTGTGTTTGTTCGTTACATGGGCATCACATAAATACGGAGAAGCTTCTTCAACGAAACTGCAAAAATCCCTTCGTGGATTGACGAACAAACGGTTGAATAAGCCCAAGTTATTTAGTTTTAGCCCCCTTAAATTCGCGTCTTTTTGTCTGCTTTAAGTTTGCTACTCTTATCTATCTCCTACTCTTGGTACGGATTATTTACAGTCTGCAGTGAAGTCTTTTAAGAATATATATTATATACTTTGTGTGAATTATGATATTTTGGTGCTCATAAACAATAAAAGAAGAAGCAAATGGATGGATGGAGCGAGTGAGAGGGGAGGGGAGGGAAGGGGATGAGGTATGAGTGGTGGGGTAAGTGCTTTGTTGGGCGTAGGAGGTGCAGGTACATGCACATTGCTGTGTATGTTGATCTTATCTCCATGTTGGGAATGTTATGTAAACGCACATTGCTCTATTTATATTTTTTTAACCTAACCAATGCACCTTATAGTTCAACCAAGTAACAACATTAACTCACAATAACGCCATTGATTGATTGGTTAATTACTACTAACCTAATGGATGAAAGTGTATAAATGTGGGTTATTTTACTTTCATGATGTGGGTTTATTCGAAGTTTTTTATTTTAAATATTAAATATGTTACTCGAAAACACTTTACTACTTCCATCAAAATGTTTGCTATCAACTTAAGACAAAATTGATTTGTCTTATTGTTAATTTTAATTATTATAAGCTAAGAGAAGTATTATTAACTGATACCCATCATGTTTTATATATGGCTGACTAATTAGTCCTCAAAAATGATTCAAGGGATACATACAATATTTTGTTTTGTTTTGCATTAAATTGATTAAAAAAATTCATTAACCTTAAATCCTCACTTCAAATTCTCTTTTTAGGTGGCTAGTCGTAATTATATATATGTAAGATAATATTTGTAAGACTCAAATATCAATTGAACTCACTTTTACCAATTGACATTCAAGAGTAACGCTATAATAATTATACCTATGTGTCACTCGTTAAGTGGATAGAGAGATAGTGTTATGAATGATATTCTTAATGAATTAAAATATATATTTTTATAAAGTATAGTTATATAGAATTGAGAATTTTTAATGAATAGACAGCTTTGAAGTGTCTTTGTAAAACGATTAGGCATGCAGCGCGCGGTTTACATGAATGTAAAAACCTTGGTCAATAAGTTGGGAATCTGCATGCATGTTGAAAGAGTTTCTCGTACAAATTGAAATTAGGGGTAATAACTTTTTTTTACACCGCTGCTAATTTAATATTAAATTTACGAATTTAAATTAAGATAAGATAATATGAATATTAAATGAATGATATGATACAACATAATTAATAATTATATTTAGTTAGGATTTAAAATTTTTGATACGTGAATTCATTTATGATATTTTGAATAATTATATTGTGTTAAGTTATTTATAATTTAATAAATTTATTTTTATAGCTTTTTTATTTTAAAAATAAAAAAATTATAAAAATATTTATTCATTTTAAAAATATATTTAATTATATTTAAAATAAAAATTATTTATATTTAAAAAATATTATAATAAATATTATAAAAAAATATATATTAAAATATAATTAATAAATAAATTGAGTTTAAATTAATCTCTTTTATCATCATACGAATATAACGAAGTCTCGAATTGTCACACCTAACCTAGACTCTGGGATCAATTACTAATTACAATGCTCGGTTGTTTGACAAATTAAAGATGTGTTTACGTCGGCATTTACTAATTACTTAGTATTATTTCATGAGAAAGAAAACAACAGAACCGAGGGAGGGCGACTCACTGCCACTGGCGTCACTTGTTACGCACGCCTCTTTCTCTCCTTGGATCTACCGTACCAACACAACACGAACAGCACACTAGCCCATCTGTCTGTTGGTTCTACACGGGGTCCCCTCCTGCAAAACGTTGACCTGTCAATCCTAGCCAGCTTCCTCACGCTTCTCTTCCCAAATTAACTTGTAAAATAATAATAATAAAATACAACTTCAATTATTATCTAATCATGATTTTGTTTTAATTAATCAGACTTTCTACTCTTGTATTAATCAACGACCATTTTTTTGTCATACAATGCGGCCCTTTTGACCGAAACTCATAGTCTGTCCTTGTCTTCAGATTCAGACTTCACAATCTCCATCTAGTAAGTAATCATTTTACATTTGAGTATTACCAATGCACAAACTTTTCCTCTCCTTCTCCAATCATTATCTCTCTCAACTTTCAAATCCTGCTATCAATAAATACAACCCATCAACATACTACAAATGCAAATTACAAAACAACCTCAGCCCAATGAAACTAGCTTAGAGCTCAGCAGCAGGGAGGATCAATAGAAGCTGCGACCAGGCCACTGCCCATTATTGCCAAAATAGTGTAATTGATCACCATAATATTTGTTTGGATATTGGATACAAGTTATCTTTGATTCCACTGCATTTAGTGGGATTTCTATACACACAGGCTTTAGTTAATCCTACATGCAGGAGCATGTTTCCAGTGCAGAATCAAATTCACAAACTACACATACTAAAGGAAGGCACCGAATATTAACTTCATCCTAGATATTTTCAACGGAAACAGCTGATATGATTGAATCTGATGTGGTAGAATCCGCTGCCTGCTCAGAGTATGAGATTAAAGCCTTCACAATTTGTCGAAATCTCCTTCTGTAAGTGGGGAACTTTGATACACTACTTATCATTCCTATCATCCTGTTTATGCAGTATTAATAGTCAGATTACATAAGAGTAATAGTACTTATCCTGTGTGTGATACTGAGAGATGGAAAGAAAAACTATTCCGGTAAATGTACTGATGCAAATGTAGGTAAAAAAATCAGTCCCCCTGCATTTTTTCATCAAAAGCAATTATAATAATGTTCACTTCCGTTGAAAAAGTTTGTGTGCTGCTCAAATGACCAATGTCAAAGAGTAGCTCCACCGAGTTCAAGTTTGCACTTCGAATGAGGCTATTATGTTTGTCATCACAATATGAAATCTATCAAGTGATCAATCAGGCCTACAGTTAAATATATTAATAAATTTTCATCAGCAAGTCCCTGAACTGACTAAAGTTTTATTCCTTCAGTGTTGGAAAAAGCACTGCTTGTTTAATTGATCAGAAACTGTAGCAAGATGGAAAATTTCCATTTATTTTTTAGGGATTTCTTAACAAGCAAGTGGAGAATTTACTTAGTTTTTAATTATAAGCACACACAAATCAGAATTTAATAAACGATTATATCAAGTTTTGCCTCTTTTAATTACTTGAATTGAGATGCAGATTAACTCCATACCTTCTACCGATGCCCTGTATTTGAGCAGCCCTGAGAGCATCTTCAGGAATTAAACTACCATTATCCCAAGCCTCCATTCGTTGTGTATTGCTTCCAAACAGAACAACTTTCTCCAAGTACCTCATTTCACCCTCTGACAATTTTAAGACCATAATCTGTTCCTTCAGGACCATTACTGGGTTAAAGAACCAATCAAACAATTTATCATTTGGTCTATTCAGGTAATTTACTTCCATATTATCAAGTAGTAATAACCCACTAGAACCAGCTTTGATGGAGTAAAGGAGAGCCTGCAAGAATGAGTAACAAGGCAAGCCAACATTTACAATGGCTGCTTCATTCCCATTCTTTGCCTTCAACCATTCATGGAGGTCAGATGATGCTATTACATCAGCATCTAGTAAATCTCTTCCCCTTATTTCACATGACCTCATCATATTTACCCATATCTGTTGCATGCAACTTCATTCATCAGTAAACAATCTTTGTATAACCTCTCAAATCATACAAATGAACATATATCATAATTTCGGAAATATTCATAGCCAATGAACACAAACTCAATTTCTGCTAAGTCTTTTGGGACTGCAACAGTCGTTCCTCACAGGACAAATAATTATGAGAGTTGGCAGAGATCTGATATCTAATGGTTTGGACTCCCAAAGGTTGCATATTTAGTCAAGACTATTTACCAGTACGATTGGCTTTCGGGCAAATAAAAACAATTAAGCCAATTAAAGTGTTATTATTACACAATCTAAGGTCGAAGATTTGTTTAAACATTAAAAGTTAGGTATTTCTGCAGACTCTTATACGTTCTATATTGATTCATTATGGAACAGAGATGCATAATTGCATCACAATATACAAAACATACCTGCACCATTTTCAATTCTTGTATTGCCTCCTTTACTGATCTTGAATGAGCTAAGCTTGGAACAAGCATTGCTGGTGCTTCTGCAGAGACAGGATTGAATTTGCCTCCAATAACTTGATTTCCTCCAACAGACAATTCTGATGAGTGATGGACCTTTTTCTTTCTATAACGGGGCCTGGCTGTCGGAAATGTGTTTCCAACAGTTAAAAATGAAATTGAAGAACTAAAAGCTATAGCAGTATTAGTTGAACGATTATAATCCAGGCATCTACAAATAATAAGAAAATATGATTACTTTGGAAGGATTGTCCCCTCCCTGAGATATAGCCAATCATTTGTATACTCATCAAATTCTGCAACCATTGCAATTACATAAGCTACACCTCTCCTGAAAGATCTTTCCTACATTCATAAGAATGCTAAAAAGTGAGTTCAGTCATAATAAATTCCAAAACCATGATGTACTTGAAATATGACAAACCTGATATACTATAACTGATCCATACAGTCCAATAAAGATGCTTGAGAAAATAGCAATCAAGATGCTCCCAAAAACAACAATTGGCCACAAAAGGATAGTGAAACCAGCAATGGGGATGCAAGCTGTTTCGAGAAATGGCCCCTCCCGGCTGATGAGATCATGTAGTAGTCGAAACCAGCCCTTGAACAACATGCATGGACTCTTGATCACGGCAATTACAGCATATAAAGGAATATCCACAACTAGCCCCATCAGCCCAACAATGATACATCCAGGCACATGAACCAACCTACAACAGACAATTGCCCACTTTCACAGAGAAAAATTTGATCACCAAATATTTTCTATTTATTATTTTGATACAATTACCTTTACTATTATTCTTCATTTGGTTGCCTAGGAAACTAGCAATGGCCTAATAGATTTCTAAACTTATCTTCGATGCTGTTCTGTATTTGCAGAAAAGGTAAAGCTCACCTCAACTGAGTCAAATAGTAAATTAGATTCAAATGCTTAAATGAGAGAAGAGCTTTTTAATCTCTCACAGGGCTCGAAACAGTGAAACAAAATTTAAAATCATGAATTTATGTGAAGTTTTCCTACCTGCAACCCAATGGAACATTATATTCACAATTTCATTCTTTACCAGAAACTGCAAAAGCACAAGAATCATGGTTGATACAACCAATAACAAGACCAGTACCTAAGGGTTTGAAGCACATTTGAATGAGGGGATTCACGCAACTCCTTCAAGAATATTGGATATGAATGATAAAATATATCTGCAAAATCTCTGACCATAGTACAACTTCCTTTAATAGTTCCCCATGTTCCATCCTAATTGTTGATACAAGTTAAGAGAAACAGAAAAAGTTGACAATTGCTCAATAAACAGCACAAAAATGAAAATTTAAACAGAAAAATTAATTTAAAGTTTACCACTACACAGTGGAAGAATTTCTTGGATTCATTGTCATGTCTGAAGGCCTCAAAAGCTGAAACCCAGGGAGCGAAGAATCCATAGCCTACTCCCACAAGAACGCTCCCAGCTATGCTTAGACCCAACCATAATCCAAATAAAACAGGCAAAGCAAACAAGAAAGCAACTTTAAGTGGCATATCAAATCTGTTAGTCCTGCAATAACCAAATCATAACCATATAAAGTAAGATATCAAAACCCCAGATGGAAGATTAAAATCTTTTAACTAAATTTACTTCGAAAACAGAACAGAACTATACTAAAGAGTAAAGATAAAGAAAAAAAAAAGAAGCAAAAGGGATATTAATGATGTAGTTTTTACTTTACAAGGGTGTAGACTGTCCAGGCAACATGCGCAGGGAACAACCCAAGAATTACCCCAACATTCCCTATGATCAGTATCAAACCAGCTACAGGACCCACAAGTAAACCTACAACATTCAATGAAAATCTCAAAAGCCTACCTTTCAAATTCCCATGTAAACCTCGACAAACACTTAAAATGGTCAAACGAATAGAAAAGCAAAAACTAAAAACAAACGCAAGTAGATAAAGAAGAAGAAGAAAAAAAAGAGAACCAACCTTTAAGAGCGCCCAAGAAGAAAGCTAAGCAGAAGGCAAAGGCCACATAAATGGTCTTCAACCAACCTTGCAGATTGCTTGACATGTTCATAAACCGGAATATCATAAAAAAAAAACTCAAGAACGACAAGAACAGCTAACAGATGATTCTGACTCAAATTATGCACGTTAAAAATTAATATATCTAAAAGCCACCACAGAGAAAGAAAAAAGGAAGAGAGTAATACTATAATATTAAAAAGAGAAAATAAACACCAAGTGAATCAATTAAACAGTGTCCAGGATGCTAGGAGCCTAGCCTAATGAAGGAAATATTTCCAACAAACCTCATATATATGAAAACAGTATACGTTGTTGCAGCTTTTCCAGCTTATGGTGTAATGTAAATGCAATCAATAATGTTGACGTAATGGGATAACACTTTTCTTCTCATGTCTGCCATATCAGGGTTTGATTCTTCAATCCAACTGTCACTATTAAAGACTGTAATTTGTTACTGTACACTGTGTTGCATAGTATTACGTTTGTATTGGAACGTTGTATCATTATTAAAATGATTTTAGAGTGAGCGTGGTACTCGAGCATGAAGAGTCGTAATTATATAATTAGGCTACCAAGCCAGCCATGTGAGTTTACCAATTCCATAGTCAAACTATGATAGCAGCTTAAAATTTGGAAAACATAATTATGATATTACCTTTGACATCTAGAAGTTTTGTTTTTTGGAAAAACGCATGAGCAGATTACCAATAATTCCATGCTTTTATATGAATAAACAGATTAAAAAAGGTCACCCTTTGCATACATATCAACATTATTGAGGAGTTTGGCGCAACGGATTTTCTGAAGGAAACTAGATTGTATCTTCTTTGGGGAGGATTTCCTATTATTTTCCATGTTGTTTATTTAGCTAATCTGGTTAATAAATATATATTTATTTAAGCAAAATACAGCTTACATACGCAAGAGAAATCTACAGCAAGGAAGCCAGAGAAATCAAATACATGATGAGTTCTGACCGAGAAAAAAGATCTATAATTTCATATCATCCGGGGTTTTGTAACATCAACAGTGAATCATAACTTTATTACTTATTGCAGGAAAGGACCAACAATACATATCTCCGAGGGAATTGTTTGCTTGGATTCGCTCTCTGCTACTGAATGACAAGTGACAATGATACGAAAGAAAGAAGATTTTCAGTCACAAATCCCAATTTGTGGAGGATTCTGAGTTGTCCAAAAACTAGGTTTCATTAATAAATAAAGCAGGGGGTCCATCAACTAATTAAAATGGGAAGATCTCTTTGTAGCATAAAAGCTTCTGAAAATCAAAACTTGCCCAAATAGAAGGAGGATCATTTGTTAGGATGAAAATGAAATTATTTATAGAAGATGTTAACGTACAAACTGAATAATCAACTGATAGGATGATCCAATTGAGCTGATTAGCTGACTCCACTGTAATCCATCCTAATTTGCAGTTTTGGTAATGTGAAGTGACTGTGCTAACACATTTCTATGCATTGATTCAGGTTTCGTTTTAGATGGCTGGATAAGAAGTTTGTTTATGCAGTAATTAGAGAGAAAATCAATGAGAGTTAAGTTGGCAGTTATCTGATGAAATGAATATTGAGCCGGATTAATGGAGTAAAAAAATCATTAGGGTCTATCAATCTTTTGCCTCGGTAGCCCATATGGGTCTTGTTTGTTTTGGTTCCGATAAACGGAATCAACTGAAACAAGTGTCCATCACCTACCCTCCATCGGCACCTATGTCAATAGGACCTATAAATGATCTTTAAACTTGGGAGTTATAATTAGGAATTGGATTGTTGAGACAAGTACGGTTTATTCTTATTAGGAACACTGAAACTGAATTCCG
>JAXCLQ010000014.1:6182035-6192541 GCA_035584115.1 Cedrela odorata
TAAACTTGAAGTCATTAGATTAAAGCTTAGTTAAATGTGTAAACAGTTTGTGTTTAAAGTATTATATTGCATATATTGAGTGTGAGACGTGTAGTATTGCTTTCATGGGTGGTTTAATTGTCTTTGAGTGTGGAGAGGACGATAAACATCGTTTACTTTGATGAATTTCATCGAGGGAAAGACAAAATTCATAGAGAGAGAATAATTGTTAATTAGTCTCTCTCGATGAATTTTGTCGAGGAATTCTCCCTTGGTGAATTTTGCTGCTTTCTCGACAAAGTTTGTCAATTATTAGATAAAATTAGATTCTTTGCCCAGTACAATTTATGGAGCTAGATTTATTTTCATATATATATATATATATATATATATGATTATTTGAGTTTTATCTTTTGTGAAATAGTTTGGTATAGAATAGAGGTGAAAGTATATTACAAAATAGTTTGGTATAGAATAGAGGTGAAAGTATATTATTTGATTGATTCAAAGATAGGCTAACAAGAATTGACAATCGTTTGGATTAAAATTGCGTGAAAAAATCACAGATGACAATGAATTAAGATTAAAAATGTTATTTCTTTATGGACAATAATTTTATTGGTTGATTTCAGTATTTTTTTGATAATTTTTTAAAAATACTATATGAGACTACTTGAAGTTTGTAAAATAGAAATTTGATTTGGATTATTAGCTTCGTTGCAAATCAATGAACTATGGTTAGTATTATTTTATTGCAAATTAATTCGAACTTTTGTATAATATTTATTGACACATTAAGTTTGCATAGCAGTTTGAAATTCTAGGCTAGTTTGATGGCAATGTATAGTTTTTTCAACCAATTTAGAAGATTTTATTTTGAGTAGTTTCTGTATTGGTTTTTAAATGTTGTATGGTCTGATTTCAATAAGATATAAACCAACTTAATCACGGCCAATCGGAGGAATAGTTATGAAAAACAATCTCGTTCGCAGACTAACTATGCCAACAATAGTGTAAATGAAAAAGGATGTATTCCGGTAAAAATAGAGATGATGATGATAATGCAAAATGTCACATTTTTCTTTATTATTGTTTAGTCTTTTATATTTAATTGGTGTCTAAATATATTTATTATTTTTATATTTTAATTTAGGATGCAAATGGAAGCGTTAAGTGCAAAAACGAAACTAATTGAATAATTTTAGACAGTTTCTACGTCGCTTTGTAATCTAGGCATATCCCTCTCATCCGAACTTCGATTAAAATAATTCAAGTGCTATAAAACAGTTAAAAGATTAGAAATTCAGAAAAAATAAATAAATAAAATTTGAATTAATTGAGAGATAACTAAAATAAATAAAATTCGAATAAAAACTCAAAAAATCAATAATTGATATAGGAATTTTTAAATACTTAATAAAAAATTCATTGAGAAATTTGAAAAGATTATTGAAATTTTTCGAGGTATTTTCAGTACCTCGATAAATTTTTATCAAGAGATTTTCAATGCCTTAATGGATTTTCATTGAGAATCTCTCAGTACTTTAATAAAAAATTCATCGAAGGATTCTTAAAAACTAAAATTCCTCGATTCTTTAAGGAATTTTAGATATGAAATCATTTTATCGAGAGAAGAAAAAGACAACTTAGAAAAAAGCATTCCTATCCAACATTTTGTAATAGTTGATAAAAAATACAATAAAATTGATAAATATATTTAACCAAATCAACAATTCATCACATATATAAAAAAAAAACTATAAAAATTTGTTCAAAATACATTCATAATCAATTTTTTTTAACTAAACAAAATTTTAAACTCTAAGAAAAATAAAAAGCCCACTAACTTCAATGTTTTCTTTATCGAAAAGTTCTCAAAAAAGAACTAAAAAATGGAATCGGGAACCTCTCACTTTTGGGTTTAGGAACAGTACTTTCAAACAAGGGAGGAGAGAAGAATGAAATAAATATGCATCAAGGGCAAATTTGTCCAAAAAGAGAAAGAGTGAAGGGTAAAATGGTCATGGTAGAGCAAATTAGGCCCCAAATATATCAACTTTTTTCACTTGGTCTATAAATATTATTGGCCCACAAATTAAGTCATTTTCGTAAAAAAAAACCTTGTTACTTTATGATTTTCAATTAACTTGACTAACTAAAACGGGAAAATGCAAGCTTTCCTCAACTCTCTGCTTGTGGGTCCAAATAAAATGCAGAATGATCTGAGCAGGTGACAGAAGCGACCAGTTAAAATTACTATTTACTTTTAAGAACTTCGTCTAAATTCTTAAAAAAAAAAAAAAAATTAGAGTCAGAGTCAGAGCCATGATAGAAGGAGGGAAGGAAAGGATGATCATTTGTTATTTATAGAAAATTTCAACGTACTACTAATTGAGTTATTTAACTGATATTCTAAAGATGATTATCACATTCACAGGAGATGATATGATATGAGTTTGACGAGGAATGTTATCATTAGGGTCTATCAATCAATCAATCTTCTTGGTCTCCGTAGCCCATATATATCGGTTTTGTTTTGGATAAACGGAACGGGATCAACCTAAACATGTGTTCATCAGGTGCCCTCCATTACAGTTACTGTCGATGAAGTATGGTTTATTGGAAAGTCTGAAACTGAATTATGGAATGGTAGAGGTAGATGCAACACAACAATGGCTGCTTTCTTTCTTATTCTTCTGCTGCTGCTGCTGCTGATGATGATACAGATGGTACAGTAAGTACTTGTACATCGGCTCGTCCTTCAATAACAGAAAAAGAGTATACAATCTCCTTCAGATCATTATTTATTTATATATATATTTCATTTAATAATAATAATAATGAAATTACGATCCAGGCCCTTGCTCGCTTCTCATCTGTCTCTTTGAGCCTTCATTTCTTCTCTCGTGTTTTGAATGTTCGCGAGACGAAAGTGAGCGACGTTGGGAGAAAAAATTGATTGTTCAAAAATGGATCTGGAAGTCAAGATGGAAGTGGTTGAGGAACATGTTAACACGGCGACGCATCCTCAAAAAAGTTCCCAACCTGAAACAACAGACGAAGATACCACTATTGCCGAGCTCTCTATGGTTCCCGCTTCCAAGTCCAAACGCAAGCGCAAGCCAAAGACAATTTTCTCCTCGGTCTCTCTCTCTTTGAGATCCTATATTCATTTTTTCTTTTAAGGGTTTTGAGAGTTCGATATGTTGTGTTAGCAATTGGGTTTCCTGTGAATTCTTGTATTGTTTACTTGAATTATGTGAAATAATGACAGGATGAGCCAATGAAGACGACGAAGAAGAAGGAGAAGATTATTTTGAAGTTCAAGAAAGGTCCATCCGAGACAGTAATCAAGACTGTAAGCCTTTCTTCTGCCTTATTGTTCGTAACCTTAAACGTTATTGTCGTTTACTTGAGATGCAAACGTGACATCGAATTGCCTGCCATTTGTTTTCGATATATAAAATCCCTTTCCTCTGCTACATTTGCACGTTAATCATTTTTGAAACCGACGACTGCTGTCCAAATCGGACAGACTTTAGTTATCAGGAAAGCCTGTGGGATATGATAACCTCTTTATGCTTGTAGTTAAATTTCGCCCTTGGAACTGTGTAATGTTTTTATTGATCTCCTTTCGTTTAAAGTTCTTTGCCTCTTGTTTTACTTTGACGACACTAACTAGGTCTAACAATTTTTTTTCTTCTTTTTGTGGGGATGATTTTAGATCTTAATTTACTGGTAATTTGGTTGTTGTCATTGTCATTGTCATTCTCTGTTTCTTTACTTAATTTGCTATAACAAATTTGTTGTAAATTTTAATGCATCCTTCATATGTTAATCCTGCGTTGGTCAATTAATGGAATTTTTTTTTTTGATGAATTTGAACAGGCAGAGCCTGATTCTGGAGGAGGAAAGTCTAAGAGGTCGGTCAAGAATATGTTATATTTTTATCGTCACTTTTTGATTGGTGTAGATTTGATTTATGATAATACTGCCTTTCTGTGTTTAATTTGCAGCATGAAGAAAAATAATAAGGATGCGGTCGATGGAAAATGTACTCCCATTGAACCCAAGTCGCCTGCTATGATCAGGGCAGAAGAGGTCCAGTCCAATCTAGAGCCCGAATTCCCTAGTTTTGCCAAATCTATGGTCAGATCACATGTTGCTAGCTGTTTCTGGATGGTAGGTTCTGTTAAATATGTACATTTGAATTAGGCTAATGGCATTGTTGGAGGAACCAAGCTTTATGAGAATTAATAACTTTTTTTCTTTTTCTTTTTATTTTGACAGGGCCTTCCTGGACAGTTTTGTAAGTTACACTTACCAACTAAGGATACCACTTTCATGTTGGAAGATGAATCTGGCATCCAATACACGGCAAAGTATTTTGCTAACAAGACAGGATTGAGTGCTGGTTGGAGACAGTTTTCCACCGCACACAATTTACTTGAGGGAGATGTTTTGGTCTTCCAGTTAATTGAACCTCTAAAATTCAAGGTGATGGCCTATTTCTCTTATTGTTTTGCTAATTATTCCTTATGCTCTGATTTTTTATGGACAATAAAATTATATAATGAGTTAACAAATGTGGTTTTGTTGTACTGAGTCTATAATGTATTTAATTAATATCTATATATATGTCTAGCATAAGATCATCAAATTTCTTATATGGTCCATATTAACCTTCTACATTTTGATGTCAGGATCATGAAAATGATATACATAAAAGATTTGGGAATTACTTGAGAAGTTTGGAATTTTCATTGTTTTATTTGGGGAATGAATTAGAGAAATATCATTGTTGTATTTGCATAGAAGTGATGTTGGTGTAGAAAATAATAAAGATGTATTTCATTCCTTAGTTGATATGTTTTATAATGTTTGAAAAAGTTCAAAACCACTTTTGGAAAGGAAATGCATTTGTCTATGTATTTGCATATGTAAAGTTGATGTTTCTTATGGACACATTTGTTTGTCACTCTTTACAAGATCCTATATGATAGTGGAAGGGGCAAAAAACAAGTGATGGTCATTTAGGCTTTTCGTGATAATTCTAGCAAGTGGGGGATTGGTTAAAAGTTTGGAAAGCAAGGGAGTGAACCATTGATCATATGTCTTTGTAGATTACAGTCATGCAGGTTAAAATTTCTTAACTTCAAACTTTCACCCATCTTTGATAAATTGATGTGAGGAAACACAATTTTGGTAATATGATTTTCAAGATGAAATGTGTGGTTCTTGGTCATGAATGCCTTAATAGAGAATGCATTGTTAGATTAGGCAGGATTATCCTCTTGTGTTATAGAAGCCTTGAATTCCTGGTTGTGCTAGTGGAGGCTATGTCCCAGAAATGTTTATTGTAATTTGCTATACTGATATGCTTAGTCCAAGCTCTAGAACAATCACCTTCATGTAGTTGAAGCTGCAGAAAGCATTCATCCACTCAAATCCATCTAGGTCCTTGATGTGTGGGCAGTTTTAAGGCACCTTTTCAAGGTTAACCTTTTCTCTCTTAATTATGATTCTAGTTGCACATTTATGTTCCTACAGGAACATCTTGTACCATAAAACAGTGACATAAATCCAAAAAAAAAATTTCTTTTGTCCTAAGGTGAGCTACATTACAAGTTAGGTCCATCTTATGATTTCTATGTAGTTATTTGAAACCGCAAAGTTCTCACATGTTTCCGAGAGTAGAGGCAATAAATGTTTAGACAACCAAAAACATCTTTGCATCCCACTTCTTATAAGATGATGTTACATAGCTCTTTACCATGTGTCCTTTTACCTATTTATATTATCCTCTGTCCATGAGTTAGACCATTAGATGGACCTTCTTCCATATCAGCTTTCAGTAGAGATCTGTGCAACAAAATAAAAAATTAATGTACACCAGGAACCTGCTCAGTGCAAACTATTTCCAGTTTACTGGTGGGCAACATAGAGCAACTCTATAAATATTGTACGTATATTTTTTCTTTAGTAATAAGAAGAAATTATACTTTTTTACAAATATCATACTGCAATATTTCAAAAAAAAAAAACCACTACATAGATGCAATATGTTGGGTCATCAATGCTTGAAATGAAGCAAAAACCCATAACAAGGGCAAAGATGAGCATCTGAAGTCAATGTCTTACTATTTCTCAAGAGCATTGCTGGGCAAGGAAAGGATCCTTATAACTTGTGAATTTATCTACGCATCATATCTAGGAAAAATCATTTGACCAGCTAGTACCCTGGGAAAAGAGCATTGGACCTTGATTAGTAGTTTGTAGAGACCTCAAGGGAATTGAAGTTGTCTGAGTTTGGTGCCCGGTATGATGGTTCAAAAAGAATGTAAAGGAACTTTCTGAATTGGATTGGATATTCACCTGCTAAAGGCATACGTGAATGGATGCTTTGTCATTAAAGTTTTATAACCTTAAATAACGAGAAAGCTTTGACAGCAGACATAAAGTGTGTTGAGTATGAGGAATATATCAATCTGCAAGGATGTAGAAATAAGGCCGAGTAAATTGCACAAGTTGATCAATCTTGGGCGGCTTCTGTTCCTCTCACTCATCACAGCTGAAAAGCAGTTTGTTGTTTGAGTAGAGGAATTGTTTCTTGGTTCTTCAATTTCTTTGGCCTGTATTTGTTAAGATTGTTGGACTTTGTTCACCTCCCTTTTCCTTTCCAACTCTTTTTCATAAGTATTAAAGCTTGCTTTGTTTCTTATTACCAAGTAAAGAACAAAAAAAAAATGAAATAAATAACTAAATCTCTATATTTTTCAGTCCTTTTCTCCAACCTTTTTTGTAGTATGTATGATTCTCTCTTTATTATTTCAATGTCCAAAAGCATGCAGTTCATTTCATTCAAGCTTGCACTGAATTATGTTTCTGCTGAAGAGTCTAGTGTGCCTTGCACCTTCAAACAGCAATATCATTTTCAGTGCTACTGGATTTGACTTTTACACCATATGGCCATCTTTTTTTCCCCTCGTATATCATCAATCGACTCATGCTAGTGTTTTTTGTCATTGGATCCATCCTTGAAAAGGTGAGATTTTCTGTTCTGACGGAGTTGGAGACCTTTTGCATATTAAATTTGTTTGAATTGTTAATTGTTAGGAGAGGCTTTTGGGGTTTGGACTAGAAAAGAAAAGAGAGGGTGGGGGTGCTGAAATTTGAAAAAATGTTCTTTGTGATAGTGAATATTCATGCTCCACTCCAAGTAGTATTGTCTATAATTTTTCTCTACATGATGTATTTGTCCACAATATTTATCTGCATTGTTTTTGTAGTTGTACATAATAAGGGCAAATGATTTTACTGAAGTAGATGGGGCTCTTGGCCTTCTAAATTTGGATGCTCAGTCAAAACCAAGTGATGCAGGCAAGTTGGTTATTATCATTATTTTCTGGTATCTTTATATCTGCTTCTATCTCATAATGTTTCCACCATCTGTATGTTACTTATGTATCTTCAATTTCCCTGGCATGTTATGCCTGAACTTTGAAATAGATAATGGAGAAACAGGTGTAGTTGCCAATCAGAATACAAAGAAGAAACGCAAGAAGTCTCTACCATTAGCGGTTGTACAAAAGAAGAACAAAAAGTCTGCCCAGCCAGAATCAGCTTCTAATCTTGGTCAACCAGCAGAGCAATCTGAAAATGACAGCGAAGAGGTCGGTTCAGAAGTTCTGGAAGGTTTCAAGATATCCACACCTGCTGTTCAGTTCAAAGATGTCATGAGTTTAGACAACTTCAAAATCTTAGTCGATGGATTGGTTCTGGATTCTGAGCTCCCAGATGATATTCGGTGTAAGTACTACAAGCTTTGCTGTAGTCAGAATGCATTCATTCATGACAGTCTTGTCCAGGGAATCAATTTTAAGTTGATTGTGGGAACTATTTCTGAAACTGTTAACATTGCGGATGCCATGAGAGCTTGCAAGCTTAGTACATCCCGTGATGAATTTACTGCATGGGACAAGACTCTGAAAGCCTTTGAGTTTTTGGGCATGAGCGTCGGATTTTTACGTACTCGTTTACGCAAGCTTGTGAGCCTTGCTTTTCAATCAGAAGGTGCTGAGGACACAAGGAGGTACTTAGAAGCTAAAGCTCAACAAGATCAGGCGAAAGATGAGATACAGAACATTGAAGCAAGGCTTGTGGAATTGAAAGGGGCCTGTCAAAGATTTGGTGCTGAAATCTCAAGTCTGAAGTCAACAGCTGAAAGCTATGAGCTCAAGTTCCAGGAAGTCGCTAATGCTCCATGGTGACATTATACTTGATATGTGCCTACGAGTTTTTGTTTTATTTTTTTATCATTTGTTACTCCTTTTTGCTTATTATGTATCCATCTCTCCCTCTTTAACTTGAAATACAGCGAGATGAACTAGCTTTATGTGGTAGATCTGACACAGGATTAGTATGTAGTTGTAATATTGCTTGTATCTTGCAAAACATCAGCCATTACCAAAGCGTTTAAGGATTTGTAATATAGACATCTTGTCCCCATTCTCTTGAGTTCTTTATTTGTTCTCCAACTAGTTTAATGAATTTGAGTATGTAAAAAGGGGCTTTAGATCCTTACATTGGTTGCATAATTCACATTAAAGGACCCTTGTCTCCAGAGGAGAACGATGGACAGAACTGATGCCGCAGGAAATTAAGGCCAATGTTTTATTTTTGCAGACATTGGCAGCAGGCCTTGGGAAAATTTGACCCTTCCCTGCACTGCAGGATATCAAAACTAACAAAACAAAACCAAGGAGTACTACTTAAGCTCCGGGGTCATCCTTTCAAGACTGGTACAGGTATATGTTATACTTGTATAACTTGTACAAGTTTTAACAGAATTTGTGTGGTTTCAGATGAGCCTCGAATGGAAGAAACTGTTGCATACTGTGCCAGTCAAATAGAAGCACGTTGACTGACCTATTATCAATGGCGGACAAGAATACTATCCGGATTAATTCTTCAATTAAGACGCAAAGTATGAGAATTGCCTTAAGCGCAGAAACGAAGATTTCGTTTGTTTTCCCCACTTCAACAAGGATGGTGCGACTGTATAGATTAATGGCCGCAAACTGCAACACCCACTTAGCCGGCTGCCGTTCATGCTACCCACACACTCAACCTCCCTCTAGCTACTGAGTTGTTTCTTTTTCTTGCACTTGAGACCGACAATTCTCATTACACAAACTTGGTCGAATATTTAAGCGTTAATATGGTAAAAATAATGACGAAGAATCCCTTTCCCGTCCCATTTTAAAATAGTAGGATCTGTCGGTTTTGCAAGAGGAGAGGAGTCTTTTACATCACTAAATAGATTCAAGTAAAGTAAATTACATGAATTGATCCAACTAAAACACAAAATTAGACAAATAGATTAATCAGCGCGCCCAACATGATGATACAGAAGAAGTTCTTCAACTGCAAACATTTTGTACAAAGTATCAGCCAAACACCAACTTCTAAAAGATCGAAAAGAGATACAGACAGACAATGAGACTCCAAAATAAGAGAACAAAAAAAGAAGAAGAAGGTGAACCCAAGTTAAAAGCGAACCCAACCCACTGAAACAAACTTAAGACTGCTAAATTTATCTAAACCTCGGCTAAAAAGAGAGGAAAATGATACCCCATCTTGCTAAAACAAAAAATAGTCCCACCACATCTCTACTGCACCAACTTCAACTGTTGTTGTACTTATATTCCAATCTCTACATCTCTGCAACTTGACCCTCCTTCGCTCAAAAGATCCTGTGTAAACAACACAAAACTCGGTAAAACTTAAACCATTTAAAAAAAAAAAAGGACAATTTCTTCCAGGGAAAAACAGAACAAGTTTGATTATTTGCACATGGTTTCAGTACCTGTGAAGTCTTGCCAACACGGGTGGCCTCCTCTTGGGCAAAGATAGACCTTTTACTTTCATGAGCAACATTGTCCACAGAGCCATCACTCTTTTCAGCTTTCTTGGAACCAATGTGAGATCTTCTAAGACCAAGAAACCCCTTCCATCTGGTAGAATAACCACCCTTTGGGGGCTTCAGTGACACTTCATCATCCTTATCATCTTTAACAAGAAGCTCTTCCCTCAAAGTCCTCTGCATTTGGTTGTTGCAATCCTCTTTAAATGGTAAGAGCTTACCTTTGAAAAAGAGCTCATCAGCACTCATCATTGAGTAGTTAGTCACTGAAAATTCAAAGTCTGAGGACGCTGGAGCTTCCCTTGAGCTCCTTTCTTGCTTCATTATATGTTGGGACTCGGCAAATTCATTGGAGAAAGAGATTCTCGGGCTCATGAAACCTTTGTGCTCGGAGTTATACATGTCTAAGCATGCCATAAGATTTCAAATCAACATAAGAAAGAAAGAACAAGAAGAAACCCTAATAAATTCTACAAGGGACCCTTTCTATTACAACTTACCAAGTAGATGCTTGTACTTATATCTAGAGAGAGAGAGAGAGAGAGAGAGAGAGAGAGAGAGAGAGGAGCTAGTTAACTAGCTAGGTAAAGTATACGGTTTTG
>JAXCLQ010000014.1:6203230-6218986 GCA_035584115.1 Cedrela odorata
ATATATATATATATATATATAAACAATTAAGTCATTTCTGTCCCCCTTCTATTGGACATGGTCGACTTCCTCTATTGAATTATTAGTTAAGAAAAGGAGAGAGAGATTGAAGTTTTGAGTAGTAATATTACCATTAATGTGATAGCAATTCACAACGATATGTGTGTGGGTAGATGCTTCAATTGAAAGTTGTAGTGAAAGTAGAGACCCTATATAATCTTTTATATGATCTAATTCCATCGTACATTTGATTTGATGACATCTTCTTTTTTCCTAGTGGGTTCCATTCGGATGTTGATGGTTCAAAAATTATCTTCCAACATCCAAATATTTGATTGGGACGTTCTTGTTGTTACTTTTTGTTTATTTTGTAAATTTTATTCTTCAAGTAATGTTATTGTTAAATTTATCAACTAACTGATGAGTATGTCTCAAGTCATTACTCAACTCATATGAGTAATATTACGCATTAAGTGCCTAGACATTCATCGAACTAAAGAATGAGATGGGGAAGAAACTGCTGCTGAACAATGAAGAACCCCTTCATCTCTCTCTCACAAACCAACTTTTTATTGCTACGTACACATAACGTAGTTTGGTTACACTAGAAACTGTGTCCACCGTTAAGAATAGTTGATTGATTTGGTGACAAAGAATAATTATATTATGTACAGAGATAAGAGTTCAAAAGTAGCAAGTAAAAACAATCAAGCAAAAGCTGATTCGACTGCAGTTCTTTGGCATGCTCAATCTTCATCTGTGGCTTGAGACCTATCCACTCATGCAGTCCGCAGTTGAAGCTAATGCTACAAAAATAATATATATCTAAAATTTAGAGTAGATGGAAGATTCTTGACAGGAAGCTGCTTCAATAGCATCCAAAGCTAGTTATGGAGCATCTGATCACATGCACGATCAAGTCCTCCGAGGTATCTTCTGACATTGCAGAAGACTAATGATATCACAAAATCTCAGAAATCTGCAACATTGGCAACATTTCAAGTTGATCATAATATATCCAAAGTGGTAATATGAGGATCACACATATCTTAGAAAAAGAAAGGTTCTGAAACCATCCATAAAAGAACTTGAAATGGAGAAACGAGGTCAAAATAAAATAATTTTTTAGTATTCACAAATATTTTCGATAAAATAAATTGATGAGAGAAAAAGAAGAAAATGTAGAAGGATTTCCCTTTAATATGTCAAAAGCAATACACTGGGCTTTAATATTCATAGTGGTCAAAAGCTATGTCACCCTGTATTCGCAAATATATTTGTTAAAATAAATTGATGAGAGAAAAAGAAGAAAATGTAGAAGGATTTCCCTTTGATATGTCAAAAGCAATACACTGGGCTTTAATAGTCATAGTGGTCAAAAGCTTGTCACCATACAGTTTACCACTCTAAAGATTGGAGAGCATGAAGGGACCAATAAACTTACATTTATGGGCATCTCGACTATGATAAGGCCACTGCTTTCTTCAATACTCTTAAGGGTTACTACTTCACCCCCAACAACCATGTTGATTGCTATGCCATCTGCACTTTGGTCAAATGAAGTTATTCTAGAGTGCGAAAAGTATAATACATAACTAACAAAAGAATACATCACTCAAGAAAGAACCTGCAGCCAAACAAGTTGCCAAGCGCCTCATATATGCTTCCTATAGGTAACCACAAAAGACAATGTAAACTCAAAAGCAACTCACCCACATGAAGCATTAGTAATAGAACACACACACACACACACAATCATCAAAATGACTTTCGTGATATAGACTACAGCAGTCCTCAGAGAACCTGCAGAGGGACTGTAGCTAGAGCTCTAAAATTGCCACTTTAACCCAGGAAAGAAAAGGAACAAATTAAGGTGATGACAGAAGACAAACTGCAGTACAAAAGAATGCATGGCATTGTATGACACATTGAGGCCTGAAAGAAGAGTGGTACTATACCTTCTTTGTTGGTAACTCATAATTTATCATTACACGAGCAGATATAGAAGATTCACCAGAAGAAAGAAGTGGAAGACAAGCATCTGTTACAACAATCATATGAGACTTGTGCCCATCTGTTCCAATTTCACTGTCATCTCCCGACTGAGCAGTGACTTTTTGGTTCCACCGCATTGCTGCTTGCCGAAATTTCTCCAAAATTAGCATTCTCTCTGCTTCAGCTAGGTCACTATACTGGTATATTGGTAAAAAAACACATGATTTTAGCAAAAACTCACAGTACCAGTAAACCTAGAAAACAACGAAATTTCCAATTCTCAATGTTGTTAAAAAAATAGGAGCAATTGTCAACATTTTTACAAGGTATCAGAAACAACTACCTTAAAAATGAACTACAAGACATGGCAAAGTCCAAACATCCTAAAAACAGGAATACATTTCGTATAATCCAGTGATTGAATAGATTATATTAAATAAAATATAAAACAGAAAATGTCTGGAGCCATATTAATTTATGCAGCTGCAATCCATGACCAATGTTAATGCATGGAACTCTGGTTACTTTAAATTTTAAAATAAGTGACCTATGAGTCATTACCCACCAATGGAAAAGCTCATTCACGGAAGAAAGAAAAAAGAAGGTCTACAACAATATTAATTCATACAGCTGCGATCAATGAACAATATTACTAAATGCACACTCTGGTTACATAAGAATTAACAACAATAAGTGACCTATGAGTCATTAGTCACCAACACAAAAGGTCATTTCACTTAATAATAAAACTTACTACTATGAAAAAATCTTTCTGCAGTACTACATTAAGCTCACTTTCTGAATTGCATTAGCAAACAAACCAAAACTTCTACTCGTACTTCCGAAATTTAAAATTAGAATAACTTATCCATAAGATTTAGAAAATAAAAATCCTAAAAATATGTTTCTGCTCTTAAACTTCTCTCTGTAACTATAACTACTCGTTAACAACATTATGGAATTGAATTCAGTATATTGGCATATTCTCTAAAGAAAAACTACTTAAGGAAATAAAGGATTATAATAATTACCAAAGCGGAGAAGGAAATGTAAGAGAGGTTAGAGACGGCGGAGCAAACGGCATCAAGCTCGTCGCGTGAGCTGCAGCAGACTACCATCGGCAAACATGTGCGCCGCCCCGCCAGGCCTAACAGGTCAACCAGCGTCTCCTGCATAAAGCATTATTATTTCGAAATTAATTTCTAAGAAATGGGATTACATAATTAAAACTAATTGCTAAAGAAATTTAAGAGACCATCTTGAACTGGAGTCTGTCGACGGCGACATAGAAGTGACGTGGTTGACTGCGAAGACAACATATAATGAACTTTGTTATATATCAATTAAATTATCATAAAAAATAACGAGAACGAAGGAATTTGAAGGAATAGTAGTAAATAGTACCCCGAATGCGAAGGGGACTGAGACGGAGAAGAGAGAGCTTCGATTCCATCTATCGCCATAACTCCCGGCTATCACTTTCTCTCAGCTCAACGCTCCGCTTCTTTGACGTTTCTTGAGTGTTAATTATACGATGCCGTTTAGGACCTAAAGAGTAAAATTTGTCAAAACAGCTAATGCGCTGTAAGTCAGCAGCTTTAGTAGTACTCCGAAGACTTGCACATACGGGGATGTAATTGTACAGTACAATGAACTAGTTGTGTACTTAAGTAGGCGAAATATGTCCTTGTACATGGAAAAGGAAAAAAAAATGGACAAAAAAATAATAATAATAATAAATAGGGACAACTTTCAAATTATAGAAAGACGAAGGGCCAAGAATAAGAAGACAACAAAACCAACCATCTAATAGTTTCCTCTCGTGCTGTCTCAGCTCATTTCTTCTTTTCTTCCACCTCTCCGGTTACTGTACACGGGGTCCCGTCTTTATAAAACTCTCTCTATTCCTCGCGGCGCACTTTACCTGCCGTACTCTATCTTACGCCCCCGGAGGTACGCCCTTTAAACCTATACGGTCCCTTTTCTTCATTTCAATTTTTTTTTCCATTCCTAAAGACTTTTCACATCGAAACCCTAATTGAATTAATAACAGTACTGTTCAATCCTCGTATTTTTGTGATAATAAAATCTGCGATTGATTATAGGTTATTTATTTTTCTCGATCAGGGTTATAGAGAGAATCTAGGGTTTGGTGTTTAATCTGGTCTGTGAGAAATAAGTGATCATTTTCGAGGGCTAGGGTTTGGTATCTTTTTTCATATTTTGATGCTTTGGCGGGGATCCGAATCCGCTAAACGGGTTGTGCATTGGGTCTGAACGTGAGATGGCCAATCCCGGAGCCGGGAACAAGTTTGTATCTGTGAATCTGAACAAATCATATGGGCAATCGCATAATCAACATCAAAATCACAATCATAACTTATCTCATTCGGGTTATTATGGGTCAAGTCGAGCCCGGCCAGGTGGTGCTGGAGGAATGGTGGTCCTGTCACGGCCACGAAGTTCGCAGAAAACATTTGGGCCTAAGCTTTCTGTTCCACCCCCCCTGAATCTGCCGTCACTACGGAAAGAGCACGAGAGATTTGATTCGTTGGGATCTGGTGGTGGGCATGCTGGTGGAGGGGTTTCAGGTGGTGGGCAGAGACCAGGTTCCTCGGGCATGGGCTGGACTAAGCCTGGCGCAGCTGTTGCTTTGCAAGAGAGAGAAGGATTTGCTAGTGGTGATCAGACTATGAATGATGGTGCTGGTCAGGCTTTGCATAATGTTGATGGGGTGAGTAAAGGCAATGGTGGTGGTAGTAGTATGTATATGCCACCTTCAGCCCGGTCTGGTACAGTAGGGCCTGCATCTTCTACTTTCCAACATGTGGAGAAGGTGAGTGTGCTGAGGGGTGAGGATTTTCCATCCTTGCGGGCTGCACTGCCAGTTTTATCCGGGTCTGAAAAGAAACAGAAGGATGGTCTTAATCACAAACAGAAGCAAGTCTTCAGTGAGGAATCAGCTAATAATGAGCAGAAGAATGGTGCTCAATTGAACTCTCTTGTGCAGTTAGGGCGTTGTGGTGTTGGTAGTGGGTTGAGTGAGAATGGTAGTGGAAATTGTGATTTTGGTAGTTCTCGTAGATCAGAGCAAGTGAGAAACCAAGATGAGTACTTTCCCGGGCCATTGCCATTGCTTAGGTTGAACCCAAGATCTGATTGGGCTGATGATGAGCGAGATACAGGCCATGGTTTTGCAGACCGAGACAGAGATCATGCATTCTCCAAGAGTGAAGCTTATTGGGAAAGAGATTATGATTTGCCAAGGCCTACTGTTTTGCCACACAAGCCAGCTCATAATGGTTTGGACAGGTGGGGACAGTGTGACAATGAAACTGGCAAGGTTTCTTCCAGCAAAGTCTATAGAGTAGACTCTTTTGGCAGAGATGTGAGAACACCTAGTAGAGAAGGGCTGGAAGGAAACTTGTGGAGAGCATCTTCTCCTCTTCAAAAAGATGGATATGGTGCCCAAGAGATTGGAAATGACAGAAATGGTTTTGGTGCAAGGTCATCTAGTCTGAATAGAGAAGCAAACAAGGAGACTAAGTACATGTCATCGCCATTTCAAGACATGGCTCAAGATGATTCTGGAAGTAGGGATTTGGGGTATGGGCAGGGTGGAAGACAACCTTGGAACAACTCATTTAACATTCAAAGGGCTGAAAGGAATCCACGGGAACGCAATGTTGGTGAACAATACAACAGATTTAGGGGTGATGCTTTCAAGAATAGTTCCGCATCAAAATCATCATTTTCCTCTGGCGGAAGAGGGTTTCCAGTTAATGATCCCATATTCAATTTTGGTAGGGACAAACGTCCAGTATTGAAGAGTGAAAAACCTTATCAAGAGGACCCTTTCATGCAGGAATTTGGGACTTCTAGTTTTGATGGACGAGATCCCTTTTCTGCGGGTCTTGTTGGGGTGGTTAAAAAGAAGAAAGATATTCTTAAACAGACTGATTTCCATGATCCTGTTCGGGAATCTTTTGAGGCTGAACTTGAGAGAGTCCAGAAGATGCAGGAGCAGGAGCGGCAGCGAATCATTGAAGAACAAGAAAAAGCTTTGGAGCTAGCTCGCAGAGAAGAAGAGGAGAGACTGAGAATGGCTAGAGAACAAGAAGAACAACAGCGAAGGTTGGAAGACGAAACCAGAGAAGCTGCATGGAGGGCTGAACAAGAGCGATTGGAAGCCATGCGCAAGGCTGAAGAACAGAGGATAGCTAGAGAAGAGGAGAAGCAAAGGATTAATGTGGAGGAGGAGAGGAGGAAACAAGCTGCTAAACAAAAGCTTTTAGAATTGGAGGAAAGAATTGCTAAGAGGCAGGTTGAAGCAGCTAAGGGTGGTAGTAATTCTTCTAGTGTTGCTGATGAGAAATTGTCTGGGATGACAAAAGAAAGAGATACTCCCAAAGTGGCACATGTGGGTGATTGGGAAGATGGTGAAAGGATGGTGGAGAGGATAACAACTTCAGCATCTTCTGATTCCTCTGGTCCTAATAGACCCATTGACTTGAGCTCTAGGTCTCACTTTGCTAGAGATAATTCACCTGTCCTCTTGGAAAGAGGTAAACCTTTTAATTCATGGAGGAGAGATGCATTTGAGAATGGGAACAGCTCAACCTTCATTCCACAGGATGCAGAAAATGGCCACTATAGCCCCTGGCGAGATACTTCTTTTGGAGGGAGAACAGTTCCTAGGAAAGAGTTTTATGGAGGATCGGGTATTATGCCTTCCAGAAGTTGTTATAAAGCCGGGCCTCTAGAGCCACACATGGATGAATTCACTCATTCAAGAGGTCAGAGATGGAATATGTCCGTAGATGGAGATCACTATGGTAGAAACACTGAGATGGAATCTGATTTTCAGGAGAATCTCACTGAAGGATATGGTGATGTAGGTTGGGGGCACGGTCGTTATCGTGGCAATGCTTATCCTCCATACCCTGATCGACTCTATCAAAATCTTGAGGCAGATGGGCTTTCTTCCTTCGGGAGGTCTCGTTATTCCATGAGGCACCCTCGTGTCCTCCCTCCTCCAACTCTGACTTCTATGCAAAAAACTTCCTACAGACGTGAGAATGAGCGTCCTGGTCCTTCGACTTTCCTTGAAAATGAGGTGGAATACAGTCATGTAGTAAGAAGTGAATCCTCCAGGCAGACAGGTTTAGATGGCGGTCAACCGCATAATCTTGCACGTCATGAAATAATTGGTGTCCAGCCGGAGAGTACTGAAAATGGGCAGAATTTGCAAAGGAACACCACACCCAGATGTGATTCACAGTCATCTCTTTCTGTGTCTAGTCCTCCTGATTCTCCAGTTCATCTATCTCATGACGATTTGGATGAATCTGGAGATTCTCCTGCATTATCTGCTGCCGAAGAGGGTAAAGATGTCTTGTCTGAACAAGAAAATGATCCTGTTGTGTTGCCCATGGAATCTGGTATGGAGAATGCAATGGCACCATCAAGTTCCATTTCTGCTGGTGATGATGAAGAATGGACCGTTGAGAATCATGAAGAATTGCATGAGCAAGAAGAATATGATGAGGATGAAGACGGATATCAGGATGAAGATGAAGTTCATGATGGAGATGATGAGAACATTGATTTGACACAGGAGTTTGAAGATATGCATCTAGCGGAGAAAGGTTCACCCCATATGATGAACAACTTGGTCTTAGGCTTCAATGAGGGTGTTGAGGTTCCGATGCCAAATGACGAGTTTGAAAGAAGTCCACAAAATGAAGATACAACATTTGCAGTACCACAGATATCTACTAGTACTGTAGTAGAAGAGCAGGGATCTTTAGATGGGATGTGCGGAACTGTTCAATCTATGGACGTGCCTTCCCAAGTGAGTATTGGTAATTCTTCTCTAATATTCCAGGAGACTGAGAAGGCAATGCAGAATTTGGTTATTGAGCCAGATAATACTACTCAATTATCAGCGGTGTCTGAGCTAATAATGGATCACATGGATGCTAGCAGTTCTATTGCGACTTCTCAGCTTTCTGTCCCATCTTCTGTTAATATGGCCTTGCTATCGACTTGTGATCAGACTGTAACATCAACAGTATCTGCTGGCCCAAGTCATGCCGAGACACCTGTTAAATTGCAGTTTGGGCTGTTCTCTGGGCCTTCTCTAATATCATCTCCTGTTCCAGCCATACAGATTGGTTCTATACAGATGCCTCTTCTACATCCTCAAGTGGGTTCATCCCTTACCCATATGCACCCATCGCGACCTCCACTTTTCCAGTTTGGTCAGCTAAGATATACAACTCCTATTTCACAGGGCATACTACCGTTGGCTCCTCAATCAGTACCTTATGTTCAACCTAGTACCAACTTTTCATTGAATCAGAATGCAGGAGTCTCTCAGCCCATTCAATCTAGTCAACAAACTTCGGCTCATAATCTGATGAAAAGTGATGTATTGTCCCGTTCAGTGGATAACCATCTAGGCATTGTTCAAAGGCACCTGGATCTATCTCAAGGGAATGCATTAAATGAGGTAACGTCGTTGCCTGAAATAGGAAGTTCAGAAACTAGCTTTGTGGTACATCAGGGTCGAGCAGAGATTTCTTCCATTGATGATAATAACCAAACAAGGCCTGAGGTAGTTTTTGAAGCAGAGGAGCAGGGTCACCATTATGCAGTCTCAAGAAACTTCAAATCTTCGCCCACTAAAGAATCGGAAGGCCTGCTTCATGGTGAAATATCATCTTCTCAGTCAGGTTTAAAAGAAAAAAGCTTGAGTGGGACAAAAGCTCAAGGTCTAACAACTGGTAGTAGAGGTAGAAGATATGTTGTTTCGGTTAGGAATAATTCTGGCCGAAAGTCATCATTTATGGCTACTGAACCTTCTCGCTCAGATACTGGTGTATTTCATAGGAGGCCACGGCGTCAGCGAACTGAGTTTCGAGTTCGAGAAAATGCTGAAAAGCAACAATCTACTGGGCTGGATGATAAATCAAACATCAATGAAAGGGGTACTGGAATTTCTATCCAGAGTGGGTATAGGAGAGTTGTCATGTCAAATAAATCATCCAAACAGTCGAATGAATCAGAAACCTCAGGCACGATAAGTTCAAAGGAGAGAGATTCTGGAAGCAAGGTTGGAAAGGGAGTTGGAAAAGAATCATTGATAAAGAGTCAGAACATCCCATACTCTGACAATGGAAACCATAAAAGGACCATTCGCTCTGAAGATGATGTTGATGCTCCTCTACACAGTGGTGTTGTGCGCGTTTTCGAGCAACCTGGTATAGAAGCCCCTAGCGATGAAGATGATTTCATTGAGGTGAGGTCAAAGAGGCAAATGCTGAATGATCGGCGTGAACAGAGAGAAAAAGAGATCAAGGCAAAGTCTCAGGTCCCAAAGGTTTGGTGGAGACTTTTCAAATGTTTTATGCTTTGCATTCTGATGAAGAACTTATTGTTTATGTACATTATTTTATTGTCTATTCCAGATGCCAAGGAAACCCCGTTCTACTTCACAAAGTACAATTGTCTCAGCAAGGTCTAGTAAAATTTCTGCGTCCATGAGTGGAGAAGCATCAAGTAATGTTTGCTCTGATTTTGTTGGCAATGAGGGACGGAATTTGACGAATATTGAAGTGTCAACAGGATTTAATGCAACCAAAGTGTCTCAACCCTTGGCTCCTATTGGCACTCCTGGCATGAAATCTGATGGGCAGGCCGACTTAAGATCCCATACTAACAAGTATATACCCTCAAAGATTTCATGTTGCCAAATTTAGACATTTAGAAGTGTCAATCTCATATATTTTTCTACAGGTCCCTCCAAAATAGCTCCATTCCAGTCTTATCTGGTGGTGGAAAGAATCTTGCATCAGGCTTCATATTTCACAGCAAGAATAAGGTTATGGATAATGTTCAAACATCTATGGGTTCTTGGGGTAATTTGCCACTTAATCAGCAGGTGTGCAAAACCATCGGTAGTTATTTCTTGACTACCATTTTTTTGTTAGTTATTGGCTTGTTTGGATTTTTATTTTTGAAAAAGAAAAATCACTCCTTGGTTGTCCTTTTGTTGTAACCATGCTACTTGATATCCTGATTTTACCTCAGAATCTAAATTAATTCGACGTCTCGGCATGTGTTTAAGGTGCACCCATGTATGCTTTAACCATCCAATCTTTCTAAATATGTTAGCTTAATTTGGGATCAATTCTTCTGAAATGAATATGTATTTAGAATGTTGGTGCGTGAGCATGTGGGAGAATTTAGTGTGTGCTCACTGCTCAGTGTGTTTTTTCTGAGCCTTGTATGTGTTGCCAGGATGTCCTCTTGTTCAGTGAAGTTTGACCTGTGACTTGCATGATGGTGTTTTGTCCTGTGCTAGTCCTTTTGTATTCTATTCTGGTATTTTTCTTTTCCTGTGATGTTCCGATGTAGTGCTTGAGACAGAGTATATGTCTTTTGAGGGGAAATGTAGTGCTCTTAAAGGGTTTTTAGATAATTCTATATTTTTTGGTTTTCAAATAGAATTTTGTTATACAATCTATGTTAAATTAACTAGTTCTAGTGAATGGGGCTAACAATCCAGCGTCATATAGTAAGTTGTTATGACTTGAGATTTGATTGTTATTTGGTCCTGACAATGCATAAATTAATTGAAATGATGGTATAGTTTCCTTTTGGGATGAGTATTTAGTTTTTATTGGGTAATTTCATTTATGCCTGCTTCAGGTATTTGCAACTTACTCAGTAAACCTTTGACGAATTTGAAACTGATTTGATTCTTCCTGGCAGGTCATGGCTTTAACGCAGACCCAACTTGATGAGGCTATGAAACCTGGAAAATTTGACTCCCATGTTTCTGTTAAAGAACATACTAGCTCAGTTGGTGAAGCCAGCATACCATCATCATCCATCTTGACAAAGGACAAGTCATTTTCTTCTACAGCGAGCCCAATCAACTCTTTGCTTGCTGGGGAGAAAATTCAATTTGGTGGGCATTTTGTTTCTTGTTGACCTATGTAGATCACTAGAATTGCAATTTGCTCCCCTCTGAAAGATCATTCTCCTTTATCCAGGTGCAGTTACCTCTCCAACCGTTCTTCCTCCGAGCACTCGTGCTGGTTCACATGGGATTGGTCCTCCTGGTCCATGTCGGTCAGACATCCAAATCTCCCACAATCTTTCTACAGCCGAGAATGATTGCACTCTTTTCTTTGACAAAGAGAAACACTCTAATGAATCTTGTGACAATTTGGAAGATTGTGAAGCTGAGGCTGAGGCTGAGGCTGCTGCTTCTGCTATTGCTGTTGCAGCCATAAGTAGCGATGAGATTGTTGGAAGTGGGCTGGGCACTTGCGCTGTCTCTGCATCAGAAACCAAAAGTTTTGGAGGTGCAGAAATTGATGGTATAACAGCAGGCAGTAAAATTTATTTGGCTTCCATATGGCTGAGCCTTGCTTTTTTTAATATAGGTGTTCACTTTTCATACTAATTAAGATGTTTATTTAATCTAATCTTTGGCTGGTGCAGCAGGTGATCAGCAATTGGCAAGTCAATCGAGGGCTGAAGAGTCTCTAAGTGTAGCTTTACCAGCAGATCTTTCTGTTGACAACTCGCCTATTTCCTTATGGTCACCTTTACCTAGCCCACCAAATTCTTCAAACCAGATGATCTCACATTTCCCTGGTGGCCTACCTTCCCATTTCCCCCTCTATGAGGTGAATCCCATGTTGGGGGGTCCTATCTTCACTTTTGGACCACACGAGGAATCTGTTTCTGTTCAATCGCAGACTCAGAAGACTAGTACACCTGGTTCGAGTCCGCTTGGAACCTGGCAACAATGCCATTCTGGTGTGGATTCATTCTATGGTGCTCCAGCAGGGTATACTGGCCCTTTCATCAGTCCAACTGGGGGTATGCCAGGGGTTCAAGGCCCACCACATATGGTTGTCTATAACCATTTTGCACCAGTTGGACAGTTTGGACAAGTTGGCTTGAGTTTCATGGGTGCTACCTATATTCCATCCACAAAGCAACCTGATTGGAAGCGCAACCCTGTATCTTCTGCCATGGGTGTTGGTGAAGGGGAGGTGAATAATTTGAATATGGTTGCCACCCAGCGCAATCCTACCAACTTACCTGCTCCAATCCAGCATCTTGCTCCTAGTTCGCCTCTACTGCCTATTGCTTCTCCTCTGGCCATGTTTGATGTTTCTCCATTCCAGGTAGAAATTTTACGTGTTTTAAAAATTAAAAGCTGCTCAACTTTTAATGTGATAGTTACTCTCCTTTTCCTCTATACCTTCACACGATTTTTAATTTGGAAAGTATTTGTTTTACACAAAATGATAAAGGAAGGTTTCCTGCCCTGGGTTGTTTTGTACTTTTAAGACTGCAGTTTTTGTATATTTTTCTGTTTATTAATATTTTTTTAATGATAGTAATGCTACTATATTTACTATCTTGTAACAGAATGGTTTACTGCTGTATTCTTTTGTCAACATGACTAACTCTTCATTTGGAACTCTTGCCCAGTCTTCTGATGTGTCAGTTCAAGCTCGCTGGTCGCACGTTGCTGCATCGCCAGTTCAGTCTATTCCCATGTCAATGCCATTGCAGCAACAGGCAGACAATGTACTTCCTTCTCAGTTTAACCATGGCCCTTCTTCTGTTGATCAATCATCAGCTTCCAACAGGTTCACTGAGTCCCGAACATCAACACCCTCTGATAGTAGCCGGAATTTCCATGCAGCTAGCGACATGAAAGTGACCCAATTGCCTGAGGAACTAGGGTTGGTTCATGCATCAAGCACCACTAGTGCTGGGCCTCCCCCAACACAGAATGCTTTATCTAAGAGCTTGTCACTAAGCATAGCTGTAGATGCCGGCAAGACTGATATTGTAGAAAATGGCAATAGTATTGGACAAAACACTAGTTCCAGTTTCAAGCGTCAGTCATCACAGCAGAAGAATATGTCTTCTCAGCAGTACAGTAGTTCCTCAGGTTATAATTATCAGAGGGGCAGTGGGGTCTCACAGAAGAATAGTTTAGGGGGTGAATGGTCACACCGAAGAATGGGGTTCCATGGGAGGAACCCGTCTTTTGGTGCAGAGAAGGGCTTTCCCTCTTCAAAACCAAAGCAGATTTATGTGGCTAAACAGACTAGTGGGACATCAACAGCACCGTCATGAGGGTTGAACTTTTTGGATTAAGAGGAGGAAAGGCAGCGGAGGAACTGAGCTGCTGCTATTCAGGATGAGTTTATTATATTTGTTGACATTTGGTTGGCGTAATTTGAATTGAATACGCACAAGTAGGGAATGTCAAAAGTGTGCTGAGTTATGGATTGTT
Organism: Cedrela odorata; assembly: GCA_035584115.1. Taxonomy (NCBI): domain Eukaryota; kingdom Viridiplantae; phylum Streptophyta; class Magnoliopsida; order Sapindales; family Meliaceae; genus Cedrela; species Cedrela odorata. Next base: position 6,216,564 of record JAXCLQ010000014.1, read on the forward strand.
TTTATTGAACACCTATTATTATTATTAGAGGTAGCCTATCACTATGCTGCTGGTTTTTGTAATGTAAGTTTGCAAAATTGGGTGATAAAATAGCAGTTTTAGGGTCTTTCTTTCTACCAAGCGAGTAATTAGTGAGTGGGGAGTGGAATGGGATATTGGATTATGTTATTAGTGTATTAGTGGGACTGGTGGTAGACTCACACAATGCTGCTTGCACTCATCTCAGTCTCAGGTGCTGTGGCAGTACTGGTCCTCCTTCACTTCCAATTTTTTGTTCTTAGACAGCAAGCAAGCCTAATTGTTTAATCTCTCCGGATTCATGTATTAAAATTATTAATGATCAATCTGATATATATATATATATATATCATTCTTCTTTAACTGAAAAGAAAAACTAATGTAACCTTACTTCAAATTCAATTAAAAAAAAATCTGAAGTTGTTGTCTTAGGTATGGTCTCTCTCTCTCTCTCTTTCTCTCTGTCTCATCTTGGCTTTTCATGTTCAGTTTGTTCAGGAGTATGGACTTCATATACTTCTTTGACTTTTGAATTTTAAGAGTCCGTTTGTCAGTTATTTTCATGTTAATTCTCATGAGGCTGGCTGGCCCGTTTTCCAAACCAGAGGATATTTGATGCCACTGCCTCGCTTAGGTCAATGAATGCATTTATGTACGTAACTAGCTTATCCAAAACAGAAGTAATAATAATAAAAAAATCGACCTGATTGATTGATCAATGAATAAAAAACCCGACGACACTCAATCATTTCATAGTTGACTATTTCAAATATTTTAATTGGTTTGACTGAATTCTTTCACAATACTTTTATTTTGGTCGATTCTACATATTTCCATCATGGTCCGCGGTTTGAGTCCTTTCAAGCCATTCCCAATTTTTTAACTGTTTAAGTACAGACGATGTCAATATTTTATATAATTGATTGCCAAATATTCATGGATAAGGCCAGCGAATTACATATAATATCAAACTGACATAGTTCATTTTCACTAAACACCTATGGCTATGCTAAGGGCACCTATTTACTGACAAGAAGACTCAAAAATAGTTTCTGTCGTCTTAAATTACTCCTCCACTCCGTGCAGATAGAAATTAAGCTGGCCGAAGAACTTGAAAACAAACTACAGTACTCAACATCCGTAAGAGAAACTTCCATCAGTGATTATTAATTCTCTTCCTTAGTCTTACTATCATTAACTGTTCATGATCTTTTTGTTCTTTGCTGTCATCTTTGGCCTAATCTTATTCCTTAGTTCACGATCTGTGCTGTTATTCTTTGCTATGTAATCTGACAATGGAAAATTAAGCTTTGCCTTAAGTCCCCGGAACTCAATGGCTGCCCAATCATAAGCCCTGGCAGCAGACTCAGGTGTCCCAAACGTGCCAAGCCACACTCGTACAGCTCGTCGAGGGTCCTGAATCTCAGCTGCCCATTTCCCCCATGGCCTCTCCCTAACTCCTCTGTACTTATTCTTCTTCTTCGTCCTCTGCTTTTCATTCTCATCCTTATCCTCATCCTCATTTGTAAGTGTCATAATTGCCTCTTCTTCGCCAGGTGGGAAAAAGTTACACCCAAGACAGCCATTGAAGTTGCATACCTGACATGTTTCACCAGCCGGGATGGTCATCGTTGTATTTGTTCCACTACCTAAAGGAAATAGCGACGTACCACCTTGATCAACATCATTCTCATCCTTATTCTCATTGTCAACGTGGCTTGTGATTACCTGCTTGAAGGTCGAGACCATGATTTTTCGCTCTTCTTCAAGGGTCAGAAGAGCTTTTTCTCCTAAGACAGCTTTCAGTTTCGGTTGGAGGTTTCTTGATGAATCTTGCATCTTCTTAGAAGGATTTGAAATTGAAGATCACAGGTACATAAATTCCGCAGGAATAAAACTGAGGAGGGAGGGAAGGAATTAAGGATATTATTTATAGGCCTTCCATGTCACGTGGCTGGCTGACAGCTATAAACGCGGACGTTGTTTTCAGGTGAATTATTAAAGTTTCCACAAGTACAGTTATCGGACAGTTTTATAGTTCAGTCTAAGTTATTAATTGTAATTATTATTTCTACGAAGGTCCGTGGCTGACAACAGGCTTATGAGACAATTACGTGATGTAGCTGCCACGTAAGTTACAGCCGCAATACCAAAAAAAAGAAATTGAAGACTACCTACAGAGGAGAGTATAGATTATTGAAGACACTTGAAGTCAATAAGACAAATATTATTCTGATATTTAATTATTAATTTTTTATATGCTTGTAATTAAAGGGGAAATGAATAAAAATTAAATTGATTGATTTATTTATTTACTTATTTTATTTTAATTTACTAAGTTGATAGTAGCATCTACATTTGATTGGATGATATTTCATTCTTATAATTTATTATTTATTACGAAA
>JAXCLQ010000014.1:6222008-6233890 GCA_035584115.1 Cedrela odorata
TATTTTATGTAAATAATATATTTTATTTTAAATTAATACTAAAAATATTATAAAATTTTGTTAAAATTTCACGTATATCTACATAAGTTTAATAAATGTTAAGCACATGTTTAAGTGAATTTGATAATAAAATATCAAATTTATTATAGATTTAGTACAAATATAGTATTAATTTTTATTTTAGTGAATGCAAATGCGAATTTAGAAATATTCTTTCCTAACTTGTCTGTTATTATCCCTGTCAATATCAATATTGGTTAAATTACTTACCTTCAATTTAGTTTAATGTAGGTCAAGTGGCCAACTATGCTATACAAAATAATACAATACTAATACTAATAAAATTTGAGTTTTTGAGTCTTGTCAGGCGTATCTGAGTATGCTAATAAACTCTCATCAGTATGTATGTAGATACAATTTGAGAGTCTTGTCAGCGTATCTGAGTATGCTAAGCTAATAAACTCTCATCAGTATGTATGTAGATAAAATTTTAGTCTTGTCAGCGTATCTGAGTATGCTAATAAACTCTCATCAGAGTGTGTGTGTGTGTGTGTTAGTTCTTTTAAGACAAGAATCCTGATGCTACTAGTATTGTGTGTGTGTGCGTGCGTGTGTGTTAGTTCTTTTAAGACAAGAATCCTGATGCTACTAGTATTTTCAAACCAATTTCGCTGCAATTTATGTGCCGAAGCACATAACTGGCGATATATTCCAACCCCAACGTGCAACTTCAATCACCTTGCAGTGAATGTTCAACCTCATTTTGCAAGACAGTAGCTCTAGGCCGGCAACTTTAGTTCAATTGTAACTGGAAATTTTTCTTCTTTCATGCACAATCACTTCCCCGACCTATTTTCAGGCTTTAAACCTTCATATCATGACATCTCCTTTTGTACCAAATGTGTCCTGGCATTGGGACCGATGAGCTCAATGCATCGTTCCTAGTAGGTTGCAGGGCGTTCGAGCTGCTTCTCCTTAAAATGCTCAATATCACTTCAAGGTTATGTTGCGAAAACTGCTCAATATTACTTTCTCGCAGGACTGTCGCTACTGAAATTGATGCTCGTTTAGTCTGATGGTACTTTATGATGAAAGCTCATTGATACAGATCTCCAACTAGACTAAAACCAGGCACTTTTTTCAATCCTCTTCTTTCCATATAAGACCTCACTCTATTGGCATCTTCCCACCTTTGCGCTGCTGCATAAATATTGTGAAGTATCACGTATGATCCTGGATTTTCAGGGTCCATTTCAAAGAGCATCCCACTAATTTTCTCACCAAGTTCGACATTGCCGTGGATTCTACAAGCACCCAATAAAGATTCAAGTAGGCATACAGAGGGTTTAAAAGGGAGTTTCTGAACAAAGTTAAAGGCCTCGGTCAAGTTACCAATCCTCCCAAGAAGGTCCACCATGCAAGAATAGTGCTCCATTTTTGGTGATATCCCCTGTTCTACCATAGAGTTGAACACCATCTGGCTTTGTTTAACTAAGCCTGCATGGCTGCAAGCTGATAGGACACTTAAATAGGTAATTTCATTAGGCGGTACCCCTGAAAGTAGCATCTGCGTGAAAAGATCAAAAGCAGCCTCACCATCTCCATACAATCCATACCCATTAATCATCACTGCCCAAGACACTGCATCCTTTTCAAGCAAACTTCCAAATAGCTTTTTCGCAATAGAAATGTTTCCACATCTTACATATGAATCTATGAGGGCATTGCTAACAGCCACATTCTTATCAAAGCCCTTGTGTATTGCAAAAGCCATTACTGAATGAGTAATATTCAAGCTATTTAATTGAACACATGCTGAAATTAAACTTAAAATTGTTACATTATCAGGTTCCAACCCCATGCAAAGAAGTTCAGTGAATAAGGCAACTACTTGTTTGGCATTTTTTGTTTGGACATTTGCTGACATAATAGCATTCCACAAAGAAATTTCCCTCTTGTCCCCCATTTGAAACAGTAAGAGACATAATTTTATAATTTCAAATCTGGCATACATGGATATGAGAGATGTAATGAGAGTAGGTTCTTGGGCTATTCCTGTTCTAACTGCAAAAGCATGAAGAGATTTACCCAGCACCTGGGTAGAGCATATAGGCAACAAATTCAGCAAGGTTACAAGACTGGGCCTCTGACCGTCCTTTCTCATTTGTCCAAACAAGATTAAAACCTCATTCTGTAAGTTTTGATACCGATAGCCAGTTATCAGAGCATTCCACGATACCAGAGTCTTCACATGCATGACTTCAAAGAGTAGTGTCCCATCCTTAAGACTTCCACAGTTACAATACATAGTAATAAGTGCATTCATTAAAGTAACATCTGAGACATATCCGCTTTTGATAGCATAACCATGAATAGCAATACCTTGCTTCAGATGTTTGAAACTAGGGAGAATGCTTATCAGGGTGACCATGTCCAACTTCACTCCCTCTTTCTGCATCTGCTGAAGAAGGATAATTGCCTCTTCTACTTCTCCACTGTGTACACACCCAGATATTAAAATATTCCAAGATACAATACTTCTGGTAGACATTCTGTGAAATAGCTTAAAGGTATAGCAGAGTTGACCACAATCAGAATAAAACATCAAGAGTGCATTTAAAACATCAAGGTTTGAGACTATACCCTTTCTCAGACTAAATGCATGAGCAGATTTACCAAGTAGAACAGCCTCTAGTTTGGAGCAAGCAGAGAGGACACTAATAATGGAAACTGCATCTGGGTTGACCCCCGCAAACTGCATTTGACGAAATTCTGCTAAACTTGCATCCCATATTGCATTATGCACATATCCAGAAATCATTGCATTCCATGATAGGAGATTTCTATTGGGGATCCGATCAAATAAGAACTTGGCTGAATCAACATTTCCAAGCTTGGAATACATTGATAAGAGCGCTATCAACACCGAAGGATTATTTTCTAACCCATACTTTATGACACAAGCATTAAGGGATTCACCATGCTGAATGCCACTATAATCCTCACATGATGGAATAATGGATACAAAAGTGACCAAATCAGGCTTCATTTCAGCTCGAACCATTCGCCTGAATATCTCAAAAGCTTCAAAAAACTTTTTGCTCCGAGTATGAGCAGATATCATAGCATTCCAGACACTAGCATTCTTTTCCACTACGGACTCAAACAATTTTCTAGCAGTCGATAAATCCAAATCACTAGCATACATTGAAATCAAAGCAGGCACCAAAAATGCATTGGATAAATATCCAGATTTGATAATATAGCCATGAAGAGATTTACTAAAATAAAAACATCCGAAACGTGTGCACACAGGAATTACACAAGCCAAAGTGCTCACATTAGGCTTTAAACCCACATCTCGAATCCGTCCGAATACCTCAAATGTTTCTTCATCAAGCCCATTTAAAGAATAGCCGGCAATCAAAGCATTCCATGAAACCAAGTCTTTCTGTGGCATTTTATCGACCAGGACTTGTGCGGTCCTCATATTGCCATGTTTTGCATAAAAATCAACTAAAGCAGTCTGTATAACAAAATTTTTATCATACCCAGTTCTCAAAATAACACAATGAATCTCTCTTCCAATTCTGAATTCACCTAAAGAAGAACATGCCTTTATCACAGAGGGAAACGTGAAATCATCAGACGGGCAACCTGAAACTCGACAATTCATATAGACACGTAGCAAATCTCCATATAACCCATAATTACAAAGATTCCTGATCATCAAGTTCTGCAGGAATATACACGGTCTTTTAATTGTTTGGAAGGAAGAAAGAGCTATATCTGGAGCACCCAAATGAAAACAAGACTTGAAAAATTCTCCAAGCAAGAGATTGTCTTCTATAAAACCGTGCACTATGAGAAGAGATTTCAAAGGCTTCAAATGTTGTATATGTTGGCAGTGTTTCAACAGAGGGAGAAAATCGAAGCCTTTGAAACTCCGTGAATACTGATTTGTTGGGTTGGAAATGAATTGTTCTGAGACTTTTGAGAGAGGAGTGGTGTAGAAGTAGAAACGGCGCAAATTTTGAAGGGAAGGAGGAGAGACAAAACGCCGTTGAAGATACGACACGGTGACACTGACAGCCATCGCTTGCCCTCACACTGGGAGTTATGGTAGTTCCCGCCATTGCACTTTCAGTTTTGTCCGGCGGTCATTTAGATTAAACATCCAAGCCATCGTTCCTCTAAACAAGGTTATTAAAACTAGTACTAATGCTGAAACTCTCTTTAACTCGCATTAGGCTTTATTAATATTTACAAGAATTTATAAGTAATTTGATGGTATAAGTACTGTAGACGATAATTTTTTAAAAAAATTTATATATATATATATATATATAAATGTTAACACCTCCTTTTTTAAATTCAAAATGATAAATAAAGAGAAGCTATAATGTAATTTTTAATTAGGTTACATAATTTTTCGCAATTATTATTAAACATTAATTTTATAAATTATTATAAAATGAGGTTAATATAAAACCTACGTACCAAAAATACACACACACACACATATATATATATATATATTCATTTGTTGTTCTTTAGGGTGATCATAATTTTGTAATTTTAAAGTTTGGTTTTCAAGATTAGAAATAGTCATTTCCACACAAAATGATTGGATGACGTATAAGTATAGTAATATACAAGACTGGTAATCATATGCACAATCATATATATAGATTAACGGGTTCAGCAAAGCATGGCTATGTTATACCTTTAAGACAATACAGACACTTCAAATAATCAAAATTAACTACATATTAAATGTTCAAGCATAAAATTCCAGCAAAAGCATCAACTCTTCCCCTTCAACCTTTCCCATCTCTAGTAACCGAACGTGGTTCTCTTCATCATCCTGATGAACTCCTCCGCGTTCACTTCTCCATCATCTATATATTTCATAGAACATCACATTCATGGTAAGAATTAACTACCATAAATAAGGCAAACAATAATATAAATGCATATTTCAAAATTCAAGAAATCAACAATAAAAGAAAAAATGAAAAGCGGTCACAAAATCACAATCTCCTCTTTACAGAATTCGTTTTGTGATGTGAAATGTGGTAAATATCATTTTGTACAGTCACTACTGAAGTTTGCGTGCTAACACTTCTCAAAAAAGCTTACAAGACATGAATAATGTTGGCAGTCCTCAGTAAGAGACCACCATATCAAACTGCAGCTATGCCTGCTTCCAGTCACAAAAGCTTGAGGAGGCTTTAGACCAAACCATTTTCCGTACTTTTACCTTTTCAATACCATTCCACAAGCCAGTACCATATCCCATATAAATACAATCATTAGTTCTTTATTCTGCATGTATACTAAGAGCCATGGCAACAGAGAAGCTAGGCTTTAACATGAAAACTTCTTACAATTGCAAATCAGGGCATTGAACAGTTCTAAATAAAAATTTTGTTCTGACCAAAAGACAACTCTTGGCAGTTGGCAAGTATGTATGGCATAAATTAACTGAGAAAGCATGTAACAGACAAAAGAAAAATTGACCCACATGTTTGGCTTGAAAACCACAAGTAAAATAAATTCCTAATGTAGCATGTCATTTAGAATAAAGTTGTATACAATTCTTCAAAAGAGAATCAAATCCTAGTTAAGAGGTTAACTTACGATCTCTGTCTGCTTCCTCAACCATGTCGTGAATCTCTCGGTCAGTGAAGCTTTCACCCAGCTCCTTGGCAATAAGCCTTATGTCTTCAGCTGATATTTTTCCCTAAACAAAACAGAAGAAGAATCAGCACTAAAATGCAAACTACAACCACAGAGTCTAAATAAACGGAACTCACATTGTTATCGTGGTCAATGATGCGGAAAGCTTTCATGAGCTCTTCCTTAGTATCCCTTTCTCCAATCTTAGCTGTCATCATATGGGCAAATTCATCAAAATCAATAGCACCACTTCCATCCTTGTCCACATCTGCAATCATTTGATTGATTTGCTGTAACACCACAGAAGTCAGTATGTTTAGTAACACAAGAAGGACATATGCAGCGATTGTACATACAAGAGCAATTCTCCATTCTTGTGGCCATGCTGGGAAAACAATAATTAAAAGCATGGCTAGACAAATTAACATTTGAACTAGAAAATGTTATATGGTTAGAAGTTACCTCTTCTGTCATCTCGAAACCAAGGGCCCTGTAATGAGAAAACTAGTTAATATTTATCACTTGCTAACTTAAAGTATTTCAATCGTTCTGTAGTTTGTTGTTCATACCTCATGGCAACATTCAGCTCTTTGGCATCAATAGTGCCTAAACAAAACAGTCAAAATAACAACTTAATAAAATATTAGACACGTGTATTTGAGAAAGACAACACCTAATAGATCATTTTAGTACCTGAGCCATCAGTGTCAAATAGTTCAAATGCTTCCTTAATCTCTAGCTTCTTCTGTTGTGATAGCCCATGGTGACGTCCCCTTGGTTTATCTTTCCTAACAGAACTCCCTTTATAAAGGCTTGACTGCCATGGTCACAGCAAAATTCATAAAAATATATCATCACATAATGCAAGAGTTAAAAGGAAATCACAACTTTTATCAGCATTTAAAAAAGCAAAAATAAGTGATAAAGTTAACCGATGAACTACACAGACAAGTAGATACAGAAAACAACAAACATAATGAATAATGATCTAATTCCCAAAGATTTCTCCACCAATCAATTCAAACATGCTATGATCCTCCACGAATAACACATTGAACTTGTATCATAAAACAAATTGCTTCCCTAACACATTCTAAAAACCACAAGTCTCCATAGGATGTCCCAAGCTTCAACTGGATTTGTAATGAAACGCTTGCCTAACAGAATAACACCAAGCCAATGAAAGCATAATTCAAAAGGATACATTGTAAATAAATAGTCATAACTCCCAGCAAAACCAAGTCTTTACAACCAACTAAATAGGAGAAACTTCCATCAGATGCTACCGAAGAATTATTAAAAAAAAAAAAAAACAACACCACTGCTTTTGAACAGCTAAAATGGACCCAAGCTCTTGAGTCATGATTTAACAGCAAAAATACACCGCCAGAAAATCTTCCAAATTGGGGTTTCACTTGTTCATTATCATAATTTATACATTAATTCAAAATTTAGCAAATCAAATTCAACAAAATTAAAAAAGAAAAAATTAAACAATGGAAGATGAGGAAAACGCACCATTTGTCTGTGTCGATGAGATCGCAACGCGTTCGAGAGAAGTCCTCAGAGGAAATGAAAGCCGAGACAAATTCACCGTCTTTTTCATTTCTTTGCTTATTATTATTACGAAATCTGACACAGATTAAAGGCCCAATGACTAATGTCAATCTTTAGTTGGACCTCATCCATAAGTTTTTAGTGGATTACTAAACGTACCCCGGCGACTTTAGTATACTCATAATCAAGGGGATCCTTTAAATTGGAGGACAAGGATTATGGGATATTATCGCTAAAAACATTTGGATACAAATCTACAGTCACGCATCCATTACGTACTCGTGTCTAGGTGGTAATTCGAATTAAGACATGATATTTCTATATGAATTAAAAATAAACAAATAAATTTTAAATTTTAAAATTTAATATAAATAATAAATAAATTATATTCGTGTCAATTGTTTAATAAACATCTCGTATTCGTATCTAAATTACTAGATTTATTTATTCGTTTAAAATATGAATTATAAATGAATAAACGAATTCATATTATAAACGAATAAAATAATCATTTTAATTTGTTTACGATTTATTTACGTGTTTATGATTCATTTACAATTCGTTTATTAATTATATCTAAACGAATCATATTTACTACTTTAATAAATAAATTATATTCGTATTTGACTATTTTGACATAATTAATAAGTAAATTAAATTCAAATTTTCTTCTATTTGATACAACACAAATACTATACAATAATTTGAATTGTCACCACTAGTTATAATATAAATTAAAGTTGTTGTTAATGTATATTTTGAATGATATTAAAACTAGTGATTGAGACAGGACAATGTGCTGCTCTTGCTAGTAAACACAAGACAATAAAAGACAAAGAATTCATAAATGGAATATGTATATTGTTGTTAACAAAGACATAACACATTAATACTCAAAAGATTATGGAACAAATAATTGAGGTTAAATAATTATTGCTCGAGTATCCAAACGACCAAACACAGAAAACTTAACACGAGATCTTTATTACCTTAATTGGAATTGAATATGGATTAATTATAACATAACGTAATAAGCTAATTCATTACCCAAATATATATGTGAGCTCCAACATAATATGGTTAATGTCATGATATGACCATTGATTAGATATAAGATTGGTTGTATTTTGTAGAAGTTGTAGGCCAGAGAATGATGGGATGATATTCTTTCATTTGATATTGTCGATGAAATTTATAGTTTGTGCCAACAAGGGTTAATTCTTTGAGCTTTAAATAGCGCCTTCTACTCAAAATTGGAACAATTTTATTATCTTGTCTTTCAATAATTGCACCTCATTTCGGACTAAACTCTAGAAAAGACATCCTACTTGCAACCCCAGATAACAAATGTTGTAATAATCTGACAGCAAATTAGCTAGCTTTTTCATAGATAAAGAGATAAATTCTTCAGTATTGTCCCATATCATTAACGTTCTGCGTAATCAAATTAAATTTGTAATCTCTTTCTCTTTGTTCTATGAATTCTTACGTTATGATGACGAATTTAGCAAATAGAAGGCCTAGAGCTACTTGGCAGTTCATGATTTAGTTTAAATGTCATTGATGTTGTGAATTGTGATCATGTGTATATATGGTGGTCGTGTATTAATTGAACTCTCATAGTCAATCGATGTAGCTTTCAGTATGGTTAACACTTAAACACTATCTTTAGATTGATCATTTTATTTTAAGATATCATACATCACTCGTTACTTTTAAGTAAGAATGAAAGACGACCCGTGCTTAAATTCAATGAAAATTTTATTTATCACAATCGATCGTCGGCTTTGATACAACATCACATATATTCTTGCTATAATTGCTGTGAACGTTACCCTAATTAGGGTTTATTATTGTTCTTAATTAATTAATTAAGCTTCGTATTATAGGCTAGGGTGTTTTGTTGGTAACTAATCAAGCATGAAATGAATATTCAATTCAGAATTGCTCCATGCAAACAATATATATGCATGTTATTGAGAGTGGTTAATTGCAACATGACTTGAATTATTTCGACGTGAAATACATAGTGCATTTCGCCATCGAGAGACGAAGACACAAATTAAAGCAACACATACATACCTCCAAAGACGAAACAGGGACGAACATGACTAATCCTCACCAATAAAAGACTTCAAATTAAACACAATAACTGACAAACTAAATGCACCCCCTTTCCTCATCCTTCCCTATCTAACATCGCTGGCTGCATGAAAGACACAATTCATGCACAAGTACATCTTAATTAGTTAATGTGGAATTATGATTGCAACAGGTGAATTGAATACACAGAAGCTAGCGATTCAGTGAGCAATGTTACTCTAAACTGTACAAACTGGGTTAATGGCGAGGGTTATTATTGCTTGCATTGGCTCCATCATGATCCTTCAACTACTTCATGCTTCTTTAAAAAACTTAGCAGGGAGTCCATTTCTGGGTATTAGGAATGGGTCATATTGAACCCCTTCCTCCGACCCTACTACTTCCCATCTGTATTACCACAAACATTATCAAATTCGTACATGGATAGCAAAAGAATCTTATCAAATTATTTATCATTCTTCACTCAATAAAGCATGCATGACGATGACCGTGACCATGAATGAACTTGATAAGACAGAACAATGTTTCATTTGCAGAAGTTTTACACTTAAGTACTTCCCAATATATAAAATTTCAAGACTACCACTAGCACTACATGTATGAATATAAATATATATTCACCTTTTTATTGATGTTCGAACCAATAATTCTTTGTACAAAAAATTATGAACTTCAATATATTGATTATGTAATTGTTTATACAAAAAATTGAACAAATTTTTATCTTTTTTACAAATTCATATTTTACTCTGTATGTCATTAGTCATGTACAAGTACATATACATGTACATGTATTGCACTCAATCCACATTGTATGCATGTCATAATAACAATTGTGACATTCTAGATCCATTAAACTTTGTCAATAACCAGAACTTCCTAGTCGTTGAAATAATGTGGAAAGGTATGCGTCAATTAATGCTAGAGACAAAGATAATATAGGAGTGTGTAGTGGAAAGTACCAAGGATAATTGTTTTAATATCTTCCTTTAATTATTTTTATTATGCTTTTATCATTTGATAATGCATATAATTACTCCATTATTTCTTCAACTGTTTAACCACTCACATATATTATATATGTACCTGAACTTGTTGACTAGATGGTAGATGAGGACAAGCATCTCCAGCTTGGCGACTTCACTTCCAGGGCATGCATGAACGCTGTTGCCAAAGGGCATGAACGTATTAGGCTTCGTTGACGAAACCTTCATGCAGTAAAATTAATTAATAGTCTTTAAAGTATCACGACTAGAGTTTCTTTAATAGGGTTAGAAAATGTTTTATTTAAGCTATATATATGTTTTCCCTACCTCAAATCTTGAAGGATTAAATATACGAGGATCAGTAAAGAAATCCGAGTTGTGATGAAGGTTTCGAAACAAAGGAAGTACTTTCCATCCTTTGGGAATCAAATATCCTGTCAAGTTAATTAAAGTCAATAATTAAATTTGTCAGACTCAGATAACAATAAAACAAGCTAGAATCTTACTCCACGAGTATTGAAATTCAACTAATTGAGACGGCAATGGCAATGGAATGGGGCCTTCCCATGGAGGAGGACTTTTTGTCACTTCGTGTTGGTTTCTGATGGTTAATGAGTTTGGTTCAAATGAATAGAGACTTGGCCAGCTTTTATGATGGTGGGGTTCTTGGAAAATGAGAGTGAGTGACTAGTTATTAAATGTTGAAGTGCACGAGCTAAGCATGAGAGTTACTAGTTTGGAATTTTTTTTAAGCCTTTAAGTTAACAGTCAACACTGTTCAACTAGCATGTTGTGTTGTGTTGTGTAGCGTAGAATGATTGCGTCATTAGATATATAGGCATCCATTTATTTTATGGGATATAAACTGTACTTGTAGTAGTCCCCAGCTAATGTTTTCTTCTTTGGACCGACGTGCTCACGGGTGAAATGATTTCATGTCCTTGCATGGTGAAAATTTCGTCACTTAAGATGACTAAATAGCATTTTTTTTTATACATCCTTTACAGATGCAATTAATGTTGTTCTAGTTCTAAGTTGATAGTAATTGTTAATTTGCTTGCTCCATCAGTTAATTTTCCTTAGAAAATGAGATTTGAATTTAACTAACCTTCATATTCAACATCCTCAACAGCTTCCCTGAAAGTAAAAGGCACGACACTAGCCATCCTTAAGCTTTCCATTATAACCTGAAATCAACGATTATTTATGGTTATATATGAATTCTATTTAATTTGTATTAATTTCTGTAACTACCAAGGCTAACCCCCTTTAAGCTAATTTATAGATACCCTATTAGTTAAGGGCATCTGTCTAGTTTGAGCCCATGTTAACCTACGTTTTCTTCCATCATTTGCTTCGTAAATTGCCTTCTGTTCAATCTGAAATATTAGAAAATTAAGTTTCATTAGCTAAATATTTTAACTGGATCGGGTACGTTTATAGAATATTCTAACAATTTTGGGCAAAAAAATTAAACACACGGCCATCGGCTAGTTATAAAACTGGAGAGAAATTCTAACCTGAATAGCTTCCAAGAGGTTGGAGTCATCATGA
>JAXCLQ010000014.1:6254366-6287031 GCA_035584115.1 Cedrela odorata
AAACAGATTCTTTTCTACTCAAACATGTCCTTAGACTAGATCTCTTTAAAGACTATTTTAAGAACGTGCTCTTTGACAAAGTCAAAGTCCTTGTTCTATTCCTGCTTCTTTTCAACAAATTTTTAAACAGATGTTGGTAATAGATATTCTATCAATTGGCCATTTTGGCCTGCCTAAAGTCTTTTTTTACATTACAGGCACTGTAGTTAAATATATTTTTTTAAAAATTTAACCCATAACTTCTTAAGAAATACTAATTTTGATCCTTGTTGTTAGGTGATAACAACAAACTACCAAACAACGAGAGATATAAAAAAGAAAATAAAAAATATTCACTGTTTATCGTGAATGATTATTATCAATTGAGATAATTGTGGATGCGAATCACCTTGCACGTCCTTGCAACAGCACTATGATTATGTAACATCTAAACTCTTGTTAGCTTGATTATTTGGTGTCACCAATATGAAGTGATAAGATATTCTTATATCAATATATATATATATATTATTAATTTTAATAAATATTATTTAAATTATTTATTATTAATTATATTACGTATTAATATTTATTTTAAAATAAAAAATAAAAAAAAATAAATTTAAATCTCTTTACTACCTCATCTAATATTGCAATTATTCGATTGAACCATAATCGCTGCCATAAAATTTTAAAATATTATCATATTATTGAACCTCTACGTGGTTTAACATTGTCCATAAGGTGAGGCTAGAGACCCATTAGCTTTTGATCTTCACCCCACCTTGGCATTTATGCTCTATACAGAACCAAAAATACAAAAACACTTAAAAACCATCATCAATCCATCGTACGATTATACCAAATCAAACCTTAAATTTGTTGTAGAGATTTTCTTAAATCTTCCCACAATCTACAACATATTTCATACCTACTACACATACACTAGAATTTCTTCCAATGCAAATCATCATTCATCTCATGCAGAGAGGCGCATATTCCTTATCCTACGCCCTCTAATTGGTCAGTTGCAGACTTTGCTGCTCTTCATCAACGGCCCACGAAACTCCACGTTCTTCATCTCATGAGACCCACCACACGCAACACTTTCGTCGCGGCCCCGCTTTTTCTGCTCTCCTTTCAGCCAAACCCCAAACAATTTCAACGCTCCACCGTCACTTTCTTCATTTTGATTGTGAACATGATCATGATCATCAACGACCAATCCATCGCGGCTGGACCCATAGCTTCCTTGCCGCATGATGCGATTGATCTGGTCCGGCCCCATCTTGACGTAATCCGTCAAGAAAGCTATCAACTCCTCGCACTGCTTCTTTGCCTGCGATAGTTCGGAGCTCAGCATCTCGTTGTCTTTTTTCAATTTCGTGTTCTCATCCGACAAGTCTGCAAACTTCGCAGTCTCCACCGAACCCTGGTTCTTCGAATCCGGTGAAGACGTGGAAGTGGATCCCATATCCTCGCCTGAGTTCGACGGCGAGGTGGTTTTCACTTTTGCCGCCGTCTGTGTCGGTGACGGTATCACTGTTTTCCGACGATGGATTTCGGTTAAGAGTTCTCTCTGTCCTCGACGGAAGTTGTCGTTGGCGAATTCCCATTTGTCGGCCACGATTTTTCGAAATCCCTGTACAGCAAGAACAGAATGACCGTTAATTCAGAACAAATAATAGAACAGAATCTTTTGTCTAATCTCAATCGGTCAAGCTGGAAAAATTAGGACGCATGCATGGGCTGCTATATTCTGGACGACGTGTCGTCCATCTACTTCGGGTCGGACATGGACGACAAATTGGAGCAACCCAGAATTGGATTTCTAGAAGCCCACCCACTCAACTGACTTTTTTAAAGAAATGGGCAATTGAATTCAACGGACGGCTGTGCATATAGAAGAATTACGGGCGGTAGATATATGTCACTATCATGATGATCTGTTGTAATTATTATTGTAATTAAAATTAATGCTGTCCTTAAGACTTCAATTCAAGAGTTATTTATGATAAATTAATACGACACCTTAACTTTGGATTTGATGTTTGATTTCTTAGAATTGAATAGACAGTAAAGGAGGAGGAGAAGGAGAAAGGTTACTTACATAAGTGTTGAGTTGGCGGACAAAGCTAGAAAAGTTGTTGTGCTTGAAGTAATTAGGCAGCAAATTCTTGGCAAATTCAGCAGTTTTCCACACAACAAAGGTGGTGCCACTTTCATTCCATGATATCACATCATCTGTTCTCGGATCGTCCACCAACTGGTACGTCTTCATCAGAAACGGAGCCGGAACCGTCCTCTGCATCGTCTCTTCCCGATTTCCTCTTCACCAACGCCCAAGATCACTAAGATAAATCTAATCTACCCAAATAATTACAGAAAGTTGTAAAAGGAAACCTAATCTTTGTTTTGCAGAAAACGAAACCTAATTAACTAAAAATAAAAATTGGCTTAGATGGAACAACTAAAGAGCAAGAGGGCAGTCAAGAATTCCCAGCCCCAGCAATAAAACCCAGAAAGGAAAACCCTTGAATGAACAAGATTGCAGCAGGTACGTTTGCTGCTCCTATCTTCTTCCATGAGCAATCACCAACAGGAGTTCTTGGGGTAATTGGAAGGCAAGGACCATACCTTCTCTGAAAATTGCAAAAGTGATTCCCTTTTGTTAATGCTTGTAAGGGACTCTTATAAAGGAAAAAAGTCTAGACCAGAGAAAGTGACGTGGGTTCTAGAAATTTTGAGAAACACAACAAAAATATTCAATTAATTAACCAATAAAGAAACAAAGTAAGAAACACAAACACCTCCCCCACTTTAGTCTTCTTTCGAGTTTCAAAGAGGTGGGAAATGGGAGGATTTTATTATTATTATTATTACTTGTTCTTAATGCCAAAAATGGTGGCTAGTTTTTCTTGGTCGTTTATCAACGAAGCTTCTATTACATTTCTTTAAGGGCTAAATTTTCCCACAAACCCCTATACTCCTTAAAATCTCAAAACACATAAGCTATTGGATAAGTCGATTTCATGAGAGAAATTGAAGGAGTTGGATGTTGTTAGTGGTGTTTCTTTTGAAAGAAATATTTAAAAAGACACAGTATTTACCCTTTTTCTATGGAGAAATTAAGAAGAAAGGAAGAATGATGTGGCTAGAAGACAGTAGTATAAACCTTTCCTTTCCTTTTCCCACCTAACACTTCTCAAATTCGATTGCTTCTTCTGATCGCTATTTAATTAAATATCACTTTCACTTCATGTATTTTCTTTTAGTCTAATTTTGGTTCACTGGGCTGCTATCAGTTTGTCAAGTTTTGTTAGGCAAATGCATGTATGGTATCGTTATCAATATCATAAAAATAGATGAATTTATGATACACTACTAGTCAAAAACTCAAAACTGCTACTGCTTTTAGTGCTACGCCTTGTGATCTTTGAATGCAAATTAAGAGTTATTTCATACGCATGGTTCTTCAACATTTCGTTCAAGTGAGTTATGTGTGATTTTGATGTTGGAATTGTTTATGTAATTCATTAATTAACACTTTGATCGTAAAGTTTGTGGAATTATTATGGGAGAGATCATTATATATACAAGTATAAGTAATTTTTGTTTTTGCATGTATTGATAAAATTATTATTTTTTTTGTTTAATTTAGCGTATAAATTTTGACCATATATACACACGTTTAAAAATTAATAATATTACACTTTTTTTAGATAATATATAAAGTTTTATAAATTTTAAATGACGTGACATTATCATAATAATTACTTGTAAAGTAATTCACCATATTATTAATAACCACAAACTCATTAGCCAATCCCCTCCATGAGCATGTGCCACATTTCTTATTTCGAGCTAATTGGAGTGCCAGTACATTTTATAGATCATATATATAGTGGTATTACCTTCACTAATTATTTGTAAGACAAGATAGATTAATGTAAAGATGTTACTAATTTGTTTTTATTTCTAATATTTTACACGTTTTGCATGAGAAGATACCTAGTATTGAATTTATTTATTTATATGATTAAGAAAATGCACAAAAATTAATCTCTATAATAGACGTTGATTATTGGTAACAGTATTTAACGTTTCATTCACGATGGTTATAATTTTAAAATTATGATATTTTAATTTTAAATATACTCTAAATCATTTTATAAAATAAAATTTTACCTATTTCATCTAACATCATAGTTATATTCAATGATGTAATAATTATTATTAATTTTGTCCGATAAAATTTATTTATTTTAACACTTCTGATTTTAGCTTAGAATGTAAACAGAATATAAAGTATATATCACTCATAAGTCATTTTCTCATTTCTAAAGGTAAAGAAATTAGTAAATGATGGCTTGTATTATTATTGGTTGGTTAAAATAAAATTTTAGTCAAAAGAATTGTTGCTAGAAATTCCTAGTCTAGGTGATGATGTCTTCCATCTGTACATGCATCCGAGTTTGCAATCTGAGGGCAACATTTAATCTTTTCTGCAGCAATTTTTGTGGTTGTTAACGAGTGATTTTACAAGTAGGTTGCGTCTAATCTATCGATTCTAGGAACAAGAAGAAGAACGGCGAGCAGAAATAGGATTAGCGTATATACTTGCAGAATTCAGAAACTCTATAGCACCATAGCTACACTGTTGCTTATATAGATTCCATCTGTAATTTATATCACCTCCTATCTCCCGTTCCCTGTAAATTCGCAGTTTATTTTCAAAGGATAGTGATGGCCTGGCCATCGGTAGTAGTAGGTATTTACTCGTAAGATTTTCCAAAATTACAGTCCGACATTTCTGCCTGATTGATTTGAATATTCCGAAATTGCTTACAAGGATCCTGATTGATTCGAGTGTCTTTGACATTCAAACAACGAGGGTTTTTTTTTTAAAATTTATTTTAAATATCGACAATAAAAACTCAAAAAGTATGTATACAGACATTTTATTGACAAAATTTAGTATTTAAAATTACTATTAAATCGACGAAACTTCCTTAATCGAGATGCAAAGTTTATTGAATGCATGACAGCTGGATTTTCTACTGTAGTTTTTGGCACTGTTCTGTATTGCGACCCATTCACAGGTAAATTCGGCACCATTTCCACCTCGATCCACATAATATAATGTTTATATATATATATAAGTGTTAGTAAACGTAAGCCATACGATCCTTCCATCCTCACAAATTCTGTATTGTCATAGCACAAATGTTGGAATTTAGTCGCCTATAAATATTGACTTTTTGATCCATTTTTTTTCTTTTCTATATGTATTTTCCTCTGTCAAACTCTGACTAATATTTATATATGGAATGTTTGATATATGAATTCTCCGGTTTGGAATTTTGAATCGGATTAATACTTCAAATCAATAGTCAAATTTTAATAAGAAATGACAAACAATCCTGTCGTTTACTGGTTTTTTTTTTTTTGGTTTTAATTTCTTGACCAAGCCAACTCATGAGACGAAGCAATTCTCTGATTAATTCTGATATTTGAATTGCCAAAGAAGCCGGAATTTACATGCATGTGAAACATGAGTAATTAGGGTTCAAGCATGAAGTAGACAACTAAGGCAATCTAAATATGAACAATGAGCAATTATAGACAGTAATCCGGGTTATTAATATTTGGTTATAGTACGCTACTTATTTTGTGTTATTTAATTAGCAAATTGACATAGTAGATTACTTGTCGTGATTAACTAAGGCTTATTAAGGAGGGTAACAAGTAATTACTCTCATATAGATTATTGTTATTGTTCAAATGGATGAAAAAGAACTAAATTAGGTTATTGAAGCAGTAAACCACAGGTTCAATAATTTCCAAAATTTCACTAGTATTAGTATAGCATGTAACCCGTGTTGGGTCCACGTTTAAAATGAAGTCTTGATTCAATTTTCCCATGTCAATGGTAGTTTCGATAGTGAAATTCTGAACCCAAGTTAATGAAAGCTATTCTCAGTCACACTCTCTCAACACACCCTTACACAGAGCAAACAACCAAAGAAAACACCAAACAAATAGAAAAAGTGGTTTTGGCTATAAGCAATGTAGAACATTTTTAATGAAGATACTTGGAAGTTGATGCCGTTTCATATATATAGACATAAACAAAGAAACTTAATTTGCATAGTCATAGGGGCTACAATAATGGAGTCATTTTCGCAAGTACGACAGATGTAGATATTTTCTTATTTCGAAGTGGACAGAAGTATGTATTTTTTTTCCAAATTGAATGAATATTCATAGGTTTCTTGAAATTTCAAATTTTTGTTAGGCACGTTTTTGGGATAGGACAACCGAAAAAACCTTAATAGAGTAGTTTCAAAATGAAAAAGGAATTGAAGCTATTTGTAGTGAAAATTACGTGTATACGAAAATTACGCAAATAATAAAGTAACGAATGAGTGTTATTTTCATGAAGATTGAGAATTTATAATTTAATTATCGAGTTAAATTATTTCTAATTTTATCTTGATAAATTGAATAAATAAATGATTTATACTAAAATTAATTAACATTAAATTAAATTAAAGTAAGGAAAATATAAAGATAAACCCAGTAATAATAAGAGTTCTAGAACATATCATTTTACCTAAATCAATCTAAATAGATTCTGCCTAATTTTATTATCTGAAGTTAAGATTATTATTGATAATTAAGAATTCTAAAAATATTTATTAAACTTTTTTAGGGTTATAATGAAAAAATCTTATTTATCAATTTATTATATTTCTATATGAATTAGGATAATCAAATATTTATTAAGTTTGTAAATTCAATGTATTGATTACACTAAGTATGCAAATATATTTTCATCTTACATAAACTTAATGACATTCATCATAAGATCACAAGCATAAATAGCTTTTTAAGGGCATCATTATGAAATCAAATAATCTAAATAATGGTCAATTACTTAGAAGTATTAAAAATAATAAAGAACACTCAACCAATAATAAAAAATTTCAATTAATTCAAATAGGTAAATATCAAAACATCTTAATTTGGCTACATCATAGGCTTACAATGTAAAAATTAGTTCATAATGTAATTAAAAAAAACTATTATGATTAAATTCAATATTTCAATGGAAAAGTAAACTAAGAAAATAGAGAAAAACTCAATTCTTCGTAGTTGATAGATAACTTTATCCCAAATCCAAAATTTCTTGTTGATGAGTTTCTCTCTTTTCTCTCTTTTTTCTTCGATGGCTCTCTTCTCTTCTATTTTTTGTCTCTAATGTCTGCATTGAATGTGACGTTCTCCTCCCTTTTAAAAGAAAGAAAAATGGGCAAACACATGATTTTTTAGCACTGCAACACCTAGCCCTAATGACCTTGTGGCCGCAGCCTTGGCTTTTAGAGCCACAACCTTAAACCTTATGTTTTTACCTTTTTCTTCTTGTTTGGACCTGCGACCTTGGAGACTTAAGAGCTGTGGCCTTGAAACTTTTGTTTACCCTTTGCATTTTCTCGTTTTAGAGCTAAAATGATATTGTTTCCCAGCTTAAATGTTGTTTTCCTGATGTTTCGTCATTTTGTAATTTATTTTTACTCAAAAATAACTCCAAATTATCTTCAAGCGTCGATTCTTTCAAAATTGAAAATCAAACGTAAAATGCAATTATATATTCATACAATCTCGAAAACTTAGTTAAAAATCAAGCAAAATTTATTCAAATTATGAGTACAAAACCTTCTTATCACCATTTAGTATTTCTTATACACATAACACAATAAAACTGAAGGATGAGTTTCCTTACATTTTCATGTTATGTTTCTCTGATTTGGATTGTTGTTATTTTCTTTTCATTCTTGTTGTGTTCATAATAAATTATCTTTATCATCAAAGAATGTTATTGAACAGGAATAACGATTCCCCGAGAACGATTCCTGAGCATGCGCTTTGCGAAGGAGCTATGGCAGTCACACAGACTGTGCATAGAGTTCCCAAAGGATTAAAACACGTACATATGCATATTTTAAAATTTAAATATTTTAAACATTATGAACAAAGAATAGAAGTCATACTTCTTCAAGTTGTTATAAAAACATTTTAAGTCAATCTCCTTACTTACTTCCAAGCGTATCCATATATCGGATTAGCGAAGACAGTTCCAATTTCGTGATGTAATTTTTAAGTTATGGGTATTAGCTTCTCCAAGCTAATACATGATTTTCTACACTTAGAAAACCCTAGTTAATCAATGGAAAAGAAGAGAAATGAAACATTTTTCAATCTCTTTCCTTTCTTACTATTTGTATTTCTCTTTTTTGCTTCTTTCTTCTTTTAGTTTTTGTTTAAAACAAAGCACATAAATTGAGTTCAATCAAGAACGAAGCTTTCGGTCAAGAGGAAAGAACGAAGTAACATCCTTACAAGACTTAGCCTTTAAGTCTTTACCTTTTTCAAATTCAAATTGAATCGAATTCAATTTAAATTCAAATTCAAATTCACTATACGTGTAATATTCTTATGCTTTTCATTCATCAAATGAATAAAGTCATGCCAAGTGTCAAACAATGATAGGTGAATTCAATTAACATTAATAAAAGTGATGTAATAATATAATATATTAATCAAATTAATATATATATTAAAAAGAGAGAGAGAGATACACAATATTATAATATTACTTTATAATATAAATAAGTAATTATTATATTTATATATTACTTTAAAATATGAATATATAATCATTACTTTATATATTTAATATTATATTAATATTTAAAAAGATATTTTTTAATAATTACTTTAATCAATATTAATACATTAAATCTCAATTATTGATTCAAAATGAATAGATAAGATTTAATTATAGGCTTGACACTTAGCAACATCACATGGTATCACTTGTCAACCGAGAAACTATTTGATTAAATAATATTTAAATAATTAATAATGAATAAACTCATTTATTCATTAATATTTATGTATCTTATACATTTTTCAATATCATATATATTCGTAAATTATATTTACGTTATCCCATAAACTACTGAAACATTTTTCAGGCATACGGGTGATAGGATCAGATCCTATTCAGTTGTACGTGCATGTAGTAAAATTTATTTATTGTTGACTCCCAATTAAGTGGGGTCATGGTATCATCAAACTTTTAACTCAATTATAAGATCAAAACCTCAATTATATACAAGATTCATATATCTGCAAAACATTTTTTCAGACATACATACTTTGGCCAAATACTTTATTCTCACGTATGATAGTTCCACCTAGGATCTTAAGCTCCAACATCTGAACTAGCAGATTCCATTTTAGTTATTACATATCTTCATACACTTAAACACATTACTAGCAAACTTCTTTCACCAGGCGTGGCTAGCCTGATGCAATATACAAGAGTAAATGATGTGCCTTAGTGCGGAGGGCAACTATAATACCTTAGGTTTTATGACTAATAATACACTAGTATGGTTGTGTGATGTGTCATTGACTATGGATAATCACCCATGTGATTCGTTACATTTGGTCATGTTTAGTAACACGTTCACCAACACATTATCTATGTTTATACTCTTGTGACACGAGACTCGTCACTCAACTATTAGCATCAAATACTAATTCTTGATAGCATCAAATATACCAATTATGCAATGTTATATTCTTATAAGACATTACCTCAACCGGAAACTAATTCAAATATATTTAAATCAGAAACTCTATACTCATATCTAAAACTCTTCACAGATAGAGTGTTGATATCATAATATATCACGAGATCTCATTCTATATTTTATATAAAATATAAATTAATAACTTAATATAGTAAATGATATCAAAGTTATTTTATTAATTATAATTAATTTATAATTAATTACAAAAATATATATACAATGAATGATATTCCTAAACCGTTTAACACGATTGATTCTAGGAAATATCTCTAATAGTTATTATAACAAAACTTAGTATAAGATAATACAACATCAAATATACAACTTAGAATTACGGTTCGGAAGTTTTAATCTTAATAGTTTGATAAATAATGTAACCTTAATTATAAAATATTACGGTAATATTAGGTAATTTATTATTTAATTATTGATTATTCGTATATTAATTTTGTATTTATTGATTATTCTTATATTAATTTTGTATTTATTGATTATTCGTATATTAATTTTTTTTATGAATGTTAATTTCGACCGATGCATAATAATAATGTTCTTACATTCAAAAGATAACATGCATGTGTTATGGGTCCATTATTCGATTCTCTTTCATTGACATGCCTACTGCATCATAGTCTAAGGGGTGATATGCCTACTTGCATTAATGTGATTTATCCTTTTATGTTAAAGTGTCGCCATTATTATGATGTGTTTGAAATTACAATAATTTTTATGGAAACTTCTATAATAATAGAGGGTTAGAACTTGGGATAAAAATGAAGTAATCAATAAGAGTGAACTATTCAGTTTTCACTTTTATCATGAAGGAATCCTTGTCGTTGTTCATTTTACAATGACCCAATTTTGTTTACATGCTGAAACTTGAAAATTCGAAGAAGATCAAACCCAATATGGAACACAACGAATACAATATCATATGACTGGGTCTTGATCCAACGGAACAAAGTGGGCATCGCATAATGAGTTTTTGGGCCAATTTGCATGCATTTGTGCGTTGTCTTGTCACCACTCACCAGCCATTGATAACATTCGTGACTTTTATTTAGTATTTGATTAGATTCAGACAAAGCTTGGTGGTTCTGGTCGGAAGCCATTGCATTGCAGTTTCTTCATCTGTTTCTTCTATTACTGTATATACTGATACTAAAACTAATTGTCTCAATGAATTGTCATTACAATTGGTGGAGACAGAAAAATAAAATTCATGGCACTCATCATGTTTGTAATCTAAAGTAAGGGTATGAAATTATTACACGGCCTAACTTGTTAAAGAGTGAATGAAATATATAGAACACCACAAAGGGAATAATTAGTAGTGGGTAATTAAACCACATGGCAAAATAATCCTGCAATAAGAAGGGGCAACAATGAAAATTTTCTGAAGACCCACAATTTTTTATTTTCAATAAAAAGAAATTTATTGAATTTCTAAAGAAGTTGAAGAAAACAATTAAAAAGCTGCATGGTCCAAGCTCCTAGGAATGGAGGAGGAGAAACACATGCAAATATGCAATGCAACAACCCTACACTTTTTTAAAGTTTAATTCCTATTCTATTCTACCTGTCATCATAGAATACCTTTTGTTTTACCATGCAGGAAGAAGGAACACATTTCAAAGCTTAATTCTACCTGTTCCTGGCAATGGCATCAATTTTTATTTTGAATAACTTTTCATTCATATGTTTTTATGCTTTTCCTCTCACGAAAGCAAACTAACCCACCTTTCAGCTTCAAACGAATGAAAGAAAACCCAGTTGTATCCGTCAAGCCAACTTCATTCCTCTTTAGAAAATTAAACTTCATTCCTTTTTTTTTTTTTTTTTAATTTTTTAAAAGAACGTTTGGCATTAATTTTCTTAATAATAAAAATTATTCAATTTTTAGTACAACAATTACATAATCAATATGTTAAAATTGATGATTTTTTACGTTTTAATTAACAAAAGTCGACCATTCATATTTGATATTTTTCGGCTGAACTCCATTCCCATTGTTAAAGAGAGAAAGAAAGGAAAAGGAAGTATAAATTAAAGAGCTTTATGTTCTGTATCCTCAATTTAGCTTTGTAAAGCAAACAGCGTATTACAATTCAATCAACACATATGCAAACATCTTTTGACCTTTTTCGATCATTCACATCCCTGTATTCAAAGAGAAATCCAGAGAAACCAAGGTTCTTTTTTTTTTTTTTGGGTTTCGGCTAAATAAAGAAAAGAAAAAGTCAATCCAGCACCGGTTTGCATTCATTTAGTGGTGGGGTTTTCGTGTTAACCAAACATATTAAACAACATAATTAACAAAGTAGGTGGGTGCAGGAAGGAGAGAATGAGAATCTCTCAATTTGCAATTAAGTTGATCTTCATGTTTGGTTACTTTGATAACTCCGGTTTGCTTCACAGTTAACCCTGTCCCTCGTACAAAAATAAATCTGAACATCTTCATCATCATCGTCCTCATTAAGATTGCCGAACCGAGCAAGCCACCACCTGAGCCCACTGCCTCAGCCTCGTCTTCACTGTTTGCGGATCATTTTCACCTTTACACCAATCAAAAATAACAAATTATACAACTTCAAAAATCTCAAATCAAAATCTATGGGAGTTTTCAGATGAAGATATATGCCTGAAACATGGAACTCAGGAAAAAATATGATATAGAAACATAAACTTACCAGGACCGAAAATGGTGGGGGGGCTTCCCATAGGAGACGGTGATTCACAATCGGACGCCGTTGATAAACATGCCGTTGACTTTGAAACTGAATCATTGTAATGCTTGTTAACAGCATAATAAAGTTCCAAAGCCGGTAAAGTATCCGACAAACGTTGATCAACCTTCGGAGAATCAAATCCGAACCCTAATTCAATACAAGCCTTGAGTTCATCAAGATCCTCATCTGTCACGCTCTTGCTCCTCTTGTTTTTAATGTTTCCTTTACGTCTAAGCCATGCCTCTTCTCTGTATATATCCGGGGACCACGAGTGTTGTTTTTGTAACCCTTGCAGCGGCGGCGGCGGTGAAGGCGAAATTGAAGAAGAAGGTGGCTGTGGTGGGGGTGGTGGTACGTGGCGGGGAAGCCGGTGGTTGTGGTGGTGGTGGGACATGTGCAGCGAAGGTCCTTGAAGGACCTCGCGCGGTTGGGTGGGGGAAGCTATGGCTGTTTCGAAATGTTTTTGGTTTTTTTTTTCGAAATGGCCGAAGGAGAGAAAACGTTATTTATAAAGTGGTGAGGTGGTGGTGGAGGTGGGGTAGGGACAAGCTTTGGTCTTCGTTGAGGCCGTGTCATGATGATCTGTCTTTTCTATTTTTATAAGGCTGTTCGTTTTTTATTTTGTTGAATTTAATTCATTTTCTGCTTGTTTGTTTACCAAGAAAATGAAAATGAAAATGAAAGCAACAGAATTCTGAGTTATACATCACATTTGAGGTGGAATAAAAAGCATAATTAGCCAAGTTTTTAGTCTATTTATGAAATATGCATACTTCTCTCCAACAAATTTACAACAACTTCTTCTCTATATTTTTAACTTATTATTGTGAAATAAATTACAAGTGTCAAAATGGGAAAGTTACATTAGATAGTGGCAAACATAGATATCAAGCATGCATAGAGCAAATTACTACATGAATACACATATGTATGATAATGAATCATGATTATAACAGCACTTGTTACAGGATATCATAAAAACAATTAAGGGTTTTCTTGTTCTCGTGATCTTTAGTTAATTGATATATGCATAGGCCACCAAAATTTAATAACCTTGATTATAAACCTTAACACACGCAATTAAGACGCATGCATGTATCAATAAATGACATTAATTGTCTAATTTTATTTTCAATTAGATAATCAATTTGAATTTTTGTGAGACTTGATTCCAATAGTTCTCTCTTTGAATTTGTGTGTATAGGGTTCGAAGGTCAATGGAATGAGAAAAGAGAGAACACCATTGATTGAATTATCTTATGATGTTTTGATCGGCTTTTCTTCTTCTCTTTTCTTTTGCTAGTTGGAACATGGAAGTGCTTCTGAAGCACTTTGTTATTTAATATACTAATTAGGGGGTTCATGAGTAGACTAGAACATTCCAGAATTGCCAAGGTTGATTTTGTTTGGGAAGACTTGCTCGTAAATCAACTCAAGTATCGTTTTGCAATTCAAGTCTATAATTCAATGAATTGTAAAGGAAATTTCCATCCCATTTCTTTGAATTATAATCCAGTCAAATAATCAAGACAAGAAGACTCCGAGTAAATCAATTCGGTCGTTCGATTATAAGAACAAAACTTATATTTATAAATGTCAAGAAAGTTGACGTAATTCTTTCCTCTTCCTAAGTTACGTTGATTATTTCAACAAGCCATCATTAAAATATGTATTGCTTCAAATAATGATACTGGGCATATACCACAAGGATAGGAAGATCAATTATTATCAATAAAGAAATGTAGACAAAATAAGAGCTGAGCCACCTTCATGGGTTCTCTTCTCTTATCACTTAATAAATTAATTTAAGATTAAACTAATATAGTTCTTTTAATCAAAGTTTAAGGTATGGATATGTGTTAATTGATGAAGAGGGTGGCGGCGGCTGCTTTCCGTCAAGCAAATAGATTAACTGTTTAGTGGCAACTTGAAAACAAATAGAATATTTCTTTAATATTTTGATTGCTTATTGCGTGATTGCCGGCGCAGGCAAATAAATAGAAGTAAGAAATTGAATTAAGTCAACAAAACGAGACACATTACTTGGTGTATTAGTTGACAACGTTGAGAGTTGGCTTGGCCATGGCTATGGCTATGGCTATGGCCCCTATTAAGAATGACCTCAAATGATAAGATAGAAATGGTCCACAACATCAATCACCATTATCATTCATCAACATGAAGCAATAGTATTAAAATATAACACAAAGAACAAGAAAGAATTATATATTGAAATATATAATATAGTAATTCTTCGGTGGGGAAGTCATACTTCAATGAATGTACTAGTTTAATATTATCTATGAAAGTCTTCCAAGCCTAAATTCATAATATATGCACTCAAAAAAATTATAATTTAATGTTATGATAATTATGTATTAAAACAATTCACATTGTGTTCACTTATTTAGATTATCTCATCCATTGGAGAGAAATTATTTGCAGGGTTCATGCCTTTGTAATAATATAATGGGTACGCATACAGTAGCTCAACAATATCTAAGATCATTTGGGCAACATCACATGAAGGTTTGATGGTGTTGTCTCTTAAAAATAATGGAATTTCCTTTTTGGTAACCTAAGCAAGACATCATCAATTATAGAATTTTTATTATAAGATATTGGTCCCTCCCTAAAGATGATTCATCATGTCTTCTGTCCCATCTCTTTAATTAATTGATTTCCATTAACCACTTGGTATTTCAATCTCTAATGTCTAAGAGTATATAGTTGGCAGAACCCAACATACATATATCTATTTTTATACTTGAGTAATCTTAAAATTTCAGAAACCTTGTCCTCGTATTCATTAGATGTAATTGATGAAGAATATTGATTAATGTTCATAATGTTGATTAAATGAATTCGAAACTATATATCATATATGTTCAATGAAAACATTTGTAGCTCAAATCATACCTATTTATTCAAAATCGAGGTATTTTACATCAGTAACATAATAGAAAAACAACTATAAATCCAAGCTATGCAAATGTGGAAATTCTGTTCCTCATTATTGATCTTCAATTCCAGCTTCCAGGGTTAAGAGAGCAGCCCAAAGTTGAAACATTTTCGAATTCAAAGCTAACAATTACAACTATTAGCCTTGCATTTTTGAGCTTGAAAAGGCATTTGGTTTGGTCCATTCACATGTGGAATCTCACACTGTATTTGCATATCTGTTAATTCTGTGGTGTTAATATGATGTCTATGTCATTTTACTTCAATTTGGTAGGCTTCTGCAGAATTTGAGGAGGTGTGCAAACAACACGGCAAGTGATGAATTGTTATCAAAAGTTTAAAATATTCACTGGTAGACACAAATTTGTAGAAGTGAACTAATTTGCGGCGTTCTCTTCCCAAGCTGCAGACCATTATTGCCTTCACTTGATTCCACACTCTGCTAGTGCTCTGTTTTGCAAGAAGCATTGCTGACCATGTGCATATTCTTGTATTCAATAATGTTGCATGGACGTTGGTCATTACCTGACAATAGTTTTTCAATGATCCAGCAATGGTGATAAGCAATGCAATTGCAGAAACGACTTCTGAGAGAATGAATAAACCCGAGAAAGGTGCTGGCCCCAAGCTTTGATCTCCTTTGCTGCCAATCTGTAGCGTGGAGCAATTCAGAAGTTATAGCACGTGTTCCTCTTGACTGACGCGGATTCCCATTCTCACTTATGTTTCGGATTTACTGTGAGAAGCCTACAGCATAAGGAGAACCTTTTGGAAATACCTACGAGATCAAAGGGTAGGGGTCAATACAAAAGAAAAACTAATCAGCTATCCCACGCAACCTCTTATGCTTTATTTTGCAAGAATGAGAATACAATCATAGAAAACTGAGAACGGGAGGGGCATTTGTGTTCAAATTAAAAACTAAAAATAGAAAAGGCATAGATATAATTACGAAGCCAAAGCCACCAAGATGTTATGTGGGTCCAGATAAAGTGAAGCCCTTGCAGTATTTCATGAGGAAAATTTTGGCATAAGGGCTGAAGAAGAAAGCTGCTTTTATCCTTCCAGTTGTTAGAGCTTCGGCACATTCATCAATTGAAGCATACCTTGGATCTTCTCTGCCTTGAAATCCAAAACCCTTGTCAAGTACCTCTGACTGAGAGGACTTCCATCGCAACCAACAGCTGCATTTGTCCTCTTTAAATATCCAATATCTATAGGAGATAGAATGAGTATTGAAGTACTTCGCATGGAAGCAAGATTTGCAGGAAACTTGCAGATACAATTAGATCAGGAACAACCATGGTACCATCACAACTCTAGATAAATTGTGCCTGAGTGACTCTCCTGCATATCAAATTATTATTGGATATGTAAGTTGTTCAACATTCTCTTAGCAGCAAATTTTACAACCATACATTTGCAAAGACACTAGTCACATGATTTGATGCACGAATATATATAGCAATTTACACCAACTCAAGGACTGCAACATCCACGCTAATTAATTAAAGTTCAATATCCTACTCTGTCCCAAGTAGAGTGTTGTAAAAGAGAACCACAAAACTTTTCCAACTTGCTCCATAGGTGAACCCCTGAAATCAGAATTACTTGTGTGTTCAATCAACCAGACAAGAAGTCCAGTAAACACACTCATTCCTGCCATTACCACATCTCTCTTTGTGAAAGGCTTCATGAATATCCAAACCTCTTGTGAATTATCAGTTTTTGTTGGAACCACATCACTAGTCCGGAATCAATATATAGTCGCTTAATTCCACAAGCTGGCACCGATCTGCTGTTATTTCTATATCGCCTGCAGCTGCATCTGTAACCTTTTCAGGACACATAATTCATTATCAGAATACAAAAGCAAAACCTACGCTGTTGAGAGGCAAGAAAATGTCAGATTTAAGATATATATATATATATATATATATACACACACACATACACACACGTGTGTGTATTGTCATTTGTCAATGCAGACTTGTACATGGCTGTTAGTAGTAATTCAACATCAAATTTCTAACAACAGCGTGCAAGTTCACATATTGTAGAATACAGAAATCAGCGACTAATACATTATATTATAACCTTGTGATAAACTCCCTCCACCATGGCATTATAAGAACCATTAAATAGAACAAATTCATAAGGAAAATAATAAGGCAGAAGATTTAGAACTGCAGTAAAAACATCAATTGCAAAACTGGTGAATCGATTGGTACCGTTCTGTTCTCTGCGTAGTACAAATTCAGTGTAATTAGTTGGTGGTACCAAAACTTGCAGTGGAGGAAAGGACTCCATCAAGCCTGTTGGGAGCAAAGTTTTACCACCTGGCCAATAAATCGAATATAGTACTTCGGCAGAAGTGAGTCTCCTTTGAGAAACCAAATTTTGGGGACCAAAATCCCATTTCTCTGTAACTCTTACCAAGTACATTTACAATCGTAAAAGTAGGTGTCTGCACTAGTTATGGCTCATGAAATGTCTTTCACCGCTCAATCCTCAAAGTTGCTTGATAAGATATTTTGACAGTAAGGGTTTTGAAATCCATTTCTGATCTGGTGTTCTCTCCACGGCCTTAACTATGGCAAAAATAGCATCATAGGCTCGAAGTGCAATAACACTAGGGTCAGATTTCTCTTCTTCATCCGGATATTCTGCCTGGAATTTTCTCCTGAATTTGGCTTCGAATTCTTTAAATGATGCAGCAGAGTCTGAGAAGTATTCTTTGAAGCTCACCACCCCTTCCATGGAGGTGATTAGAGATGAGTTGAAGGAATCAATAATACTAGTGATACCATCTGAAGCAATCCACACTTGACCTTTATCCATCATTCCCATTTACTTTGCCTGTTCAAACAGCTAAACTGCCAATGACAATGATGCTTGAACAACGAAAACTCTGCTCTTCTATCAGTCATTTTCTTCAGCTCTTCCTGGATTGAGGTTTTTGGGTCTAAAAGTGAAGAAAGCACAGGGAAAGCAGAGTAGAGTTTAGCTCTACGCCAATATGTTTAAGCACATCTGAAAAAAGGGTGATGATGCTCAATTCACTAGTGTAAGAATTTCTATCTTCAAATAACACTCTCACCTTTTGCCACTGGAAATAATCAATGATGGCCGCAATGCATTTCATCTGAACATAGATATCATGACCGAGGTGGATTATATTTCGTGCTTTCACTGCCCTAACATTAGTTGTAGCCAAGGAAATAATGGGTACTTCACAAAAATCGTCCATTTCTATAACCAATGCAGCTTCGTGCCATGTTAAGGTACCCACAATTGCATGCAATTGTTGGTATTTTATGAGATCTATAGCTGCATCAATACATAAAGTTATAATAACATCATTGTTAGCTTCTAATATGGATACAAGTGAACTTGTAAAGGCATTGCAACCCCATCTGGAAAAGTATCCTGGCCACCACCGGAAGCTGCAAACAATAGCTTAAATGTGTTGAAAGACTAGATTGCACAAATAGTATTACTGGAATTTGAAAACGGGATTGCTTTCATACAGAAATATATAGATTTGTATGCAGAAGGGGTTTGTGAATTAAGGCAGACTTGTCATCTCAAATGAAAACTAAAGGTTTTCAATTTCATTATATATAAAATAAGAACTGAACACGAAATTGTAGTTGTTTAAAGGTCAAGTCCAATGGGGGAAAGTCAATAATATAAAGGGAAATCCAAACAACTCGAAAGGGGAGGGCGTCAGCGACATAGAGTTATTACCTCGCAAGTGCTGACGTGGTGGTGAATGGTTTGTACATTTGGCAACTCATCTCATACGGCCCTTTTCATTGGTGCCTTAATATCCACAGAAGATTTCCTAAAATTCATTTTCCCCTTCTCATTTCTATTTTCCCGCAATTTCAACCGCCATTCAACCGAAATACCGTTAACAACTCTTTTCCGACTTGTATAGGTTCCGGACCTAACACAATTATTCTCTAGCTTTGGTATTATGTTTTGATCTTATTCTCGATGGCATCGGTCTCTAGAGCCACAGCACCGCCCCAGTGTCTTCACTGCTCTTGTTCAAGCCCCCGTAAAAGTATTCAGTCCCATGGAATGCTACGTGTGCGTGCCGTGAAAATGGCAACCGACGGAGGTAGGAGTAGAGTTGGGAGTGATCAAATCGTCTACGGCCCTGATTTGCTTCGGAAGCCAATTGTTTCACGGACGGACGATCAAAGAGGAGATGGGAAAAGTGGGTCCCGTTCTGTGGACTGGGACGATCAGATTTTGAGTGACACTGTGCCTCTGGTTGGTTTTGTCAGGATGATCCTTCATTCTGGAAGGTAATCAAATACATTTTAGTATTTGCATTAGCTTATCAATTTATGTTAATTAGTACATAACACTTTATTGTTATTAATTTTAGAATAATTTAATGACAATTATTTGTAGATATAAGAGTGGTGGTAGATTAAGTCCTGAGCATGAAAAAATCATCGTGAAGATGTTGCTTCCATATCATCCTAAATATGAAGAGAAGATAGGCGGCGGAATCGACCACATCAAGGTATAGGATAGTTTATAATAAGCCTATATGTCCTGCAATTTATGATATTTATTGCTCTTTGATCAATAATATTGAGGTCTGATTGGTATTTAGATTGGATAAATTTTTTTTTTCAAATAAGTTTTAGATATAAACACAAACCAAATCAAATCGAACGGTGCTCACTCATATATACTTTCTTAATCAATGGACATTTAAATTTGAATTATCAGTGATAGAAATTTCAAAAAAATTATCAATTACCAACACTAATGTCGTTCTTGTTCATATAGCTGCACAAGAACAAGCTTATGGTAGATGCACACAAGGCTGATTTTATCAATCTGATAGCTCTGTAATCCGAATAATATGTTTTTCCTTGGGAGCATATATATATATAGGTTGGTTGTAATCCAGATTTTGAAGGTACACGATGCTTGTTCATAGTTCGGATAGATGGAGAGTTGATTGATTTCTCGTATTGGAAATGCATAAATGGCTTGATCAAGACAAAGTATCCATTGCATGCTGACAGTTTCATTCTCAGACATTTTCGTCGACACTGGCGCAGAGAATGATTCAGAAATCATCCTTCTTCTTTCCCTTATTTTCCTTTATGTATAGTCCTTTTTCTTTTCTTTTCATTTTCACAATGATGTGTATTTTGAAAGACAGAAGGATTCAAGGCGTTCTTGTTTCTGTACTAAATAAATTGTTTTGCATTTCAGCTATACTTGAGGAAGATTGTTTTTTTCTTTCAAGACATAATTTGTAAGAAACTTTATTTTTAATGTACATATAAAAGTACTAGTTTAAACATCCTGTTATAGGATTGTTTCGTCTATGAATTATTTAATCTTTTCATTATTATAGCATTGCAATTATATCTGTTGTGAATTGAACTAAATTTGATGAAATTTCAATTCTAGAGGTGTCAGTTCTGTTTCCAGCGCCAATTTCCGTCCCTCTAGGACAGCCTCAGTTTCAGCATATTTGTATCTCTTGTGAAAGGCTTCCGACGGACCATTGTAGCCATAAAGTCTCCCATTGAGTTTCTGATAATGGCTCCAACGCCTGTAAGGCCGGCCCTCCTGCGGTTTGATGGCAGCATCAGTGTTTAATCTATACCAAGTTGCTTTTGGTAGGGTCTATGATTCTTCCGCTCTAACAAGTAATGGTTTGATTTCTGGGTTTAGATTGTACTTAGCTGTTTAATATGATTCTCACATAACTTCTGCTATCGTGATATCACTGCCTACTTTGATGAGAAGGAAGAGATTTCTAATCAAAATATTGACTGAAATAGTAGGACAAAGAATTCAAGATCACCTTTAGACAAATAGAGAAGCAAGTTCTCTACAAAGCTTGCAGGATTCATGGGTGTAGAACTCTTTACAACATTTGTCAGGGAAAAAGCTTTTCAGACCTTGCGAGCATATCTAAAGTCAATAAGGACATGGAAGCTGTCTTCCCTTGTTTTTTAGCACTTTAAGCACAAGGGAGAGTCAATTATTTTTCTTTTGAATAAATTGTATGGTGTGCGGAAACGATATCTTTAAGAGTTCGCGGCAAGAAAATGTTGATTTCTGATGGTTAGTTGATACCAAGGTTGTGTTCGAAATTTATATGTTGTAGTTTTAAAGTTATATACATTTTTGGGATAAAATCTCCAAAACTAACCGAAAAATTTAATGATTCTCCCCAAATATTGGCGTTTGCTGAACACTTTATTTATCATACTTTCAAATCATATGAAAAATACAACCATTTCTTAAGTCCTTTCTCATGCTTACACTTCTCATTTTAGAACCTGAAAAATAAAGAAGATAAGAAGGGAGCAGTTATCTCTAATTGAGAATCTAGAGAAGGAACAAAGGTTTTTCCAAGACTAAACAATGAGCATTAGTGACTCTATTCTCATTATGCTAAATACGGAGTTAGTTAGCACATATGTTCGCCTCTGTACATTGAAGATACTAGAAAACTATGGACCAAGATTACACTAAGGAACAAGCTTGACTGAGGAAAAAGGTTGTAAGAAACGAAGCTGCTTCTTTAATAGCCCCGTTGAATAAGAGAGGAGGGTCTTTTCTCTCTTGTTCATTAAAACTCAATCACCCATATTTCAATTTGTCTTTTTCATTCAACTATCACCTTTAATCTTTCTTCTCCTCCATTATGCTTGTAATGGATTGTTACAGAGTTTGGTTTCTGAATAATTCTCCAGCCCAGCTCCCAAAGGAATGCACTCTGAAGCCTAATCCCCTCCCCCCATCCTTCTTCAGCTTGCATATTTTTCCCAAAATCTTTTAACCGCCCAATTACATTAAAAAGATAATTCAGGTAACAGTCAACAGAAGGATTATAATAGCTGAGCCTTCACTTCCCACATTGATTGAATATGGGTTAATCATGGGATTATAGAGGCAAGTTAATAATATCATTTAATAAGTTAGTTTTTTAGATCGATAACAAATACTCGATCCGTGACAAATAGTATCAGAATAAATACAAATTCTTATTAGAATATAAGTCTCAAACACCTGCATTTTATACTTTAACAAGGTATTGTTACGTGAAATGTAAGTTTCTGATAATTGCGGGATGGGCAATATAAATTAAATGGATAGATGAGAATTTCATATCTCATAGTATCAGAATAAATACAAATTCTTATTAGAATGTAAGTCTCAAACACCTGCATTTTATACTTTAATAAGGTATTGTTACGTGAAATGTAAGTTTCTGATAATTGCGGGGTGGGCAATATAAATTAAATGGATAGATGAGAATTTCATATCTCATATCAGATGAAATATTGGTCAATTATAAGTTTATAAAGCCGAATATACAATATTACTTAATAAACTAATCTTGTTAGTCGATAAAAAATGCTCGGCCCTTTTTGTCGATTAGAAACGCTCGGCTCGTGACACTGCCCGATCGCATAAGTGTATAAAAGGTTTTTTTAAATACTAAATAAAGAAGTATTGGGATTGAGCTATTGGCGTTACTAAAAGAAGATTGCCACGTGTAACTCTTTCCCTAGTGGGGTTCTCGTGGACCCGGCCAGTCCGTCGTGAACGGTTCAGATGTTATAATAATATCTTCAAGTAACTCAAAACACGCTCGCCACAAAACAAAATCAAATCATCGGCCGATTCAATCTCTGAGAGTCTAGGGTTAGGGTTTGGAAATCATTGAAGATGTGGCACGAGGCCAGGAGATCGGAGAAAAAAGTGCACGACATGATGGACGCGGCTCGAAAGCGAGCTCAGAGGCGCGCCGTTTTCTTGGCGAAGCGGCGTGGTGATCCTCAGCAGTCCATTCAGGTCATCGGGACACGCTCCCGCGTGTACCGTGACGATGGCCTCTACCAGGCCTCTGAGGACCAGCAAGGCCTGTGAGACCTCTTTTCGATAGTTTCTTTTATTGTTTTATTTGTTTGTACACATATGATTCAAGAATTAAGTGCTTTTTTTTTTTAAAAAATAAATGATAATTGCTGGTCCTATTTTATTTCTGTTTAAATGATGAGAAAATCATCATCATCTTTTAATTTCGTAATCTCTGCAAAATTAGCGAGAGTGAGGCTGTTAATTGGCTTAATTCATGATCAATTAAGGGTAATTATGATAGACGTGACATTTTATAGTCATCTTATGTCAAAAATTCGGTAGGGTTGGGTTTTACAAATGACAAGAACTCAAATATTAGTAGGTCGGAAATGAGGGAAATTCGTGACATTTTCCCTTTAAATTAACAAGTTTGGTTTGCATTGTTTTGGGGTGGCGTCTTTTTGTTGCATTTGTGTCTTGATATTACGCATTGCTAATGTTTAACCCATGCTGTAGGATACCTTGGAATGGGAAACATGATGTTTTGATTGATAGGTACAACTCTATCTCTCCCTCTTATTTGTCTGTGTTGGTGCACATATATATAATTGATTTATTGAGCAGTGGACTTGATTTTAGAGAAGTAGCTGGATGAATGTTTAGCATTGAGGTTTTGGGTTTCTTTGTTTATGCAGATTTGATGGTCGGGCCCTCCTAGATTTCATTAGGGAACCCGTGAAGCGGTATCATGCCCAAGAAAAGTCTGAAGAAGAGGAAGAACTAGAAGAGTTTGTTAATTTTGAGCGTTATCGGGATTTAATTAAGCATCGGCGTAGAGGATGTCGGTACTTTTTTTTTATTTGTGATAGATGTGTTAAATTTATGATCTTTTTAAATATGTTTCTGGTTATCTTATGTTTATGGCAAAGAACTCAAGACAAAGGTGTTTTAATTTTCTTTTTCTTTTTTCACCTTTGGTTCAATTTGAGATTAGATTTGTAGTCTAGGAATCAATATGGGATTAACTTTACAAGTTTACCTTCATACAATAACAGTTACTGACGAGGAGGGTTTGCAACATGTAAATCAAGGGATAGAGGCCAAGGCTGCTGCATCATTTGGATCAGACAGGTTCATATTTCTTTTGATTTCTTTTTTTTCGTTTGTTTTGATTTACTATTTTTTTTTTTATGTCTGCATTGAATTTTCTAGTTATCAAACAATACAATATTTTCAGATATGCTATTAGGCTTAGACTATAATTTGAATCTCAAGATCAATGTGTAAAGTATATTTATTAGATGTTTAGAGTACTACATATGTTTTGTAAATTTCCGAACGAATTCTTTGTGCCGATTGAATGGGTTAAAAACTTAGGTTCTGCAGATGTTATTTATATGGTGTGTACAAGTTGCATTTGTCATGCAAGTTTGTGAGCAATGAAAAATTTTTTCTTTTCACATTTTAATAATATTGGTGAAAGCTAAACATATGATTCTCATTGTGGACTTTTTAGCATGGGTACATTTTGCAGCTATGCTTGTCAGTATGTTAAAAATGGAGTATTGTTGAGTATGTGGCTTATTCCTTTAATTTTTAACAAAACAGCTCTTGTTTGCTTTTGGAAGAACTTACTTTGGGTTTGTGTCTTTCCTAGCAATTGCTATAATGAAGAGCAAAAGTTTTGATTTTCTGGTTGGGGATTTGGTTGGGTAAATGTTTTTTGGGCAATGCCTGGCAATTCCTTGTTCTAGATGCTTTGGCGAGTGGAATAAGGCTTTTTAATATTTCTTTAGCATGGGTGCTGTGTTTCTCTTTGATTTTTAACGGAAATGAGTTACTTTGTCAAAATAGTTTACAATGTGCTTTTGCTAATTTCTCTCATTTTAGCTTTCAGCTTTCTCCTATATGCGAAAATTACAAATATAATATTTGATCTTGTCTGTTTATGCATGTTTTGGTAGATTTCAGCCACCACAACCTTCTGCGAGCAAGGGCTCATATTCACAGGTTGGATTCTCTTATGATGGAAATGGAAATGGAAATGAGGAACCACATTTTCCAGATGATGAAGACGAGGAGGATGAAGATGAGGATGAGGATGAGGATGATTATAATAGTGATGATAGCAATGATGAAGGCATGGAAATAATAGCAAAAGAATTTGGTGTGAAAAGGTATGGTTGGCTTGTTTATATGGATAAAAAGGCTAAAGAGGAAGAGAAAAGGCAAAAGGAAGCAATTAAAGGTGATCCTGCAATTGTAAGTTTGTCACAAGCATGGATTGAATTTTCATTGTGTTGTTGTGCTCAGTAGTGCTACCGATTTCATGTCACTGAATTCTGAATCTGCAGAGGAAGCTGAGTCGCAAAGAAAGAAGGAAAGCTTCTCAGATAGAAAGGGAAAGAGAAAGAGAAGCTGCTCGGGTAACTGGAACGCGAGCACTTCATCATGATCCTTACCGGTAGAAATCTGCAAGTTCTGTTTTTCCAAAGATATCACATAGCCTGTAACCAGTTGTAGAACATAGTGCTGTCTCAGCTTTATTATAATGTTGCTCGATATTTTCATCCACAGTGAGCCAAGACGAAGTCCAACTTATGATGCTTATCCTCGCTTCAGAAGGTATACCTTCTGTTGGTGTTTCAGGAAATTGTTGTTTCCGTGGTTGCCCTGCTTGATGTATTTTGTAGGTGTGCATTTGAGTGGTGTTCTATTTATGCAGATCGAGATCACGGTCATACTCCCCATCTCACTCGAGACGCCATGCTCGTGGAGGTTATTCTGATGAAGTTCATCGGAGCAAATCAAGGACACCTAAAGTAGAGTATATTACTGAATTTGGCGGCTCAGGCGATGGGGATGAACCAAAGCTTGAAGGATTTTCTCCACCACCATCTCCTCCATCTCAGGCTGATTTACTAAACCGGTCGGAGACTGAACCTTTAATTCTTGCAAAGATAGATTGGACAGTCTTTACTCTGCTGCAGCTTATCCCCATTTTGTTGCTTGAGGCAAACTTTTCTGGTTTAGAATAATAAATCAGGCCTAGGTTTAATCAGCATAACTGACAAGAGGGAAAGGAAAGGGAGCTTCCTTTCTGGAGCTTATGTTTCCCTGAAATTGACTTTTTATAGACAATTCCAAATTGCACGGAGCTACCGAAATTGGTGTCTCTAATGCTTCTCTTTCCTGCAGGCCATCATCTGGTCGCATACTTGAGGCACTGCATGTTGATCCAGCGTCTGGTATATCCCTTGACAGGGAAAAGATTGCTAAGCCAATTAAACCAGGAGTAAGGTACTCTTTGGAGCATTTAGATTGACACCTCTTTTGCTTTTTATGCTTTGGTCTTGTTATGGTGGTTGATTGGGCTTTTTGATATTATGATCGTTTGTATGTTATGTCCTTTTAGGGCTTTTTTGATATTAGGATTATTTTTATATCATGTTCTTTCAGCTATAATAAATTGATCGAAATGTCTTCTTTTTCTTCTTCACAGCACATCTTCAGGATTGGCAAAGTTAACCAAATCAAGTGCTACTGGTGGTCTCTTGAAACAGCCACAGGGGGAGAAGAAAGAAACTCCTCAGGAGCGGCTAAAAAGGATTATGAGCAAGCAGTTGAACAAACAAAGTACGACCGGTGGATAATTTCTTTTGTAGCAAAATAGCCATGTTGTATTGTATCATTTATGTGTTCTGTATATTTAATGGTGGCACTTCTTGTTCCTGCAGTTAAAAAAGACACTGCAGCCGAAATGGCGAAGAAACGAGAACAGGAGCGCCAGAGGCAGGAAAAACTTGCAGAAACAAGCCGATTAAGTCGTAGGCGTCGCAGTCGCAGCAGGAGCTATAGTCGATCTCCTCCAAGGTAATTCATAATAGTTTTGCATGTACATTCAGGTTTTAACATATGGGTTTAGTATATCTCCTTTTTTTTTTTTTTGGTACCTATTCCTCTGTGCTGATTAGTATACAGAGATTATAGCCAAGAATAGTTTGGGTGCTTTAATGAATAGAAGGGTCTTCGTATATTTGACATAGCTTTATAGTTTTTTAAATTCGTAATATCCGTATTAATTTAAACTACTAATTCCAAAAGGAGAAACAGAATCTAGTTGTTTCATAGGCATACCACAATAGTAATAAATATCCATTAAAAATTTATTATCGGTTGATACATATCTGAAAGTTGTGAGGAGTGCAGATTTTCTGCTGGATATATTTGTGCTTTGTCCAGAGTTTAATATTATTGTGAAAGGCACTACATTCTTTTTTGCTAGTGCTGTATATGGGTGGCACGGTTCGGTTCAGTGAGAGTTGGATAGGTTTTGATTTGGCTCAACCGAACCAAACCGATTGTGAAAGACAAACCAAACCAAACCGACAAGTGGTGGTTTGGTTTGAATCAATTTTGCCAGTTTAGAGTTAAACCAAAAAATAAATTTTTTATTTTATTTTATTGGATCTAAAATCAAAAATAAAAATCGACGAATGTCAGTTTGGTTTGATTCGGTTTTACCAGTTTGAGCTAAACCAAAAAATAAGATTGTTTTTTAATTTTATTGGCTCTAAAATCAAAAATAAAAATATATTTTTATATTAGTTAAATTTAAATAAGTCATTATTTATTAATTAAAATAATATATAAAATATTAACTTTAAAATTATTGGTTCAGTTTGGTTTTTGTCGGTTTGGTCCAAGTCAAATCCAAAACTGAACCGACAACAGTTGATTTGGTTCTGCCCACCCCTCGTGCCACTATTGGTTGGTCTGTGAGTTTGGTTTTGACATTTTACTTGTATGTGGTAATGATCATTCTCCTCTAGTTGTTAAAAGCATGAATCTATTGTCAATGCCCAAATCTATGTTGTATGTTTTTGCAGCAAATAATGGCAAGAAGTCAGTAGTATTAAGTTTGAAATGAGTTTCTGATGCAATGGTGGCATCACATACTAATTATTAGCTTCCGTGTTTTGGGTCTTTTTTGTACCTTTCATGTCTTGTGTTAGGCTTCTTTAAGAGCAACTAATGATGTCCTTCCTGTCTATTCTGATCTTGAGTTGATGTGAAGCTCTGCCAATTATGCTCATCCAGTTGTTTCTCGTAGGTTTTTGTTTTATATTACAAAATCTTTGGCGGTTGCTGATTGCTGAAGATATCTATTTAACCCAGTTTCATTGTGTTTGTTGCAGACGACGCCGGAATAGCAAAAGTCCAAGTAGGAGCAGGAGTTCTCGAAGATATTATTCTCATTCACGTTCCCAATCCCGCTCCCCTTCTCACTCACCCAGGTTATTATACTGTTTTAATCTTCCAATTGTTGCGTGTATATATACCGTTCTAAAGACTAATTTAGAATTCAAATATTACAGGGTAAGAAGCCGTTCAAAGTACTGATGGAAGAGAGATTGCAGTTGCGGGGTTG
The DNA here is from genome assembly GCA_035584115.1 of Cedrela odorata. Classification (NCBI taxonomy): domain Eukaryota; kingdom Viridiplantae; phylum Streptophyta; class Magnoliopsida; order Sapindales; family Meliaceae; genus Cedrela; species Cedrela odorata. The sequence goes on from JAXCLQ010000014.1 coordinate 6,282,992, forward strand.
TAGAGTATTTTCTCTCCTAGAAAGTGGCAGCGATGGTAGGCAGCTTTAGTCGGTGACCATGTGCTTGAAAACGAGGGGGTTTATGTTTGTATTTCTGGCGTGTGGACACCAGACAGCATCAATGAATTATGTTTTTTTTTTTTGTAATTGTATGGACTGGTAAACTTAGTTTCATGTAATATAATAATAAAATAAGTTTGGTTGTCTCTTATATTGAATTTTGGTAGCAAGGTTTGTCTCACGTAACTGTTTTTTAGTACTTCTGTTTTTTATTCGTGAAATCAATTGGTCAATTGTTTCACTTCATATAATGATGATATGAATGAGTGTACATACGAGCAAATACTGTATTGCTTCAGATGCCGATTAGGATTTAAATGAAACTTTCCCAGTCTTTTGTAAAAGAGTTGAATATGTGATTGCCATTGCTGAAATTAAAATGTCTAGATGTACCAATTTGAAAATTTCAGGAATGAATGCTATAGATGCCCATGCGTAACAGAAACCTGAGTTTTGTATGCAAGTTTAAGATCTAGAAATGAAATAAAAAAATAGAGTCGAAAGAAACAGCAAGAGAGATTTTAGGGTAATGTAGCCATCCAAACCAAACGAAAACTGGGTTTCTGTTATGTTACAACTGTGTCTGTACTAAGAGAATATGATATGATTGTGTAGCAATTATCTGGTATGTTTATGTATCTAATCCAAGGAATAGGGGAAGAATCCTTGTGAGACGTTGAGGTGATTGAGTTTTAGATGATGGAACTGCCCGCTGATGCACTGAAAATATTCCTGATATCAGGAGAATCGTGATGACAATTGCATGTGGGCGATGTTCTAAATTGTTGAAAATTCGACATGTTTGGTTTGAGACTCAAAATTAAATTTGAAAATTAGCACGAATAATATTTCATTGCTGTTAGCTTTTAAATTAATAGTTAAAGAGTTAATATACAATCATTTTTTTTTTCTTGGTGAAACATCCCAAGTGGTTTGCAGAGGCAGCCATAATGTCATAACTTGAAACTCCCTTTTAACATGTCTTTTTTTTGTCTTAGATGTAGATGTTTTGCGAAGAGAGTAGTGTTCTGAGCAAAAGCTGATTCTGGTAAGAACCAATTAAAAACAAAATTAGTGGACGCTTTATGTCAGTTTTCAGCATCAAAAGATCAAAGATAAGATCATAATCATGTTGTGAGGTAGCTCATCCATCTCTTTGTGTTGGCTGACTTTTTATCCCTTGGTAGAAAAAAGGTTTGTAATGTTCCCCCCAGTTGGCAATTGGGTTCACACAATATGACTTGGGGAAAATGAAAATTGTTTGCAAGTCATACATGAAAAAGAAGAAACATGGTTAATAATCTTACAAGAAATTTTATAAAACCAATAACATTTCCTTGGAAATTAACACACTTTCAGCTTTTATCGATAACGAATACGAGTTGAAGTTGCCCATCTTGATCGAGTTTCGTGGAGGGGTTTCTCTTTTCTCTTTTTACTTGGGGTTCACTTTGATATCATTACAAAACTATAAATGCTCAGCTTTCGACCACTAAGATGGCCTCCCTATGAAGCTATCTATCAATTGAATTGGACGTTGGGGAATCCAAGTTGCTTTGGCAACAACTTTCTCTATGCTTCTCTTTTCCATCCCGTGTGCAACACCAGTATACAGATTTGTTCTTTCTCTTCTCTTCTCTTCTCTCCACAAATAAATAAATGGAAAAATGAAATAAAAGCAATCAAAAGGCATACATGATCTAATCTAAATATTTCACTTTATTCCATCCTTCTCACACGCACGCTGATGAAAGAGATGCCCAACTCTAGCTTTAGCCTCATATATATTCACACCCTATATAATACAATACACTACTCATCAAAATCTGTCATTTCCTTTTTGCCCAGAATATCTGCCAATTGATTTTGCGAGAGAAAATGACCTATCAACTAAAAAATGTGACCACTACTTGAGGGGGTCATTCCATCAACTTTAACATCACTTTTTATTAATTAATTTTCTAAGATCCCAAAAGCTTGCTTCACAATATTTGTAAACTTGGTGCAAGAATCATCTATTGCTTTCTAACTAGAGTTTTCTAATATTAAACTTTGTAGAAAGATGCTAATCAATCAATTCCATATCAAAGCTTCTCTTTCAGCTAATTAATTAACATTTGAATTAGCTTTAAATAGTTTGTATAAAATGAAGCAATGAATCCTTGTTCATTTATTTGAGTACCCACTTGGATTAGGTTTTAAACGCCCATTATTCCTATTAAGACTTAGCTAAACGCACTTGTTTTATTAATTGTAAAAAAGATCTCTACAAGGTTGATGAAGCACATGGGGTGGTGTATCTCTCTTTGATTAATTATAAGTTTATAACATTAATTAATCCAATAGTATATAAAATAATATTATTACTAAATTAGATCCTTACCCTACAATATGATTTTATTCTTCTAAGCACGCTTTCATCTCTTAATAAATTATAATCACTCAAACTTTATATTATCACCACAATCACAACTAATTACCAATTCAAAATTGTATTCCTCTTTTTTTTGTCCAAATCCTTAGACTTGGGTTAAAATATGTATGATCATATTGAAAGTATAGATTGTTTCCCATCTCTTTCTAACGTCAAAGTGATGTCAATACTTGTTTATGCATGCATGTGCGATGCTACACCTAAACTTGAATATAAACTATAGAAAACATGTGATTTCGTCGTGACTTATTTGTGTTTGTACCAAAACTTATATATAGGCAGAGAAAACATTTGGATATACAATATTTTGGATTTTACCTACATGAGACAATACATAGATGCTACGCAAATTCCACTAAAAGCTATAAAATGGCCATAGCTAGAATGAACTTTATATAGATCTTGTTTCTTTACAAAAATATAGTAATGTAGAAGATTTCATTCATTGCTCTTGCTAGAAGGTGATGCATTAGCACGAAGATAAAGTGAGCATGAATATTAATTTATAATTTAGGGTATTATTTTTAATTATTTACTTTTAAAATGTAGTAACTAAAGTACTAGTCGATGTTATTTATAGTTAAGTTTATTAAATATCCACCCATTTATAGTTAATGTTTTAATAGTAATTGTCAATTAAAAATGATAACATCACAATCTTAAATATATTCTTACCATCTTATTTAGTTATTTCAAATCACTAAATCATTAGCCCATTGATTTGAATAATTTAGCTAAGGAAAAGAATTGTATTGATTTTTGTTGATTTTCTCCATCAATGGATCAGGGTGTGCATGCGTGCGCAGTGTGATTATATATTAGCAACTTACTAATTGAATTAATTATGAAAGCTAACATATCATATCAAATATCGACAACATCAACTTCATAGAGTTTCCCCGTCTAATCTAAATGTGAAAGGCAAGAGAAGAGAATTGATGGCTTAGACTAATAAAGTATTAATCAATGGAAACATAAGGCTTGACTAATGAGAGCTTGGGGGAACAAGTATTTTATATGATGTATGTATATGAAATGAAAGAGAGAGGATAGAGGAAGACAAGCAAGCAATGCTGCCCACTAAATTTTTCTTACGAGTAAAGATTTAATTGGGTGATTTTATTGATAGAATGGGAGCCCCACCTTGCCTGCTAAATTCATAAACAAGACGAGAATCCCCCTATATATTAGTTTGAATGAGGTCCTAGTGTGGCCAATTTGTTATAAAATCAAGCAACCGTAGCTGACCTCTTCTAGACTTTTGTAGCTTCTCTTGTGGGTAGTTCACCATCTTACTTGGTCCATTCATTCCTCTAAATCCCTACATATCTAATCTAACCTCTACTACACCTGCTTTTTTGGTCCCTCCCAAGTTCCACAAATCTGACCCGATTTTTCTCTATTTTGTCACAAATTTAAGGATCTACGGTTTCATAGATAGTTACTATTAAGTATGGGTAATTTAATAAACGTCCAATGTATTGCTAATATCCCAATTGTTTGATCCTGTCATACAACATAGACTGCATATATATATATATATATA
>JAXCLQ010000014.1:6296147-6339715 GCA_035584115.1 Cedrela odorata
CCTGCTTTTTAGGTCCCTCCCAAGTCCCACAAATCACACCCAATTTTTCTGTATTTTGTCACAAATTTAAGGATCTAGTTTTCATAGTTACCATAAGCACAAATCATACTCAATTGTTATTTGAAAAAAGGAATGTCTTTGCTTAAGAAGAGTGGAATGAGTGGCAACGAAGTTACTTACAAATGAAGAAGTTGCAAAATCAACATCTGCGTATTAGGGTTTTATAGGTTCTGCATGCAGCTCAGCACCAAGTGATGGTACACTGTCATTATAATAAATAAGGTAAAGAAAATTCCTAAACTCATAAAATTACTCAACTTAATTAATTATAAATCGAACCCAGTTGACTAATGACATCTTAAATTAAACCGACCAAATGATTAAGACCAAAAACCTTATAAATATAATTTATTTCTAATTAATATCACAAGAGCGAAATTGAAGGGCACACTCACATGCTATATTCTTTTCATAATTAAGTGAAGCTTCAACGTTCCGTTCCGTTCCCTTCCTTGCAACCTTAAGAAATCTCTGATAGTACAGTAATTAAACTAAATAAATACATAAAATATTGTCGTTTTGAAGAATATTTAGCGTTTTGTTGATCACGTGCATAGAGATGAAGAAAGTAGCCGTTAATTGTCAACTTGCGTTTGAATTAATAGAAACAATGAAGTGAGGACAAAATATAACAACTGGGTTCTTCAGAACGACTTGGTGGATCGATCGATGCTTACTTTTTGAATTTGACATTGTTTGCAGGTTCATGATATGATGCATCCATCATGCATACGGCATGACATACCTAATAATTTGTGATTCAGTCTTAGCTCTTCGATCATCATCACCGTCACATATGATGTCAGATCAGTAGTACTGTCGATAGCTTATCCAGCCCCATACTTGCCTGGATTGATCAAGACATAATAAACCTGTAATTTTAATCTACAATGAAATGAAGTAGAAATTTTTGACAGCCGGCCTTTGCCTGCATTGCTTTGCATACTCTGTGAATAGAAGAAACATTATAGAAAGTGGCAGTAGGGGGCTAAAGCCCTAAAGCTAGAAGAGGAGCTAGTTAACTTAATAAGGACCATGCATATTTAATTGCTTGACACTCGGAAGATGAATATCGCACGTGAGCACGCCAAACTATTTGCCTTAAAGTTAGGCATAGTATGGTGAAGTGGAGTCTTACTTCTCAACTATATTCACATTCACTTGCCTAAAATTCCATCGTCCCACCTCGGACAGCTCGTGACTATGTGTAAGATCTAAGATTTAAGATTTGACTAATAATATCACAAGTCTCCATCCATCCATCCATCCATCCATCCCTAAAATTCAAGAAAAATGGCATTCAAATAATAATTATGTTAATTAGCATGGTACTTACTTAGGATGCTAATTAATTATATGATTATGTATGCTTGCATGCCTTCTCCTTCCCAGACACAGTCCTGTGTCCGCAGACATGGATTCTTTCCTTTAATAAAAACAAAAAAAAGGGAAACCCATGGAGACCAACTGGTAACGTTAGAATAAAACAACAATGTGAGATTATGATTGTGTGTCTAGCTTTACCTAAGCTGTCAAGCTTATTCATCATTGGAATTGCAAATTGGGTCCCAGTAAATTAAACGCTCCGTTTTGTAGTCCCTGGCCTTCGATAACTGAATATTATTTTTATTTTAATAAAACATTTACTGAACTTTAACATAAAATCCTAAATCACCGTTAAAGAGCCGTTACTTTCTATTAGTACTGATTAACGACGAAAATAAAGGAATTAAAATAAATAAATAAAAACCAAAATCTAAAAGTGGGGTCCATACCATAATAGCTATAAATACACAACCTTTCCTTACGAAGCAAGCTCCTCCTCTCTAACTAAAAGCTCTCAGCTCCTCCGTCTTCACTTTTCTTCGTTTCAGTTAATCGCCTTTCTTTTCTTCTCTTTGATTTTTTTTTTTTTGTTTCTTTCGGCTTCCGGAAACACTACCAACTCAGAAAACTGTTTTCATATAGCAAAAAGCAACAACCACCATTAGCTCATTTTGAGGTTTCAAGTTTTTTTTGGATAAAAATGGTCGACGTCGACCGGAGAATGACCGGTCTTAACCCGGCTCACGTAGCCGGATTACGCCGTTTATCGGCACGAGCAGCTGCGCCATCTGCCGCAACGTCGCTACCAGTCCGTAACGGTCTTGTTTCGTTCTCATCATTAGCTGATAAGGTCATAACGCACTTAAAAAACTCTGGTATCCAGGTCCAGCCAGGTCTATCCGACGCCGAGTTCGCTAGAGCTGAGGCCGAGTTTGGCTTTGCCTTCCCTCCTGACCTCCGTGCCGTCCTCTCTGCTGGTTTACCTCTGGGTCCTGGCTTCCCTGACTGGCGCGCTACTGGCTCTGCTCGCTTTCACCTTCGCGCTTCAATTGATCTTCCAATAGCTGCTATAACTTTTCAAATTGCCCGTAACGCTCTTTGGTCCAAATCTTGGGGTCCGAGACCAACCGACCCTGAAAAGGCGTTACGGGTGGCGAGAAATGCGCTTAAAAGGGCACCACTCTTAATTCCCATTTTCAACCGTTGCTACATTCCTTGCAACCCATCTTTGGCTGGTAATCCCATATTTTACGTTGATGAAAATCGGATTTTTTGTTGTGGTTTGGATCTATCTGATTTCTTCGAACGCGAGTCGTTATTCCGGAGGTCCGAAGCCGACCCTCAGGTGCTTAAAAAGCAAGGATCGGTTGGAGAAAAAACAGTAGGTTCATCCTCGAATTTTTCGCGGAGAAGTTTGGATACGGGCCTTGGGTCAAGAACCCCGAGATGGGTCGAATTCTGGAGCGACGCAGCAGTCGATCGCCGCCGTAGAAACTCGTCATCATCATCTTCTTCGTCGCCGGAGCGGTTCTTCGATATGCCCAGATCCAAAATCCCGAAATGGGTCGACGGGTACATAAGTAAAATCGGGTCGGTTCTGCGAGAAGGCGGGTGGAGCGAATCCGATGTCGTGGAAATAGTCAACGTTTCTGCTTCTGGATTTTTTGAAGGGGAGATGGTCATGTTAGACAATCAGTCGGTTTTGGATGCTTTACTTTTGAAAGCGGATCGGTTTTCAGATTCCCTTAGGAAATCCGGGTGGAGCTCCGAGGAGGTATCGGATGCTTTCGGGTTTAATTTTCGACCGGAGAAGGAAAGAAAACCTGCTAAGAAGCTGTCACCCGAGCTCGTTGAAAGAATCGGGAAACTGGCTGAATCGGTTTCCCGGTCATAGTACTACATCAACTGATTTAAGAGATTCTTGTTCTTTCTTATATTGTTTTATAATTTTAAGGTCTCGGGGTTTGGTTTTTTCTTTTTTCTTTTTTCGGGTAAATAAAATAGAAATTAAAAAATATATATATTGGAAAATGTATTGTACTATGAAACAAAGCATATAAAAGAGTTCATATTACTTAATTATTCGTATATATAAATAAATATTAATAAAAGAATTGTTAATTTATTATACATGTTTTATTATTATTATTATTATTATTATTATTTATTTCCTTTTAAGTTTTTATTTACTATTACAATTGTGGAGTCAGCTTTATAAATCGTCGCCGGCGCACGTGTGCATCTTTTGTCGAATAAAAAGACACTAACGGGTCCCATTTCTGGGTGTGTGGGACAGCTTAATTAATAATTGTCATCGCATTCGATGATGCCAAGCAAAGAAGCGTCCAAAACGCGGTCGTCTGCTGTAAAGTATATTTTGTTCCAGCTTTCATTTCCAAATCTGAGCTCGCTCAGACTATGCTTCTGGGAAAATGGCGTGATTTTGAAAACTCTTGCACGATTACAGGTTAGTGGGGGAAGTGAGGGGGGGAAAAGGTCTGAGAAAATCTCTCCTTTTAAGAAACTATGCATGTATTTTTCCTTTTTATGTGACATAACAACGAGGTGTATAAGAATTGTAGTGACTAACCGTGTGAGAGGTATTTTGAGTGGGAAAGTGCTTTTGGATGCATATATGAAACTAGCAAGTGCTAAAGTTTGGCAAGAATCCTGTGCTCTAATTTTGAGCACGGATTAAGGGCATGTTTGGATGAATGAAAAAATAGAAAATAAAAAGGGACCACGTTGAAGTAGGGTCCGTACATGAGATTGGATAGTTTTGATAGGGCAAAGGGAAGGGGAGGCAAAGGTTGATTTCCTTTTAATTTAATTAATTGAGTTTAGGGGCAAAAGTGCTTTTGGGAGAAGCTGTTTTGGTACATTATTGTTGTAACAATATGAGGGGGCATGTAGTGGAGGAGCGTGAAGATTGTACGGTATTAGGGAGAGAAATTGGATTCATATCATCAGATTTGAAAATTTTGTTGGATAGTAATGATTCATAAATTGTACATTAATTTATATTTGATTCCGACGAGGCTTGATTCATTGGATGTTTCAGATTTCTAAGTATATAGATGGTAGATTCCGTGTTGTTTGTACCAAAAGCTTTTTGGTGGATCAATTCATCACTTCAGTTCAGGTAGTTTGCCTGTTTTACCTTTGCCATTTAGGTGAAGATACATAAATGAACTTTCATAAAGACACTTGGACTAATCAACCCATCAAACCCCTTTCACGTCTTCATTTCATTTCCCTTTGATTTATTGTTTTTGTACCTTAGTTTGTTGGATTAGTGACTACATGAATGTCCCCAACAAAAGTATGCTGCTGGTGGTTGGTGACTTGATCTACAGAATTCAGAAAATAATAATACAAAGGAAATGATACGTTTATAATGAAGACAGTATTTGAATACAAATCCAGAGGTAAAGTTGGTGCAAATTCCTTTTCCATCCAGCAAATGATGTGCTAAAACTCAAACCAGCAAATCATAAGCAGATATGTCACAAAGCTATCTATATATTATATGTAACCACCCCATTAAAACAAAAATACAGAAGAATCAGCGAAGGACAATAACATTATCCGATCTGATCCATGATTTAATCGTAACTCACAGGAAATTGCATTAACGGATGCCACATGGTGTCTCAGGGATTTTGTTTTCCCTTAGCCCGCCCACATGGGGGGGGTATTGGCTTATTGGTTTGCAGGTGCAGGAAATCTCATAGGGCAATAATTATAACTGACAAAAGCACCATTATTAACCGAAAAAGAAAGAAGGAAAGAACAAAAATGAGCATGAGAAAGCTAAGCTAGCTTCCCGACAATTTTCACATTAAATGCTCCAACGGTCACAGCCAGCCATCACTGTTCACACCACCTTCCACCACCTGAATCGACCGTTACTCTGTCTCGTATGACCCTCACCCCCCATTTCATCATCTTCACGTGTCACTTCCACACCACAAATAAACAAATATTATTTAATATATACATATACAAATACAATACAAATGGACCCCTGAAGGAATTTATTAACAAGTATGGGCTCAGCTTGCCCTCGCTAGTTGTTGTGTCTGCAGTTCTCTAGACAATTTCCATTACTCAAGTTTCTCAGACCTAACCCCACCCTTTTTTTCTTGCTTCCGAATCACTAATAAATTATTCTGTTCATTTAAGCTTTTAGGACACAAGACTAACACACATAATATTCAGAATGAAGCTGCAAGATATCATATCATTTGATCTACGTATTAAATACAATCAGTTCTGGTCAAATTTGACGTTGTATAGACTCAATTTTGCCCACAAATTAATGAAGCTCAAGATTTATGGACCTATACTGCAGTATCCATCGGTACATTACATAACAAGTAGGATGGTGAATATTAATGAAAACCCATTGTCTTTGTCTGGTTGAGAGGGAGGAAGTGGTGGGCAGTGTGGCTTCTGTTGTCCTGAGGAAAAGGTGAAGGAAAGGGGACAATAGCACAGCCACATCACTTGTGGTTTTGAATGAAATTTTAGGAGATTGTTAATAAAACAATGGATGGTGACTACACGTTAGACATTAAGAGCAGAGCGAACGGTGTCCTTTGGACGAGGGGTATTATTTAATTTTAATTATTAAATAATTTAATAATTATTTTATGTATAATAATTACTGATTACATATTTTATTTTTATTAAAAAGGGTAAATATGTAATTGTGTTACCAAATTATTTTAAGTCAACTAATGGTTAAGAGTTTGGATTTGGATGAATGTTAGTCCTGTGATAATATTCATTTGGACAAATGAGACACTTGTGTTGCATAAAGTCTACTTGTTTGATATGTTATTGTAGGCCATGCTGTTACATTTTCAATGGTGTCTGTTCTCCGAAAAGTTTTGGGTCTCAGTGACGTTTGGCAACAGTTTTGGTTGATAATAGGATGAAATTTATGCTAGAATTAAGATAGAGATGGAACAATCTTGGCACAATCAGTGGTATTCTTTCATGATTCAAAACTCAAAACCATAGATGAGTCAGTTACTGCTCTGCTCCCCAACAAGTTGCAATGGAAAGAGGCAAAGAATTGGTCTAAAATGAACATGTATCTCAGGTTTTTGTCAACCCTTTTGATAGCTGAATTGCTTGCGAATTACCCAATCATCCTTCCAGAAATATATAAATTCTATACAGACGAGTTGCATGTCCATGACATTAGCACTGTTCAATTAGATTGGACCCCCTGTTGTCAGTAAAAGTTATTGCTTAAACTATCAATTAGACGTTGACGTCAACCCCTAAGCCTGAACAAACAAATTTGCTGACTTGGGGTTCTTTTTGTTTTCTTTTTTTGGGTTACGTCCTGGATTTTCACTTGCTACAAACAAGCAAAACCCCAAGATCGAGTTACATGTTAAACACAGACGTGCCTGAACCACTCCACTGGGCTAAAGGGGAAAAGTTTGTTTTATGGACTTTGATTCATGCCCTGCTAAGATTAATTGGGTTTGTGTAAACGCAACAGCAGTGCTAGAGCTGTAGAGCATTAACTTGCAGGGCAAAGCAGCAAACGAATAAAAAGAAGGCTAGTAGAAATGATTCTTCTCTTTTAAATAATGGATGTATTAAAAAAAAAGTATTGAAATCATACATAAAATGTTCCAGCTTTCACTGAAAGAAAGCAGAAGTACGGCATTTCTTGTGCTATGCTCTATACGCGGATCCTATATTTGTATAAAATGCAGCAGACTTGCATTATTCCACTGCAGCAATAAATTCTGTACAATTCATGTGTAAATAACTTGAGATTTTTTACACTGCCTGAAGAATATCACCCCCTTCCTTTTCCCCAACTGTCTTTGCAGGTGATCTCGTCACCTTAACCCGAAAAACAGCCTGTACATATAATAAGGAAGCTGATTAGATAAAGAAGATTGTTTCTAAAGAAAACTAAAGAATGCCAGTGTTGAAATTTGAAAAGTATACTATGACCAACTCCAACTTCAACAGATAATATAAGTGTTGATTGAGAATCATAAAGTTAAAAATGAATGCAAGAGTCATCTGTCACCTTTTTATCAGAGCCGAACTCAATAATATCAGATGGACGGAATCGAGCAGGAAAGTTTGGAGATACCCGATACCTCTTCCCCTCATTACTGCACAAGTAAAGAGAAAAAATTAAGAGAAGAGCTCCATGAAGTTAAGAAGTCAAGACTAGCCACTTTCAACTTACTCAGTGATAAAGGTTCCATGTTCACTCTGCAAATCAATCAGGAAGAAGGCACCATCTTTATAGCTGACACGAGCATGCATTTTGGACACCTTAGACAAATAATAAAAGCATTGTCAGTTAACCTTGAACACCATGACTAAAGAAATTAATTATTTGTATTCCAGATCAACACAAGCAAACAAGTGAACAGAACAGCTGATAATTTCACCTCCGGTGAAGGTATCACTATCGATTTTTGTGGAAGATCCTTATAAGTTTCACTTCTGCAGTCATAATAATAACACATCAATAAGTTAGATTACCATCTCAATCAAATAGAATAAAGCAAACATTTGCCATTTATTTATGTCATATAAACAAATATCATTATGGATTGACAACTAAAATCATACCCAAATACAAAGGGTTCATTCTCATCCCTACTTAAATAAATAGGTTCTGAAATGACTGTCCCGCTTCCAAATGGTACCAGAAACCACCTACACAATAAGGTGGTTAGAACACAGTGATTTTAAGATTTCTACAACAATTAGAAAAGGTACAAGGGTTGATATTAAAAAATATAAGGTTTATCATACGCACTCTCCATTCATAGCACGCTCAAGTGCATCATTGTCATGGAACCACTTCTGTAACTGGTCGCTTGCCTGAAGAAATTATTGACCAAGGATTAGCTTCTAGAGAATCTCAACTTAGTAACCTCTATTGCAAATTCAGAGTTTACCAAAAGCCTAAAACACATAAATGGTAATAACAACACAATGTACCTTGTCTGAGAGTCTGCAACTTGGTGACCTACCTTCAAGTTTTGAGCTGCAAAGGATAAAATTATATTTTCAGTTCTGCTTATAAGAAAAGATAATACTGAATGCTTGAGCATGTTGCTAGAATTCCATCTTTATGATACTTCATTTCCCAATTTAATGCTTTAGCATTTTACTTCACCCAAGTCTAAAACACGTTTTAAAATTTTATTAAGTTATTATGGTAACGAAGGAAAACAAGTATATCTTATTCATTATGCACAGAAAATCCCAAATATGAAAAATTAAATAAAACCTGAATAATTTCAAGCTAACCAACTTTAGCACCCTCAATAAATATTACATAAGGGGGAAAATTCATAGAATTGAGTTTCTGAGATCAGAGTTTCCGAAATAAAACTAAGGATAGTAGAAAAATCGAGACAAAAGCTAGATGCAGAAAATAATTAAGTCTGCAGAATATAACCTGTTACCACCTAAGACCCAACTTAGCATTAGGGGCATTGCTACGTCAATAAAGAATCTCCCACCAACTCTTCCTGGATGCGGTATTCGAAACTTTGTCAAAAACTGCAATGCAGACCAGAATTTCATGTGATGAAGTTCTACAGTAAAATTAACTTTAAATCACTATTCTATTAATCGAGAAATGAACAAAATAACCTACCGAGAGTGGTCCAAGTCCTACACCTAAATAATCCTTGTAAGTTGAAGCCATAATTGCGGCCATTCTTGCCATTCCATGGATAATGGCCACTCGGAGTCTCCTAGTTTTCTCATAACTGTATAATTTAGAAGCATGAGTATTGGGAGTCAGTTTAAAGCTACTAAGAATTGGTAGTGTGCACAAGTGACAAGTCAATATATCAGTTAAATGATGCCGTGTGCAACATGGATAAGCCACAATTCAGAACAACCCACCGCCCAATATATTTCAGGCTGCAACTGAAAATCCTCCATTTTTTTAATTACTGACATTGTAGTCAAGAATCTACTAGGAGTTTAGATCCATAATCATTTTTTTTTATCAATGACATTGTAGTCAGGGAACTACTACAAGTTTAGATCTATAATACATATATTTTAGGAATCTACATCCAAAAGGAATGAAATATACTCTGACGATAGGATAGAAACTCTACCCCAACTACAAATAGGGATGCTCAAACCCTGGTGGTGAGACCACCACCCTGAGGTGAAAACCGCCCAAGCACGGAAGGTTTTCAACTGGAAAACTTTTTAAATGAGTTCATCCAATTCTTCAAACACCAGAACCAATAAGAAGATCCATGATTCCTAACCGTCAGAACAGACGTTACGTGATCCTGAGCCTAAATTTGACTGTCTTTTCTTTTTTCATTCCTAATCACTTTCTATCCATGCCAACACTTTTCTTTTAGATTATTAGGCAATCACTTCATGTATTACCTCTTTAGAGCAGAAACAATATCAATAGGAGTTTTCGACTCCATGCTTTGGTTCCAGGCTTTATCAAGCTCCAGTGCAAGTTGATAACTGTCCTGTAATACACAAATAAATAGTTTAGTCAGGTTTAGCTGACCCAGTGCAAGTTGACAACAGTCATGTAACAAACCGATAAATAGTTTAATCAAGTACGCCACCACCCATGAGGTGATTTTTGTTATTTAGCAATGGTAATATCCTCTCAAGTTTTCCCATCTCAAAAAGTATTGACAGAATTTTTTTTTTTTTTTGTCACAAAATATGGCTCACAAAACAACATCTAATGTTAAAGTGCTTGGAATTTGAAAGAAAGAATATTCATATGCAGAAATCCATGAAACAAGAATTGGTACCATAAAAACATGTTATTGCATCGTATAAAACAGGAATGCTTTTAATTTTTTTATAAAACAAAAAAGGAAAGAAAAGAAATTAGTGATAAGAATTTATAATGTCAATATCCTTAGAAGGAGATAGAGAGATATCAGGAAATAGAACAAGGATTACCAGAATAATTTAAAAAAAACACATGTTCAAAAAAGGAAATCAATAGCTAATCCTACTGTCAGTGTCTTCTTAAAATAAGATAGAATTGGACAATGAAGCATCGGTTCAAGACTCGTAAGCAAAGGTATTCATTATGCATTTCCATCTCAAAAACGATTAACTTGTAATAACTTTTGTTAAAATATATATTGTCCATGCTGGAGACGTGTTTAGAGATTAATAGGGTTTACACTGCATGAGATTGAGTAAAGAATGTATATATGCAGGAATCCATGAAACAGGAAATGGTCATAAACAATTAAAAAGTTGCACTATATGATAGCAGAAATCACTTTTAATGCGGCTAAATGAAAACATGGATGATAAAATAATTCCTGTTTGAAGCCTTGAAAGGGGTTAGAGAGGCGTCAAACAAAACAAAACAAGGTCTACCTCAATGGCCATGCATCCGCCTTGGCCCATATTTGGTTGCATTGCATGGATTGAGTCCCCAAGCAAAGTAACACGACCCCTTCCCCAAGTGAAGGACGGTGTCCGGTCATATATGTCACGTCGAAGAATTGCTTCTTCATCTGTAGCGAGTATCAAATCTATAACATTATCACACCAGCCCTCAAATATTTTCATCAATCTTTCCTTTTTACCTGCCAAAACATTTATCAGAGAAGAAGAGAAAGAGCATCATTGTCTTCAACATTTGTCAGCTTCTTGATTATGGGAACAAGAAGCTTTTCTTGATGCCAACTGTTTTATTATGACCAACTCCTCCTCAAAAAAATGCATCTTCAAAAGCTGGAAAATTGGTTCAGTTGAAAAGAATAATATAGCTTAAATAAATTCTTTCAGGGTTCATGTTGACATGCTAATTAAAATTTCCTACAAGCCCCCTATGTTGATAGGACTTCTAATACAAATTAGGATCAACTTTAGAGCCGCACAGCATCCTTATTTTAGAATTGATTGGTATGCTATTCCAGATATTTTAATTTTCACCTCTTTGAGTTTAAGAATTCTTTGTTAATCCCCAGCATTTAGTAAATGAAATCATGTTTCAAGACTACAGTAAGTGCTAGTAACAAATCCACTCCAAGAAGATCATTAATCAATTTTACTATATATAAATGCATAAGCATTATACAGAGAGAGACACTTATGGTCCACATGAATTTCTTCATAAATTTCCAGAGAATGCTTAAAATATATCCAGAGCATCTGAAGAGAATATACCTTGGGGGCCATCCACACCACCAGGTAGTTCCTCATGAAATGCATACCATTGCATTTTTCCAGCCCCCACATCAGAAGAGACAAAGTATTGTTTGTGCCCCAGAAACACTCGATACCTTCAAAATAGGAGTTAAATGAGCGTCTATACTTAATACAGCTAAATAAATTTCAAAAGAAAAAAGAAAGCAAACCAAATTTTAGATTTGTTACAAGAAAGACTAAGGGCATGTTTGGGATTGTGGTGCTGTATGATAGAATCACTAGATATTAAGTATAAATGAAAGAATCACTAGATATTAAGTATAAATGAAAGAATCACTAGATGTCAAGTATAAATGGAAGAGTGAGTGGTAAAGATCAGTTCCCATGTTTAACCAAACACTTTAGCTGCTATATTTTAAAAGTTAAACAGAAGCACAATAGTCCCATTACATACCTTAAGCTAAAACATAGAATGAAGGTGGCAGAGTACAAATGAAGTGCTGAAAATGAAATTGAACATACCCAACAGTCTCAATATCAGCAGGAACAAAATCTGCAATACCAGTATAACAAGTGTAGCCAGAATAGACGGCTTCCTTTGGGCCAAATAAGTTCTTCCTCACCTACACACAAGAAAATAATCGACAAAGGATATCACTACTTCCTCAACTATGCACAATTTTTTTTTTCCTTTTTACCAAATTAAGGAAAATCTCAATGCGTGTCAATCTGATAATAAAAACTCCCATCAGCGACACCAAAATGGACTGCTATTTCAAGGCATCTAAAAATTAGATAGAAATCGACCTTGGACCATATTCCATCAGCTCCAACTAGAAGATCACCAGCATAACACTGTCCATTCTCAAGCACTACAGAAACCTGAACTCATAAATAACACAAGTACATGACAATTAAATGTCAGCATCAAAGAAATGATCAAGAAAACATTTGTGTAAAAGCCGGATTATCCAAAATTATTCCAGTAAAGCATTCTGTTAGGAGATGATGATCTTAAACCAGCCAAAGCTATACCTTGTCTCCATGATCCTCAAAATCAATAACATTACTTTCATTCAAAATAATATCATCCCCAACCGCACGGGCTAGGATTTGTTGCAAAGTCATTCGGCTAATTACTCTTGTGACTGGAAGCCCCTTTTCTGCTGCAGGAGTGAAAGTATCAAACTTGATGTACCTGATAACCATGAAGCATTTTTTATGTGATTGCATGCTTATAGCTCTAACTTTCCTTAAAACGACTTAATATAACAATAACACATTCTTATTTTAATATCTAACTAGGCTAGGAAAGATATTTACCCGAATTGCCCTAGACCTAATGGGCATTATAGTTGCATTTTCATATGCAAAAATTTTCTATTTCATTTAAGATATTCATTCAGTATCAGAGCCATTATTATGTTCATCAGTTTAGGAAATTAATTAGATTCCTCCATGTGCCAACAATCTGATTTTGTTTAGAAGAAAGATTAATACTAATAATATATCAAGCTAACAACATGGCCAATACCTACATCTAGGTTTCAATTTTGTTTCAGTTTTCACTTTGTTACTAAATCATGAATGCTTGCTTTTGCCATTATTACCGAAGTTTCTGATATATCAGTTGTTTTACCAGCAACAATTCTGCAATCAAATATTGAAGACATTAGGTGTAATAGCATTCAGTATATCTCGTTTTCTTACGTGCTAAACTTGATTCAATGTGTATGGATTATTTCAAGAATAATTTTGTATTATCACCAGCTCATTGGTGTATTGATCCTAGCCTCCTACAAAGTTTGTTTGGTAAAATCTTAAAAAGATATATAAGCAAACACCTTTGACAATAAGCTAGAAGAAGGTTTCACCTAAAAAAATGTTCTTTAACAATGTCAAATGATTTTCAACGCTACCTGGGTTACATCTATAGATGCGAGACAAATCCAATATCAGAGATATCAACCAAGAGCCAAACAAACACCAAATAACATGATCTAGAAAATGTATCCTTGTTCACCGTCTATGATTACAGACTAAAGTTACTTAAAAAGCCCCCCTTCCATCTCAAATTGGCAATATAAAATTCTTACAGTCCCATTGCTCTCACGTCCTAATTCAATAACTTCAACTCACACTGGTAGAGTTCTCATAAAGTAATTCAACTATTGGACAAGAACAAGGCATGATCCCATGTCCAAATAAACCTCTAAATAAATAATTAAGTAAATTATCACTCCCCATATAGAGCTTAGCTGATAAGAATTTGACTACTTTTACCATGAAGTACGTAATCTTTTTACTCCAGTTCTAGCAATGCGTCTCTATGTTTTCATAGTTGTCAAGCCTTTTGAATCTTCAACCATAACCATGGAAGTGTCTAAAACTTTTCTAGTTCATGAAAATTCTCCAATCGAACATAAAGTCTATCAAAATTTCGTTGACTTATGACTTGTACACGTTAAGCATCACATAATCAAAAAAAAAAAAAAATATATATATATATATATATTTTAATGAAATAAAAGCCCAATTAAGCTAAGAATAAAAAATAAAGCTATCAACGTACCAAGAACCAGAAATTCCATCAACCAAACCATTAATTCTATCACCAGTAACACACCCAACTCTCATAACCTCTTCAGCAACATCCAAATCAATAGCTTCCAAAGCAGCTAATGCATTGCTCTGTATCTGAATTGGACCTCTGTACTGTCCCTCTCCTCTTACAGCACTCATATCTTTCTCAAACACCATCACTTCAAATCCCTTCCTCTTTGCAGCCAACGCAAATACCAGCCCACCAATCCCACCCCCAGCGACCAAAATCCTTAATTTCTTCTTCGTCTGTAACTGGTCATTCTCACTATTCTTTGCTGGAGACTCTGTCACTGTTGCTTTCACTTGCGTTAGCTTCTTGCTTTGCCCGCTTGTTCTTGTTCTGAAATGATAGTTACAGTGAACATAACGTGAAAATTCTAAATAAGACTCTTTGTAGATGGGAACTGGAAAGTGGGTTCTTGAGAAAACCGCTGTTGAAGGGTTCACTGAGTTGTAAAACGGAGTTGAAGCCATTCTTGTTCTGCAGGCACCGCTTCTGGCCTCTCCTTATTGTGTTTTCCTTCCCTGGATGGAAAATACTTTCACGTAGTTTTCTTTTTATGACTAGTGAAGTTAGAAGTTTTTTGTATGCATAAAATAGATGCGGGCGTGGGGTCAGGAAGATTATCAGCCAATCCAAGAATTTGAAGCAACAAAGTAAGCTACACCGATCATGGAGTGTCTTGAGCCATGTGGCACTACTGTTGAGCCCCACTACATTCTTCGTGGTGGAAATATCTGCAACAGAGGTTGATGTTTCTGTGGTGGTCGTTGTGTTTAAGAATTTTCTTTAAACCTTAGTTTTGATCAATGCATTTAGATCTAAATATCCATTTATATGGAATATACTTTCTGTTAGGTCTTCGAGGAGTTGACTCGAGCACTTCAATGCAAAATTCAGATGTTATTCCTGTGATTAATTGCAGAGTTGAAAGTGTTCTCCATAATGTAATAATTTAGTTTATTAACGACAACGTATGAATCACCGAAATTATCCCGACAATTGCAATTGGGTTGGGTTAGGTGGAACGACTTCCATATTCTCGCATTGAGGTAAGGTTTAAACTTGATTCATAAATTGGATAAATTTATTATTAGTCCACTCCACTCAACTCAACTCATGCGGATGACAAGTCGGCGGATAAGAGTTAATGCGGCACCGTAGTTTTCCATATTCTCGCAATAACATTGGTTGTAAAGTGGGGGCTAGTTGACAAGGTCAGCATCAATTATGTTTTCTTGCGTACGTGGCATGTCTTAGGACATTGAATTCTAAATAAAAAAGTTTGACCATTGTGCCCATTTCCTTAGCGTTAAGACACGTGTACTCAACTACGGACAACAGGTTGGTGCTAGTTTACTTTTGTTAGAATATAAATAAAATATTTGACAAATAAATTTCTTATTAAAAATTAATAAAATATTTTAATTTTTTTAATAAATATTTATATGTTATAATATAATAAATATCATAATATATATATATATAATATTTATGTAACTCGCATGTACGTGTGTTGTGGCATGTGACACTTTTTATGCTTATTAGACTCATTAGACATTTGGCACGTTAAATAAATAAAATAATTTATTTTAATTAATTTAATTTTTTAATTTAAAATTTTTTTTATTAAATATTATAAAATTTTAAAAATTAATTAATTTTTATCGTTATAATTTTTATAATAATTATCATTTTTAAACAAATAACTTAAATTTAAAAAAAAAAATATTTGTTAATAATTGTTATATTTCTATAAATTATATAAAAACTCAAAATTATCTATCTAAATCAATATTTCATTCTTCCTTACAATATTTTTTAAATTCTCTTTAAATTCTAACTATTGTTTAGTGTTAGATTTACTCAAAATTTATTACATCTTAAAAGTAATTTATTTGTGAATTTTATCAGTAATCTAAACGGAGAAAAAATAAATAAAATTTTAATATACATACATACATACATACATACATACGTATTTCAAATTTTCTTTACGGATATTTTTAACATTTTGGCTTGGACTTCGTTGTGACAACCATTCATCAAATACCGATAATATTCGGAGTAAACCTTTGAAATTAGAGAAAAATAGGAACCTCAGAAATCAATTCAGACGAATGTATAAGTGCAATAAGAAATGAAGATTTGTGATGTGATGGTGGATTTGCATTTAAATATCAACATCATTCTCAATTCATTGTCCAAATTAATTATTATTATTATTATTATTATTATTATTATTATTGTTATGGGTCAAAATCTGAAGTTTATAAAAGACAGACAATCAAACTTCAACTACCAAAAGCAGTAGAGAAAGCATACCACAAATTTAAGGAAGAAAAATCTTAGATTTCTCTTAATTGAGTTGCTTATAGATATATAGGAGAGCCCACATCCTTGCAAAATTTTATAAGATTAAAAAGTAATTTAATATATGATGTTCTTATTAGGATAATTAACGGATACATTTTCTTAAGGTTAACAAAATTATAGACGAAGAGAATTATATATAAAAATTATAGTCGTCTCTCTTTAATATAATAAAAAAAAAAGTGAACTAATTTGTTATTATCACGGATAAATTAATAATTTTAAAGGTGTGATGATACTATCATGGTGAAAAAAAAAAAAGGATTGCAATAATTTTATTAATATAATAGTACAAGGATCCCTGAAATATTTATAAATTTAGAAATAAAATAATTTTTTTACAATCATATCGAATATATTCATAAGTTTGTTTTGTTAAATTAGTTAATAAAAAAGTATCAAATAAATGTTAAAATGTAAAATTACCAATATTACTCTTAACAATTTTTTTAAAAAAGTGTAACATAGGATTAATTACATAGGAAATATTTATAAATATTTTTATTGTAAATTTTTTGAAATAATTAAACAAAATAATAAATAAAATAATTTGAAATTAAATTAACTAAATAAATATACTTTGAAGTAGATGAACAATAAAAGCTATGAATTGGGTTACTACTTTTTATTTAAAAATCTCTACTCCTAAGAAATTACCACTTTATTGTAAAAATTCCCACTCAATGGGATAAAATTATAATTTTTTTATTAATTGAGTTTTCACTTTGAGTAAGAAGCATTATGTTCGCTAGAAAAATCATTATCGATAGTTAATCATATCATATAAAATACAATTTATAAAATTTTAATTTATTTTTATGACCATCTTATTTATATTTTTTCTTAATGCATAATATTTTTTCTGCGTGTAATAGTAGGTCATTTTATCGTATTCCAATTGTTTGTAATTACGTAGTAACAATTTTGTTCGTATTTAATTTTATTAGCATATGTGCCCTTCGTAAATATCATAATCATAACAACGTGATTTAATTTCTTAAATCAATAATTCAACAATATTATTTTATTAATAAAATTTGTTTTTTTTTTTTCACTAATTTTGTAGTGTCATTGAGTGATATAGTAAGGTCAACAAGCAAAGTGTTATTTTAATACAATTATTAGTTAGTTATTTGTTTATTACTTACAAATAATTAATTTTCAAAATTATTCATGAAATAGAAAAAAATAAATTTGAAAAATAAGTGTATTTTGTCGAACTTTAGAAAAATACATGTTAATTATCCTTATTATAAAAAAGGATAATTTAATATTTTAACAAATTATTAACGAAAAAAATAAAATTTTTTATTATATTCAAACCATATTCTATAATTTTTATAAATAATTCTCTGCATATAATTCTCTTTACCTATAATTTTACCGAAAAGTTTTCGCCGTTGGTATTATAATAAAATGAGCCGAGTGATACAAAGGAAAGAACAGTAGAGTAGTTAAAAGAAACATCTCTGTTGCTGTCGGTGCATATGTTCTTCATAGGGAATGATGGTTAATTATTTGATATATAATCCATGCAAAATCTCACCGAAAGTGTTATGTTTCTTCCTTGAATGAATCAACGAACTGCTTCCCGTGCTCAACATTTAAATATGTGACCAAAATACAATAAAGTAAAATTTACTGTTCTGAAGACTAGAATGAACAAACAAGACAAACTTTTGCTGTTTAGTTCAGGGCGTTGTTCATTACAAAGACTTCCATCTGTCTCAAATTCTTCAACATTCCTTCCCCAAAATGGTTCATTCTGAATTTGACATTGTTGCAATGGAATAATCAATTTTCTCAATTTCACTTGTACTTTGATTATAGTGGATAAGATTGCCAGCTTTTATTAACAAAGTGTGACAACAGAGAAGTTTATAACTTTGCAAACCCTTTGATTTATGAAAGCCAAGGATTTAACTTCAAGGATAAAAAAAAAGAAGAAAGAAAAAAACAAAAAATTTAGAAACTGGCAAGTTCATACAATTAAGTTATGGCCATCATGGGGGGCCTGGTTAGCAGCTGGTTCTTTAAGCTACCGAATGTAGCTTCCAACTGGCTTACATGAACATCACATGCCTTCTTCCTTATCATTATACTCTTTTTGACTGATATAAGTAGTAATTTGCGTTAGGTCAGGACTGTTCTCTGGATGGGCTCTGCTTTTGTTGTGATGTATATTACATGTTTTACTTGCTGGGTAAAAGTGAAAAATTGCTACAGTAGAACAATATATATTGTTCTGCTCAACGAAGATGGCCATATCTTTGTCTATCAAATCAGTATTTAATATAAAATTTGTACACTTCCTAAATTGTCAAATTCTCTGTATTGATGCATCATTTGTCATTACGCAAACCCCCATGAGCATTGTCCTAAACGTGGACAAATATCAGTACAAATTCTGAATGTTCATCTTCATCTCCACCAAAACAAGAGGTTAAAAGAATGCAAAAACTAGAGCATTAGAGTCGGTAAAATTATGTTACTAGAATGTTTTGATGCTCTTCTGGTATGAATAAGCAAACAAGGAAACACGGACTTTAGAAGAGCTAAACTTAGTTGTATGTCTTGTCTTTCGGAGAAATGAAGAAAAGTACTGTTTCTACTCAGACTTTAGGTAATTTTCCAAGTCCAGGAGGTCCAAAGGGATGGAGCTCAGAGCGTGTACCACACCCAACAAGCAGCAGGAGGCACATAAGTGCTGCTGCTTCGACACCATTTTGCAGCGGAAGGGCTTTGCCTTCCAAATGGGAAGATGCAGAGAGGTGGATTTGCAGTCCAGTTTCTGGTTACGGTGTTACCAAGAATTCATCATACTCTCAGTTTCAGAGACGGCCCAAGTCCAAAAGTGGGCCTATTGCGCCTCCTGGGATGCATTATTCGAGTTTGTCACCTGGAATGCAGGTTCTTGATGGTGGTAATCTGAAGAATCTCATGGCAGGTTCTCCCTTTTCGACAGGAGTGTTGGTAACTGATAGGCTTTGGGTTAATTATGGCGGTTGTGGGCAGGGTTATTTGATGCAGAATGAGAGCAATGCGGCCCGGTCAAGTAGTATACCTGGATGGTCAGATTTGGGGAGTGAGGATTCTTTGCCTAGCTCTCCAGGTATTAAGTTCTTTTTTTGTTTTTATGACAATTTTAGAGTCTTGAGTTACATTTAACTACTCTGCATTGTTTCGTGGGCATTCATTAAATACCCATTATCAAGTTATGTGCACCCAGTAGCCAATATTGGTAAGCCCCCAACATACTTCGATTTCACTTGATAAGATCGGACACTTCGATTAACCTTCCATTCAAGTCTGTTTCACAAGAGAAATCCGGGTAGATTTGGTGTCCGTACAATTTTTTAAGGCTTGAGAAAAGAAACCATTTGTGTGTTCTTCTCACTGAAGAAAGTTTGTGATCGACGGTTTTGTTAGCTTATATTGGTTTTGGGAAACAACCCTAAAACTAGAACTTGACATAGGACTAGTACTTGCCAAGATGAAATTAGAGAACCGCCCACGGTTTAATCTACATTCTATGTCATAATTCATTCAATGTGTGCAGTTCACCAAGATATAATTAGTTAGGATTATGAAATCTCATGTTGTGCTTCTTACAATTTAATTGTAGTCTTATGTTAGATTACGGAAATCTTTAAAACTGCAACTCTGCAAAGAAGATGATCTTATAGTCATATCACAAACAGGGCAAACTGGTTCTTGATTAAATATTTCTCTTGTGATTAGTTGCTTAAATTTCAAATTACCGTTTAAGAAATTATATAGCTTCTGAGTTGAATAATCAATCACAGGATGTCTTAAGTCATGCCAAACATACCCCAGGTCACCTCAAACTGATGCTACTCATGTAAATTCATTGGACACTGGGTGAGAAATATATATATATATCTTGTACATAACTGGTTCATGGATCCGCAGACTTTCCTTTATCTTGTGCAACAACTATTGTTGAGAAAAGTTATAATCATAAACCTACGCGAAATTGTTCAAACTGTTGCTCTCCAACTAGAAGTGGTTGTAGAGTAATTAGAACTTCTTATGTCAATCATTTAACCTGTTACTTTGGTTTTCTGATGTATTAACTTTTCGATGCTGAATCAAACAAACAGATGAGAAGCTTGATGCCATTGTGGATGCAGAAAATATGGTTTCTCATGTGCCTTCAAGAAGAGATATGGCAACACAAATGAGTCCTGATAATAACACCCATTCATTGCCTAGAGGGTTCTCTCCCTCTCCTCCCTGTGACCATCCTATTGTTGAGTCACAAAATGATCATCCTGCTAAATTGGAAGTTAGGGAAGTGCAGGTAGACAAAAAAGCAACCATGATTAGCTGGTCCGAAAGACATAGATCTAGAAGAATCAAGAAAGGTGTGCCTAATGTAGAGAACTTCTATCAAAATGCCACTGGCACTTGCACTCCATCTTTGGATCTTTCAGAGGTGGCAACTAGCGTTTCAAAGTACGATCTCTTTACCTTCTTTATTTTCCTCTGCGTGAAGATCAATTATGAAACCATATGTTCATAGCAAATTTGGCATGTCTATTCAAATCTTGACATTATATTTTTCCCTATCTGCCTTCAGATGTAAAACAAATATAGAAATATTGAAATAACAACAGATTCAGTACAAGTTATACCCTGCAACGTGCCTTCCAGGATGTTTCAAAATATTTATGGAACTTACATGTTCAATTAAAATTTGTACCAAGACCTGAAATGAAGGAGGATTTCATTTTTCACTACATTTTGCAGTTGAAGTTAAAAAATGTTAAAAGAACAGGACCTTTGCCCAAAATCTTTTGATTTCATGCGTAGGTTGCAACGAGAAGAAGCCAAAATCACCGCATGGGAGAACTTGCAGAAGGCTAAAGCTGAAGCAGCCATAAGAAAACTCGAGGTTCCTTATTTCTCATCTCTACCATGATGCTACACATGCATAATGACACACGTATATATGTCCATGTATGTGTTTGAACATGTATATGTACACTCTGTTTTAAGGAACAATGAGAAAATAAAAAGAAAAGAGCATAAGATACCATTTCCTAGCAATTCCTATTATTATCTTTTTCAACAATTTAACAGGGGCCTTAAAGAATTTCATGCAATATTTACCAGTCTGTATTATAAGGGACAATGCAATTTCCAGTTTAGCATATTTTTATTCTTTTTACTTACTCAAATCTTGTTATATGAGACCACAATCTGGCAATGTAACTGTGAGATATGCCTTGTTGAGTATACACATATATAAGAGTTAATGATATTGTTTTACTGACTCTTGGAAGTTTGGCTCAGATGAAACTGGAAAAAGAGAGATCATACTCTATGGATAAGATCTTGAACAAGCTAGAACGAGCTCAGATCAAAGCACTAGAAATGAGAAGCTCAATCTCAGTCAAGCAAGGCCAACAGATTCCCAAGACTTCTCTCAATGTTAGTTTCTTCCACAAGCAAGCCCAGAAAATTTCCTTCAGGAGTTGCTTCACTTGTCGTCATACCTAGTTTGTTGTTGTGTGTCCTGCCGATATACCTCTGCATTAGGTAACTCCTAAAAAGTTTTCTGTTCCTAATTTTGTACCTGCCTACTCGGTTCTTTAGGCTGCTTTACTCTTAATATTGTAAATCGTTTAATTGAAGCCAGGGTTGTGTAGAAAATTAGCCAAAATGGAATCTTTTAAGTAGTAGAATGCGAAGGACAAATGCTCTACGTTAAAATGATGAGATTGAATTCTGTTGAAGTGGTGAAGACTGAATTTATTCTGCAACAATATATAAGCTCTTCATTTACCTGGCGAACATAAACTCCCTTTTGGGACATATTACCAGGAAACAATGATACTTTTGAGGAAACTCTCTTTTGGGACATATTACCAGGAAACAATGATACTTTTGAGGGTTCTGAAATTTCTTCCGGTGATTGTTGGTGCCACATTGAATTGTTGCGCTTAGCATGAAGCCAACAAAGGCTTCATATTTGCACGAGTCAAAAAAAAAAAAACAAAAAAAAACCATCCAATTGTAATGATGTGTGATCACATTCCTAAAATGTAATCCTTTACTCGTATTCAAGGATTTTTGTAAATGAAAAAAATGGAAATGGAGAAAACTCGGTCATATGATACACATCCAGGCTCGTAGGCAAACATTGGGAGTCTGAAATTAGAACCAATAACAGAAACAGAATCATGGTCTACGATATAGCAAACGCAAAGGCTCTAAACTTGCATGATATTTCGATCGGGAAAGTAACTAAAGCAACAAACCAGATTACAAAACCATTCATTATATCCATGAATTTGACCTGGGAGAGTCGCAGATATCCCACACAAACGTGTCAAGGACATTTGCATATCAGCTCGATCCACCCATTCAACAGCATTCCATCTCGTTGCTTTGTAACAGTAATACTACTACTACTACTACTAATAATGAAAAAAGAAACACATTTCTCGAGTAAAATACAAGTGTGAACCCAAAGTAGCAGAAAATATAACAATCAAATGATCAACATAAAATAGTTAACCAGGGTTCACATTTCAGAATGTTATGATGCGTTATGATCAATTTGTCCAATGCAGGTGTACAAGTTACTATTATCCAACCTACATTCCTGTGTAACAGTATTTCCAACAGAATATTAAGTATTGAGCAGTAGGATTTTAGAATAACCATTAAAGTTTTGACGTTGATACATAAACATGATCCAGAATTTCTTTCTCCTCCCCCCAAAAAAAAAGACATCCTAAGTTTTCTTATTTGTTGAAAGTCTGCACATTATAAACATCCCAGAAAAATCTATGGAGGCAATTAGGCAGCAACTTCTTAGTATGGCCTGTACCTCCAGTCTCCTCTTGATGGTCTTCCACTGCCCATTCCATAACCCCACTGCAAAATGATACAATAGTTACAGATAGATGAAATCACTTGATAACTAGTTTCGCTAGAGCATATTTAGAAAAGCAATTAACAATTCATTTTCTCTATTAGAAATAGTACTCCATGTACCTGTTGGATAAAAACTAAATTCAACTTCTCTGCCTTTTCTTTTCTTTTAAATTAAACAAGAGAAGGGAATCTATATGCACTCACATCATCAAAATCCATGCTTCCATACATCCGGCCATAGGTGCGCATAGGACCGCCATAACCCCCAAAGGCTTCAGCACTATTCATCATGAAATTTTGACTGGGGCCAACATCTTCAAGAGGTGTGGCTGAATCTATTGCAATCTGGACATGCAGTTAATAAATAAATAAATAAAATGCCAACACAGTTTTATTATTTATAACAGAACTTCTCATTGAATACCTGCTGTCCACAAATTTCGTGAGACCTTCGAGATACACGATCTGCTACACCTTCTTCGACAAAGGTCACAAAACCAAAACCTCTATGCCCAGATCTCTTAGGGTCCTGCAGTAAATGAGCAGTCATGTACCATAAGTTACCTTCAACTCATATCAGCCCTACATGATATTTAATGCCATCTTACCTTGGGGACATAAACATCTAATATGCGGCCAAATCTACCAAAATACTGGCGCAGATCTTCAGCTGTGGCCTCCTGAGGCAGCCTGCCAACAAAAACCTTTTTACCCATTCCTCGACTGGACTCCCCTCCTGGTCCAACAGAATTTTATCTTTGTTTTTTTTTCAAAAAAATGTACTACAATTGTATTGTCAATAAGAAAACTCCATCAAACATGGTATTTTCATGAATTGTTCATGTGCCTCCTCTGAAAGAAACTTACTTCCATAAAATGAACCTGGATGGTCATACAAGGTGGGAGCTACTGCTGCATATCTAGTTGCTGCAGAAATGTAAGCATTGTATGCACCATATCCACCATGTGCCATTCTGCCTATTGGCCTAAAGTCATCTTCCTGGCAACATTAACGCATAGTTGAATTTCACTTCACATATATGAACTTCATAAGTAAAACTTTGATGGGGGAAAATGAGTACTATTTTTGGTTTCTACAAAAAAAAGTTCAACTAAAATCTAAAATAAAAAGGGCTTCTATTATTAGATTAACAATCAAAAGTAAAAGGCTAGCAGTGATGCGACATGCCTTGGGTGTTGCTCGATCAACAACTATTGTAGAGCCTCCCAATTCATGAGTATCAGCCATTAAGTTTTCCACAGAATCTGTAACACAGAAAGATATCACTTCCTTTTCATTTGCTGGTGATATATTCTAGTTCAAGAAGAAGAAATAAGGAAAAGCAAGTATAAAAGTCCCAGGCAAGAGATCTATCTAGCATAAGACCGTATTAAGCTTAAAAGAAAATTTTATTAGAATATTACTCTCTTAAACAACAGTGGGCTTAATTCCTGATCTAATTTGAGATAATTTGGCAACTTTTCAATTACCATTGAAATACAACTTGTTGCAGCTATTGAACACTCAAAAGTGTAAGTGAAAGGGATTTGTATTTTCTATATTTAAATAATAAAATGAGAGCGAGCAGTTTTGACCAATCATACGGGTGGCTTCTCACTTTTATCTTATGAAATAAAGATTGCTGACAATAATTACAGCACCTAAAATTTAAAAATCCAGATATTTCAAATGTACAGCATTCTTTTAAACAGATGTGATACTTAATCGTCCTTTTTTATTTGCTACCACAAAAAGTGCCCACTTAGTTAAGAACTATAACCCTGGAAATCTATCAAACAGATGTGATACTTAATCGTCCTTTTTTATTTGCCACCACAATGAAAAATTTAAGAGAAGGCACCCGGGTAAACATAAAATCAGCTGACCTGCACTAACAAAAGTTATAAATCCGATTCCACGATGTGTTTTTGAGCCTTGATCCTGCATAACACATAGACAACAATCACATAAATTGATTTCAAACCAAGAAATACAAGCATGCATATGAGTGCATAAATAAATGTAATCGCACTACAATATACAAAGATAAAACTGTATTCTTATGGAATACCTTTACCAAATTAGTTACATCATTGTTACAATTAAAATCTACACAGGGGGTGAGGGTGGGAAAAGAGAAAGCAAGAGAGACAGAGACAGGGAGGTCACCTTTGGCATGTATAAATCTGTTATTTCTCCATACTTCTCAAAATGGCTGCCAAAGAAAAGTACTGATATTTTCATTTCTTATCATTGCTTATAATAGCCATATAAAGACCAAATAAGCAAGTGAGTTATACTATTATTTAAACATCGTATCAAACTACCTCCGAAGCATTGCTTCATCCACAGATGGTGTGATCCTTGCCACAAATATTCTGGTAGCTTTTCTTGGCGGTGCTCTCATCTCCTCCTGCCAAATAAACTTAGAAGTCAGTAAAATCATACCAATAAATGTACCTATTTCTTGTCAACATGATGGATTAAAGAATGGAAAGCAGTCCAGCAAATGATTGATAATGAAAAGAAAAAAAAAATGTAACAAAGATCCATGATCTTGTATTCGACCTTTGGGGTAGCTATTTTCACTTCTAGCATTCTATTGCCAAGAAAGTGCTCACTTGACAATGCAGTCTGCAGAAAATGAAATGTGAAGCATGAGAGTTAGTTTTAAGAAGATGTAAATCTGTATTCCTATATCCTCCAAATCCAATTACACCAAAAAGAGATGACAAACAAAGAATGGGCATTGGGTTCCAATAAGTTCAGGCGTTGTACTTGCCTTAGCATCTTCAACAGATGCAAATGTTACATAGCCAAATCCACGGGATCGTCCAGTGGACCGCTCCTAAACATGGCAATAAGAGAGAGAAAATCACCATGAATAATTAAGAATGAAACATAAAATCATACAAAATATCTGCGCTATTAAACTACACATGCCAAGTAAATTGGGGTAAGAAACATAATGTATCACAAAAATATAACACAAAACAGTCATATACCACAGCTAACAAACTTCAATTCTGTGGAGGAATTGGTTCTAAAATTTAAAACTTCAATTATTATCCACTAAATTCTAATACAGAATATTTTGGCCACAAAATCCATGAATAAAACTCAATTTCGGCACAAATTACAGAAATTTAGTGCAAAATTGTTACATGAAATCACAAACTTTTGACATGCATTAAGCAAATCAGATGTTTAAAGATGACCGAGTTCCAGCAAAGACACTAACAAGTCAAATTTAAGTCAACGTTAGTGCTCATAAAAAGTTTCCTCGGTAAATTATAACCTCTGACCTTAAAAGCACACCGCATATAACAAAAGCAATGCTGGAAAAGAAACTATACTAGCCATGATCAAAGCCCAAATAACACAAACAAGTCGAAAAAGAAAAAAAGTGAAAAAGGCATTCATTTGATACTTAAGCAATAACAATTATATAATCTATAATATTACAAGTTCAATAAAAGAGGTGAATTTGAAATAAACCTTCATAACAATACAATCCTCCAATTCCCCAAATTTGCTCATGTACTCTCTTAAACCATCCGTATCAACATCCCACGGAATACCCAGAACCTAAAATGCAATAACACAACTCAAGATAATTTAAAAAATAAACAGAAAAAAAAACCCTCAGGATTGGTTGTTGTAACAAATATAGCGGCGAAAACTAACCACAAGCTTTCTTTCCATGAGAATTGAAACCTGGAAACTGGCAGCTACAAAAAGAGAGATGAAAAGGGGAAAACCCTAACGCTCAAAATTCTCAGCTCTCGAGGTCTCACTACAACTCTCTCTCTACCTATCTTCTTCACAGTCACACATTCGCAGCCTCCTGCACAAGTAAAGTACATCTCTTTCTCACACAGACAATTCATCAAATACCAAATCATCAAACTCACCATTTTTTTTTATTGTCCTCTAAATTATTCAAAACAAGGCGAGGACCGGCAAACTAAAATCAATCAATCAATAGAAACTTTTGGGGATTGCTCGCTCACTGACCTTGACGAGTCTCTGGAGATATACAAAACCCTAATGCAGCAATCTCTCTCCCTCTCTCTCTCTAATCCCTTCCCTACCTCTATCTAGCTCGCTTGCTCGTGCTCTCCGCGCGTCTGGGTTTTCTTTCATCTATTTTCGGCCGCTTGATATTTAACTGAACATGTGGGGCTGGTGCGGGTGAAGGTTTCGAATTTACACATCTGTTCGGGTCACTATATGTTGGGCTTTTGGGCCTAAAATCTATTGTTGCGGGTATTTAATGAAATTTCGTTTCATAATATTAGGGGACAGCGATTGATTGAATTTCAAAATTTAAAATTTAAAATAAAAACAGTTATATATTATTATTTATTTATTTAGTTAAATATTAAATTCAATAAAAATTACTGTTCAAAAACTCGACACAAATTATCCTTTAAAAATTCGCCAGAAATTACCCTTCAAAAACTTATTTAAAATTCTCAAAAATTTAAAAAAATTCATATCCTTAAAATACATACTGTAATTTTATACCAAAATTCTCATTGTTTAAGAATTTTTTTAAAATGAAAGAGTATTTAATTATTTTGTAACTATTATTATTACCATTTAAAAAATCACATTTTATTGATACTTTTTAACTGTCAATAATTCTTGCAGCTGATAATTAATCTTTGGCTTTCCTTGACCGTGAGAGATAAATCATGGGACTTCCCAACTGAGTTACGTTAATGTTATCATAAGGATTATGAGCAGCTAAACCAGGGAGTAGGACTCCTACAAATCTAATCAATTGAAGCAACCAACTCTCTGAATAGTCTACTTCCTTTATGTATAGAACAATGAAGCTTCTTATAAGCTCCCAAATTGAGTTTAGCATCCTGGGTATCATCTCCCACGGGGACAAGTAATTCTTGTATTGTTGTTCTTCAACTATTTGCATAGCGAATTCAGTATACTGATATATTAAAACCACAAATTAATGTTCTCCCATTATAATTTCACTGAGCTCGGATCAAATTTGTGTAATTGATAGTTTAGAAAGTATTATTGATCACACTATTTAACAAAAGATTGGTATAGTCTGAACATATTCTCGTGTATGAAAAAGGAAAAAATAAAAAAAGGGGAGAGCATGTCAACAAATTCCCTTGATAGCAGCTATTATAGTAGAGGCAAGTCCCAAAATGCTTGAACAAAAATGTAGAGTCATCTGAGGGCAATTGCTTTTCCTTAAACATCTTAAAACTCCTCATCTCCAACCCTAGGCTGCCCAAATGTGTATACTCCTTCCAATCTCTTTAACAAAAATGTCTCACCATGCAATACCAAAACCGCTGGGAATAGAATTGCAATTGCCCCCCCTAAGTTGTAGCCGGTTAATATGAACTTTGTTTTACTGTTTGTCTTCAAAAGTTCTCTCAGTTTTTCTCTTACAGTGTAATAGGCCAATGGGTGTTCACTATCTTGTTCAATTTCTGGTGGCCAACCTTGGCCTACCAAAAAACTTAGCTTTCTTAGCTTTCATAAAACCGCAGTGAATTTTTCCCATGCCAGGGAGCTCATACCAGGAGACATTTATATCTGTGCTCCATGCACCTGCATCAAACAGTTGGGTTCCTCTAAAGGCGATGACTATAACATCGGGATCTGCAGTTTTGTCATGAAAAACGAAGCCCTGTGTTGTATATTTTCTTTGGAAATCCGCCAGAATTAAGTTATACCAGTTTGTCAACATATTTGTTAGTTTAAAAAATCATGAGACTCATTTTCAACTCTTTATATTTTATGGGCTTGACTGTAACTATTGGAATATATAGAATGTTAGAATTTGATTTGTATTTCTTACCATTCCAGAAATCGTAGTATCCGCTTAATTCCATATGCAACAGACAATGTGGACATCTTACGGCACGAAAGCAATAAAAGAACATTCGTGAAAAGAAAACAAAGTGACTCATGAGTAAATTGTTTGATAATGAACCTATTGGTGGTAGATTAATTCAAATTCCAAAAATGCAAATCTAGTTATCTTCCATCAATCCCTGATTGTGTTTTCAACTAAAGACTTTGTTTTCGTAGGATAATTTAGAAGCCGTAGCACAGAGCACAGCATAATATCTGCGATCTCCATGTTTGATATTGTTGTCCAGTTGCACTCGCTTGTCTAAATTTCCAACAAATGACAAAAACATTTCCGATTTCTTTCAGGCACTATTACCTTATCTAAACAGCATGAATGCATTTTACATGTTAAGTAATGATCAGATAATAAGCGGAAATGGATTAGACTAACTTTGTAATACATGAAGCAAGAGCACGAGCAAGTTGCGATATGGGTTTTGCCAAGCCACGACATGGGTTTTGCCAAAAATTGCACAACTTTATTGTCACGTCTTACATAAGATAAAATATGAATAAAATATAAGTTGATCATGAATTTACAAGGGAGAGTAAATAATATCACCTAAAAGGCTATTTTTTTGGATCGATGGCAAGCGCTCGACCTATGACAAGTAGTATCAGAGCATATCTAAATTCTTATTCGCATGTGGACCCTAAACACCTGTATTTTGCATCCCAATAAGAGATTATCATATGAGATGTAAGTCTCCAAAGATTGCGGGGATGAGACAGGTCAGATAGGCTCAATTAGATGAGTTTAATCATAACAAGAGCGTCACGTGATTGAGTGGGTGAGAATGTCACATCTCATATCAGATAGAGAACATGTGTCAATCATTGATTTATAAAGGTGAGTAAGCAGTATCACCTAAAAAACTAATCTTTTAGGTCAATGACAACCGCTCGGTCCATAACATTATGCCCTAATAGAGATGAATATATGAATATAAGCAATCTACGATCGAGATTTTTCTCTCTCTCAATTGGGAACTCAACAAATGCTTTTTGAGCCAAGTCACGGTTGCATAAGATGTTAGAGAGGTCACAAAAACTCAAATATTTATGCCTTAAGACCATATAATTACCAAAAAAATCTATGAGAAGCCTGGTTCGGAACCAAAAACAAAAAAAAAAAGAATTATTCTTGATCGAAAAGTAATTAATAATTATTGAAACCCCCACACTATGAATTCTTATAGATCATTGATCATATATAAGCTTGTCTGTACTTGTAACTTATTCAATATAAAAAGCACTTGACAAAACTTTTTTATATTGTTATTGATCAAATAGATAACAATAATTATAAAAAAAAAAATGAAATTGTATGATTCATAAATTACATACAATCGTTCGATGTCTTGATTAGGAATTAAAATCCTCTTTTATCTTTTTTATTTTTGTCTTTTAAGCATCTAACGATACTTGACATTACTAATAATGAAATATTCAGATTTTATTTTAATAAAATTTATTAATTAATTTTATATTTTACAATATGAGTAACAGTAAAAAAATTAAAAGATAAATAAATTAAAATTCACAAATTTTGCCATTAAATTTTGGTTATATAACGTATCAAAATTTAGTTGAGACGAAAATAAACCATATCAAGAGGAGATTTGTATCCATTGATTAAAATATATACATAATCATGTTTTCAGTCGATAATTTTTATGCCAACTTATTTATGTTCCTTAACAATTTAACACCAAAATTATAGTAATTTAACCATAAATGTTAAATTTTATGTACAAATTTTGTATTTTGTAAAATATGGATATACAATTTTTTTTTTAATTTTTGCCATTGAATTCGAACGAGTAAGACTAATTTTGAAACTAATGATAAAATAATAAAATAATTTGTTATTTTCACAAATTATAAGAATAAATTTGATAATAATTCTTTATATGATATACGATTAAGATGTTCTCTATATGTAGCGTTTTCCCTGGTAATATATAAGCTGGTGGCGGCCAATTTGGATTTTTGACAGTCAAAATATGTTTAACAAAGACTCGCCACCAGCCAGCCAACGACGCATGTATAGCTGGGTTGGTGAAAATAATATTGACATTGATTAGAATCTACAGAATAGTAAAGCAATTGAGTCATTGAATTAAATGAATAGATATATGATCTACAGCATGAATATGTTATGATGTTTATCGGTGGAAGATAGCAATATCCGAGGAACCGAGGCGAGTAACGTTTACATAATCTTGGGGAGAATGAGTAGGTATACCAGGCAAAATCAATCCAATTACCATCTCAGTTCTGAGAAGATAAACTAATGAGCTGCTGAGTAAGAAGAGAAGTTGAAGAGCTGCTGCAGCTGCAAGGTGCTAAGTCTGATGAGCTGGTAAAGTTAGTTAAGCTGATAAGCTGCTGAGTTAGCGAAGTTTGTTAAATTAGCTTATTATGTTGAGCGAAGAATGTGAAGAAGAAAGCTGAAGTTGAGCTGGAAGAAGGTGGTTAAAGTTAGTTATATTAAGCCAACTGTATTATGTAATTAATCGTAGGTATTAAGCAAATTAGATATAACAGATTAGTTGAATGATTTTTCTGATGGTTCAATAACTTGTATAAATATAACAATCCCTTGTAAACTTCATTTTTAGATTACCGAAATCAATAACATTCAAATAATACCTTGTTTTCTTCTTTTCTTTGCCGTCCTGGCATTTCCTTTAAGCTAAACAGGTATTTGATCAGTTCTTTCTTCTTATAAGAGCTTCAATGGGCTGCACTAATCTTTCAATTTCAACAACATATACAAACACTTCTTTTTTGTTTGTTGTTCTGATCAAATTGACGGAACTAACTGGATCGGCCAGCCACGCTCTTCTCAGCTCTGTCCGAACAATGGGCTGACACGACCTGTGTATGCAGTATTGGGCGTCATCAGCTACTTCTACTTCACTTTCTCATCGTTATGGGTTTTGCTAGATGGGCCGATTGTTATCAAAGTTGTCGGTTGCATGATTTAGCACCAAAAGCATCCAAAATCATAAACAAGTTTTCAAACTAACAGAATTTAATTTCGACGTCGGTAGCCGCACGAAGCTGGTCTTCGTAGTTAATGTAGGTTCCGCTTCTTGATTTTGCTGAATAGTTCTTAACTCTAGATGATTGGATCAAACACTGTCCCTGTAGTTCAATTTCCTATACTTATTAACTGAAATTATAGATTCACGTAAAAGGATTATGTATGGCTTTAACTATTCCATCATTTGACAATTCCTAAGATGCAGATTATCATATATAATTCTTCAAGTAGTCTCTTATATATAATTCCTATACTTATTAACCGAACTGTTGAAGCTCTTTGATTCGGACAAATGCATATTCAATAAGTGAACAAAATAGGTAGCATATTTTATATATTATTCTGGTATCTTACAACAATTTAGTTCGTCTCACCTTGCGTAAGGGACAATGGGAGAAAGAATTTTTCGTAGATCTGGAGCTTATATCTGCCCCCTTTAAAGTATGCACTCTTGCCAAAATCTAATCCAACCAACCAACCATTTTATTGTCTTTATTCATCTTATTATTTTTATTTTTATTCTGAACTTTATTATATATAAAAATAAAACCTACATTTGAAGCTCGTTTGACCATTATCTGCATTTATATAGTCACACACACCTCCCCCAACTTAATTTATTGCACCTCCACAATATTGACCACGGTTTATTTTAATTTCTCTCTATCAAATTACATCAATGCAGCAAGTGAAAAATGCATCTTCTCATGAGCATAAATCTAGTTTCCAATGTATATTTTTATGTTGATCAATAGCTAGGAGTCTGTATAATTGCGAACATCCTTGACATATAATTGCTAAGATAGGACTTAATAAGCATTATTGAGCCCCGGAAAGCACATAATTAAAATGGTGGTATATAAGATTATTGGTGTGTGGGAATTAAAGAGCAATAGTTGGATGGAGATGGCATAAATTAAATGAGTAGGGTAAAATTCTATGAATGTGTAGGGTTTCTCCGATCCTGTCACAAAGAACATGAGAGCTTATCCTAAAAAAAGGAAAGCGGTAGATCTGTGTATGAAACGATAGAAAAGAAAGATAGAATGTGTCAGATACAATACAATGAATTTGTAGGATGGGATAATAGGAAAGGAAATATCCCTATATATATTCTAATAATCAAATTCATATGGTGGGGATGTTGGGACATTAGTGGGATATCTCACATGGGTCTACTTGCTACATGCATGCGAATTCACCATTTTTATTTAATAATTCTTTTATTCACGATTTCAGAGAATAATGGATGTTAGTGAGGCATGACACTTGAGACATCAACACTATTATAACTCGATCCTGCCTTGGGAGGCTACCTAACTACCTCTCACCTTCTTACTCATTTAGTGTGTAGTAGAAGACAAATGAAAAATAGAAAATGAAGTGTTCTAGGCTTCTAGCTACGTGTGTTCTTCAATCTATTATTAGTAATGGGAAAATCATTATTATAAATATCTTCCAATTAATTTTATAAAATTTTAAATCTCACATTTTATAATTATAACATTCTTTTATCTTTAATGGAATAGTTTAGTTAATTTATTTTCTTACCCAAAGATTATATTTTCCCTCATTACAACCTCGAAAGAAATTTTTTTTGTATTTTATATTTGAACATGACATGAATGAGATTGGATCAAGGTATATGAAAACCTGAAAATCCTTTAATAACAAGTATTAGATAATCGTTAATCCTGGTGGAGATTGAGAAGAACTCTTCTATAAAATTTTTGCTTATTTAGTATCACTTTACACAATGTAAAAATAAAAATAAAACTTTATATGTGGTATCTTGATGTCTTGCTAATAAAAAGTAATGCTTATTGGATCACAATTGGTTAATCCAATATCAATCGAGTAATCATGTAGTAGACATTCCACCACATAAAAAGATGTGCCCAACAGCAGATTGATTAACTATTTTGTAATCGTTCGGTCCTATTGTATAGTACTTAAAAGGGAGCATGATGCAACTGAACCAGCAAAGAGTAGCAGAAAGTAAAAATTAAATTCAACCAACACCAATGTCTGATCTTTGAAAGACGACCAAAAATATAACGTCTGTCTTCTGCAACTATTGAAACTGTTATTACTTGAGGGAAAACTTGTTCACCCCTTTTTGTCAGACTCAAGCGGACAAAGTGTAAAATTTTTCAATTTTACCCTGAGGAAAATCAGAATGATCATGTCTATGGCAATTAAAGAACCATTCATTAATCTACCTTCAATTTCTTTACATTGACTGGTGATGTGATCACATATATAGTTGATAAAAATAATCAGCTGTGAGTTAATGCATGTGAATGAGCAAAATGAAAGCATTACTAGATTAGACTACTCCACTTCATCCCATATTTTCAGTAAAACCGTGATCAGGATGATCTGCGTACCGCAATTATATCAAATTTTTACACTTTATTCCAATTGAACACATGCGTTTAGCTAATGCTCCTGTAGTCGTTAATGCAATTACAAATTTGATAGTTGTTTTGGACATTAAGTTTGGGTGATTTGATCATGTTTTGGCTGTTTCCTGTTTGCACGAACTGGTGGAGAGACTCCAAAGGTTAACCATTTGATCATGAAAGCATGCACTACAATTCTTTGTAACATTAATATTGAGAAATAAACATTCACTCGATCTTTACAAACGCACAAACATCAACACCATAAATGCATGAATGAAACAATTTCAAACTTTAATTGTTTCTCTTATCTAAACATCTGCATATTTTCCACTATTTGAGAAGGCTGCTGGCAAGCTTTAACCAAAGACGGATAACCCACATTGGTCAATCCTGCTCCCGAAAATCCAAGACCAGCCATTGGCCTATGTGCACCAGCTTGTTCCAACGTTTGCACCTGTTTCTTCAAGAATTTCACGTAATGTATAGCCTCATCTAACATAGAAGCTGTGTCCATTTTGGTTCCTCCAGGCACAAGTCTCTGAAGTATCCTTATCCTCTCGCTTATCTTTTCCCTTCTATGCCTCGCAGCCACGCTCTGAGGATCCTTGGATATTTTTACGTTCCTTCTTTTCGGGGGCTTGATGGATTGTGGGTCTATATGAATAGGTTGCATAGCAGCTATACGAAAGATCATCTCTCTCATAGCTGCCATTGAGTTTATTTTCTCTAATGATGGTGGATACGGACTTGCATTTGGCAATGCAAATGAACTTTTGAACCTTCCTGTAACTACATTGGGTTGAAGAGGTGGTGTTATGGGTTCTTGAATAGAAGTGTTCATATTTGGCATAGAACATGCTGGATTTGCAAATGTAGAAGGAGAAGAAACACTTGGGTTATGATAAATGGGTTGGGTTGTAACATTGGGGTTGGCATTTCCATTGGAGAATCGGATTTCAGGCAGTGTACAGGGAGTGCTGTTGATGAAAGGCTCACAAAATTCAGGAAGCTTTCCCATCTGCATAATGACAGCCATCGTATCCATATGATCTTTTTGATATGCGTTTATCATGTCAACATCCATTGGTTCTCGCACTCTTTTTGTGTGTTTATATCAGAAAGGGAGAGAGATGTAATTAGAAGTAGTGGGAACTGGGAAGTGATGATAAGTCGGAGAAACAGAGTGAGAGGGATGGGTGAGCTGAGAGATGAGCTTGCTAAAGATTGAATTAGGGTTTTTATCAGAAATGTGCAGAGAGATAAGAAAAATAAGCGTTTGATTAAAAGAACCAACAATCCAGCAAGCCTGCTGGAAGTGGTATTGCCTTATATTGCAACTTGTGACAAATATTTTATTCATGAAGAAGCTGATAGAAAAGTCTCAAAACTCATTTAAGATTGTATTTATGATATCTGATAGTGACCGCCCATTATGTGGGGCTACTTCTAATCAGAAACATATTAACCATCCGATCTAGTAAACTAAAACTCAAATTGAAAGATCAAAGCAATAGATGTACAAGATCAGAGATCAGAAACAATCCATGAATTTAGGCCCACAAATCGAAGGCCTCAGATTAAAGAGATCTTCCGAAAGGTGCATGAACCAGAACCACTCTCCTAATTTACTTTCTTAAAGGAAGGAAGAAGAATCAAATGAATAACCACGGAACCCCACAGTCATATGATATTTGTCAGAACATAACCCTCTATTCAAATTTTCAGCAAGAGCGTGAAAGTAATAAAACTAATCCTTTGGGATATACAAATATATATAACTTCTATTGAGACTGCCAAAGAAGAGTTTTGAATCCAAATATTACTCAACAAAATTATATCACCGGCCTCCGGCTAAAAATTCTGGCTTGTCAGTGGGTGTAATAGACACACTTGACCGTGAAATGCGAACTAGGGTTAAGTTCATTGGGGACCTACTACTGTATTATCCTAGCTTCTGTTATATCCTGATGATATACTGCTACATGGTTTCTTTGCTCCCCTTGGGCACACTTTTCAACGTCGATTAGGAGATGAAAGTAAAGCTGACCTCCCTCTACCGCAAGTACACGCAACTGCTTAGTTTTGTACTGGTTAATTGCTCCCATGGAAAAAAAAATGTAGTTGATAATTGGTAACTGTTTTTTCTACTTGTTAAGTGCTTTTCAGTTTGCACGAACGTGTATAAGAACTTCAGCCTTTAGTAGCTTTGATTAGTTCTGCCCCTTTAGAGAAAAGCTAAAGAAGATAGTTAAGTAACAAAATATAGATATATGAAAGATCACATGTCCTCTTCTTGAGAAGTTTAACTGGATCATGCAAATAAGCTGGAGGATCTAAGAGAAATGAATTTGCTGCTTGTGTTCTAATGATTGCCTGGCTTGTACTTGTATAAGAATTTATATTTTCTCATTATTAATGCTATTATAAATTACCAATTACAAACCTCATCTGTGATAATTAGGTAAAACTCAGATGTAATAATAGAGAAGAATCACGTACGTCATCGTATGAATAAATATGATATCACTGTATTCTAAATCTCTTCTTTCTAACTATTGGAAGGGCAGACGGAGGTTTGAATTACAATGAACTCTCTAGCTTTTTACTATTTTTCCCTTCTGTACTTGAACAGTTAATATTAATTATGAGTCAATGAACAGAATAGAATTCTTCCACTACCTCTGCTGCAGAGACACATTTCTCAGAAAGTGGTTCGTTTTTAATTCTCTCTCTGTATTCTCTTTCTACGTGATGCTCTACACGTAATTGGATCATTAAATGTATATAACTTCAAATTCAACATGACAGAAACCTTCCCGACCTATCCATGGAGTCCAAGGCGACGGGACCCTTTCGTAGAGTCCAAAGCGAATTCTTTGAAAGAACATGAACTTTACACAGACAAAATATAGACATATGAATATCTCAAAATCACATATCCACGATATAAACCACATGTTAAAATATTTATCAAAATATAGACATATGAA
This sequence comes from Cedrela odorata, assembly GCA_035584115.1. NCBI lineage: Eukaryota > Viridiplantae > Streptophyta > Magnoliopsida > Sapindales > Meliaceae > Cedrela > Cedrela odorata. The sequence goes on from JAXCLQ010000014.1 coordinate 6,333,949, forward strand.
TACCCAGCAGCGTACTTCACCGCTCGAACAGAGGCCAATCATAATACATTTTATAAACACGTGTAATGCTGGGAATTAGTATGTCACATTCTGGTCGCTTGCGGCTGAGTTTAAGTTATTGGTTATATAATTTGAATCCTTCTAATTTAGCAAATCTATTTACTCCTTCTAAATTAGCAAATCCATTTTAAATTATAAACTCGTGATAGACTTTTTACTTAAAATGGACAATATCTACTTGATTATTGAGTCTATGTTATAACATTTTTTTAAAAGTTTAGTATACTTATCTCTTAATAATCAATTAAAACACTTTAACCTATAATCAAAAATTGATATTTATAATATTCGTATACACTACCATAAAACACAATATAATTTATTAGACCTTAAAAGTACAACTTACATCATCTAACCTATTTGGCAACCTAATATTCTTAAACTCGTCAAAACTGATTATCACAATAAAATTAGTTTAAACACTTTAACCTATAAACAAACATTGATATTTATAAGGTTTGTATATAATACCATAAAGTATAATATAACTTACTAGACCTTACAATTATAACTTATATCATCCAACCTATTTGATAATTTAATATTCTTAAACTCATCAAAATTGATGATCACAACAAAGTTAACTTAAACACTTTGACCTATAATCAAATATTGACATTCATAAGGCTCGTATACACTATTACAAAACACAATATAACTTATTACACCTTAAAAGTATAACTTACATCATCTAACCTATTTGGTAACTTAATATTTCTAAACTCGTCAAAACTAATCTTATGTTGTTTAAGAATTTTACTTCTACCTTAAACGACGTTATTTCCTTATGAAATCATAACATAATATTTAAAAAAAAACATAATATAAGATCAAATTAAAATATTGACCACTAACTCATTTTAATACTATTTTTTGTTCATATTTTAAATTTGATCATTTATCATGATAGTGTTAGGAATATATTGAGTAATCCCCAATATTTGAATTTTAAAAAATATAATATATATCCAAATATCTTAAAATTTTGTAAAGGTGTTATATACGTATAGATAGTAAGGAATTAAAAGTTTTGGGAATAAATTCATCGTATAAATAGTTTAAACAAATTTAGTTTTAAAATCTTCAAATTCTGCCAAAAGAAATCAGTAGTGAGCTTTGTTCATTCATAATTTCATAAAAATTCAAAAATAAAGAATTTGATTCTAAAATTTTAATATGATGTAACAAACACAATTATAAATTAGTATAAAAAATTATCATAATTTTTGAAGATGATTTGTTAACTAAAACAATTTTGTCATTCAACTATTTGTAAAAACGAGTAATTTTCAGTATCCTATGGTTAATTTCAAAAACTCATTAAAAATTAAACAATTAATATTTTTTATAAAATGGGATTCATAATAACCATAATGATATCTAATTAATTCACATAAATCAGTTTACTGAAATTCATAATACATAATTTTACAAAATTTACAGACTGAACTACTATCATATATCAACTCTGCAAAAAAAAAAAAAAAAAAAAAATTCTTCCATTATATCTCAACAAAATAATATCCTTAATTCTTAATTATAAAAAAAGTTAAAATCTAAACACTCCAATCTAATTATAGAATTATAATCACCATAAATTTTGAAACCAATTCCTATAAACAAATATAAAAATTAAGCATAAATTTAATTTTTTCTCTTTTTCTTCTTCTTTTTTTTTCTCTTGTTTTTCCTTTGTTCTTTTGTCTTCTTCCTTTAATTTCAATTAAATCCCTAATTTACTATTTTATTTATTTTACTCAAAAGTTATTACTTATTACTAAAACATCTTATTAATCCTATATTATATATATACCCCTATAAAAATATAACACACTATAATTACATAACTATATAGTATATAGTTAAGAAAAGTGGCTGTTACAGAGCATTAGTATAGAGTATTAGTATGGTTGTTTCAAAACTACTATCAATTAATCACATCATATGAATTCATACATGAAATATATTAATATATATGAAATAATACATCATTTTTCATGAGCATGTCTTCCAACAATCACAATTACGTATCAACACACTACACTAATTCTCAAATCTTATTTCTCAATTAAAAATACTCATGCACATGTATATATGTATCATATGGAATTAAGTCACAATGCAATTAATAATTTACTTAATCTTGAGAACAATTAGGATCAAATAGAACTTTCATCCTAGAAAGTCCTCTTATAATATAAGGTTTAAAAATTAACGATACAAAATTTTATATGTATTGCAAATAATAAAAGATATGTATTCTAATTTTATAAATATATCACTCACGAAAATTCTAAACGTATTTTTAACTACTCAAACACGTTTCTTACAATTTTCCTCACTTTTTTTAATTTTCTTTCTTTTCTCTTCTAGTTTATGCTTATGATTTGGTTTCTTCATTTTTCTTAAACAAAGCGGGTTTTTTTTTTATTTATACAATGTCATCGTCTCAAGCGTTTATTACACTTGCCACATGTAGAAGTTTTGGTCATAAGAATTTTGTCTTCGAAATTTATGTATTTATCTGAAACAAATGCAAATATCAGACTCACATATGATCCTCACGCTCCCACATAACTTTCACATGTTATGTTTTCTCCGTAATACTTTAATTAGAGGAACCATCTTATCACGCAGTTGATGTTCTTTGGAGTTCAATGTCTATATAGCTCCTCTTCATAAGTTAAGTTCTCCTTCAATTAAACTAGTAGTGCATCTAAAACTATCCACAAAAGATAAATACTCAAACAAACGGTTCAGTGTCTACACGTATGCCTAAACAAGTTTGATAGACCTAAGTCTCATCACTGAAGAGAACATGTACCAGTACTGCGGTTTCAAAACTATTATCAATAATCAATCGCGTCATATTATATTAAAATACCTTTATTCACGATTTATTATGGACATTTGGATAAAAAAAAATTCTAATTTTTGACATGAATCAAAATAAAAAAAAAATTATTATTTTTTACTAATTCAAACCAAAAACTAAAATTGAACTTGTCGATTTGGTATTGTACATCAATTTGGTTCAGTTATATTTTTAAAAATCAAACTATTTAATTTTATTTTTATTCGACTTAAGATATAATCAAACTATTTAATTGGGTTTTTATTCTACCCAAGATATAACAAAACTAAAATTTTTCCACCCCTAATTAAGATGATCTAGAGGTTAGTCCTAGTAAATAAGGGGTAGACTTGTTCATTATAGACATAAAAATTTAAATTACATTATGATTGAAATAATCTAGAGGTTAATCCTAATAGAACTCGAGCCTTAAGTCTTAATAAATCGTGAGCAAAATTGTTTATTTTAAACATAAAAACTTATGTTGTGGAATAAAAAAAAAATAATTTTGACACTAGAACTAGTATTAGCCTAAAAAACAGTATTCAAATAATTTTTTAAAAAAATACACACGCATACTTTAAAATTTGAACAGTTAGGTCTCGAGTTACGTGAAAGAGAAGAAAATAACAATAATATTTTTTTATACATCATTCTTTAGATATACTGTTCAACTAGCACCCATGGCCTAATGGATAAGGCGTCTGACTTCTAATCAGGCGATTGTGGGTTCGAGTCCCACTGGGTGTGTATATATTTTTTCAACAATTATTTTGATAAGAATAGGTGCAGTGCTGATCTGCTGGGAGAAAGCCGTTGGGCCATATTAAAGGAGGGAATCAGGATCAATTACAGCCCAGGCCCAGGCCTAAAAGTTACAATAAAATTCACTGTTTGAGCTTCACTACTTAGGACTATGGACACACGTGGGATTGAGTTGTAATATCATCGATCTCCAAAGCCTCCGACCCAACAATTTGTTTGCTTGTTTTTTGCACTTGGATTCTAAACATTTTGGTTTCTTTTGGACTTTTCCTTGTCTAAAGAAATGAAAAATAGTGTGATTGTGCTGTGCGGCCCAATTCAATAACAACACACCCACCAGCCGCGTCTTTTAGGACCATCCGTCTTACATGCCCCGTGTCTTATTCGCCAGCCATCGGCAAACAATTGTAGCAATAAATTGACCCAAAAATTGAGAGCAAAAGCTTTTGCCTCTTTTATCACATTCAAATCTGTAACAGTATAACACTCTACCACTGTCATCTCATCAATTTCCCACAGTGTGCAGATCGACGACCTCACTAGGATCTGATATTATTCAAAGATCGCACGGGCTGTGAACCAGGCACACTTGATTATAAATGGATCATTGATTAAGCACAGCTGTAACCCAATCACCTCTCTACTTGCCCTCCAGACCCATCATGTGATTCTGTGTCTTACTGTACGAATGGTGTCAAAACCAAACTCCACGAAACACAACACAAGCACTAGTAAACATAGAAACTAAAAATACAAGAAACTAGAAGAAAACCCCAGTAACATCAGCATTTTACGTAGTTTCTTCCGCGCAAGGAGGGAGTGTCCATGGCGCTGTCACCTGTCAAGCTTCTTGTTTTTGGTTTAATGATACAAATTTCTTTGAGCATAGATGTTCAAGCACAGGTTGATGATTCAAACTTAAAGCTGATGACGGACACACTTGAATGGCCATTGTCAATGTCTGTATATGAGGACTCTATTGATGAAAATGAAGAGGAAGATTTAGATAACGATGAGGAAGGTGAGTTTGGTCGCAGATCGTTGTTCTGGCAGAGAATGAAGTATTACATTTCTTATGGAGCTCTTTCTGCTAACAGAATCCCATGTCCGCCACGCTCTGGAAGGTCTTACTACACTCACAACTGTTACAAGGCTGGGGGTCCCGTGCATTCTTACAGCAGAGAGTGTTCTATGATCACACGTTGCAGGAGATGAAGTGAAATGTACGTTTGTTTGTGTTGTATTATTTTTTTAGCTTGGTTTGTGTTGATGGTTATGCGTTTGTTCTATCTACTGGGTTGAGAATGATGAACATTTGATGATTATTATTGTGAGTCTTCGGCATTAGTATAGACTGGAAGCATTTTGATAATGTACTAGTATTATCTGTAATTGGTGGATATGGTTAAACTACGGGCTTACAAACTTATTACGTGTATGGTTGTTAGACTGATTTTTGGTGATAATTTGTACGGATTTATAGCTTTATTGATGTATGCCATTTGCTTTATATTAATTAACATATACCAGAGAGCTTAGATTATTGTAATGTATACAATTTGCTAGTTACTGATTTGACACTTGATCCTGAATAGCCTCATTCTGTTTCTCTTAATCTGAATTGCCCAAAATGATAATAAAGTTATGACCTTCGATGATTAAATCAATCTTTGATCAGCTAGGACGTTGTTATTTACCAATTAAATAACCAATTGCTGAAGTGTTTTGGTACTAAGGCTCAATTAAGTAATTCTACATTCAGATGATGAATTAATTAGAAAATGTTCAAGGATGACTTTGTTCATGAACATATAAAATAAATATATTTTACTCATTCTTAATATCCCAACCACCTTTTCAAACTTAATTGTTTTGAGGTTGGTCTTTTATGAGAGTATTAATCGAGGTCCTTGCCTTACCTCTTGCGGTAGATTGGGTAGGTGTTTGAATTTTCTGAGGTAAAACAGAAAGTTTATTTGTAAAACTGCTTTCTTTTCTGGCAGAGTCCAATGCAGGACAAACCTCCACCTTGTTTAATATGATAGCCCTAAAATATTTCTACTCAAAATCATCAAGTTGTAAGCTCTT
>JAXCLQ010000014.1:6352809-6403627 GCA_035584115.1 Cedrela odorata
AAAGCCGGATAAAGCTATAGCAAAGTACGTGTCAAGAACAGTAAAACTGATTCCTCTAGGCTTAGCCTTAGTCCTAGTACAAAGACATGATTTCATGTCCAAGGTTGGATCATTGCTATGGCCCTGAACTGTTTGAGCCCATCAGTACTTGGGACTATCAACACATGTGGGCTTGAGTTTATGATCTCTGAAGCCCACGACCCAAAGATTCGTTTACTTGTTTTCGCACTTAAGTTCAGGATAATAAATTTCGTTTTTGTCTAGACTCTCCTTTAGATGTTACAAAATATTAAAAATAATAACAAAGAAGAATAGTGATTATGCTGTGCGGCCCAATCCAATAATAACACACCCGACCAGCCTCGTCTTTTGGGACCTCCCGTCTTACTTGCACCATGTTCTATTCGCCAACCACCGACAAATAATTGTAACTACAAATTGACCGCAAATTTAAAAGTAAAAGATTTTGCCTCTTTCGTCGCATTCAAATCTTTAACAATATCACACCCTACCACTGTCATCTCATCAATTTCCTACAGTACAGATCGACGGCCTCACTGGAATGTGAAATTATCCAAAGATCAGACGAGCCATGAACCCAGAACCATTCTTTTCCCGTGAACCCTAGCATACTTGATTATAAAACCTGAGCGATAATCGAGGCACGCGTTAAATGGTTCATTGATTAAGCACAGCTGTAACCCAGTCACCTGTCCACTTTCCTTCCAGACCCATCATGTGAGTTTCTGTCTTCTTGGATAAATGGTTTCGAAACCTCGCCCCACGAAAGACAACAAAAGCACTTGCAGACAGAGATTCCCACCAAAGCCTAAAACTAAAAATACCGGAGTGAGTATCCATGGCGCTATCACCTGTCAAGCTTCTCATTTTTGGCTTAACGATACACGTTTCTTTGACCCTAAATATTGTTCAAGCACAGGTTGATGAATCAAACTTAAAGCTGATGGCGGACACACTTGATTGGCCATTGTCAATGTCTGTATATGAAGACTCTATTGATGAAAATGAGAAGGAAGATTTGGATAACGATGAGGAAGGCGAGTTTGGTCGCAGATCGTTGTTCTGGCGGAGAATGAAGTACTACATTTCGTATGGAGCTCTTACTGCCAACAGAATCCCATGTCCGCCACGCTCTGGAAGGTCTTACTACACTCACAACTGTTACAAGGCTAGGGGTCCCGTGCATCCTTACAGCAGAGGCTGTTCTATGATCACACTTTGCAGGACATGAGTGAAATGTACGTTTGTATGTGTTGTATTATTTTTTTATTTGGCTTCTGTTGATGGGTATGTGTTTGTTCTATTTACTGGGTTGAAAATGATGAACATTTGATGATAATTATTTTAAGTTTTGGGCATTAGTATAGAGTGGAAACGTTTTGATGATGTACTATTTTTATCTGTTGGTTTATCCGCTGGATATGGTTAAACTACGTGCTTGTAAACTTATTATGTGTTTGGATTTTAGACTGGTTTTTGGTGATAATTTATATGGTTTTATAGCTTTGTTGATGTGTGCCATTTGCTTTATACATAGGCCTGAGAGCTTGTATTGTTGTAATGTATAAAAAACTGCTAGCTACTGATTTTACACTTGATGCTGAATAGCTTCATTCTGTTTCTCTTATTCTGAATTGACCAAAATGATAATCAAGTTATGAGCTTCGATGAACAAATCAATATTTGATCAGTTAGGAATTTGTTATTTACTGGTCATATAACCAATTGCTGAATTCGTTTGGCACTATGGCTAATAGAATTGTACTCATGTTAGTAATTCTACATTTAGGTAATGAATTAATTAGAAAAAGTTCAAGGATGACTTTGTTCACGCAATTAATATATAGAGTAAATATATTTTACTCATTCTTAATATGCCAACCACATTTCCAAACTTATTGTTTTACAGTTGGTCTTTTATGAGAGAATTAATTGAGGTTCCTGGACCTTGCCTCATGTGGTGGATGAGTTAGGTGTTTGCATTTTTGTGAGGTAAAACAGAAAGGTTATTTGTAAACTGCTATCTTTTTTGGCAGAGCCCTTGATGCAGGACAACACCACCCACCCCACACCTCGGCCACCCCCACACACACACCCCCCCCCCCCCCTCCCAAACACCTTGTTTTAATATGATAGCCCTAAAGTATTTCTGCTCAAAATGATCAAGTTGTAACCTCTTAGTAAGAACATTTATATGCATAGATATTGTGGTTTCTGCTTAACATAGCATCATTTAGCTAGTAAGCAAGTTTCTTTGCAAAGAAATCTGACATTGAGCTAGTATTTGTTTGCCGCTAGCCTCACCCATTATCTGGGGGTGAAACTTTTACTGATTAGCCATGTTCCTTACATAATCAGTGTAATTCACTAGTGTTTTGTTCATAATACTTAAGGAGATATGGGATTTTAAACAAAAAAAAATTAAAAGCTTGATGTGGGATTGTAAAGGCTATGTGTTCTTTGAATTTTCTGTGCAAATCCTTAGCACAGATTAAAAGAATCAAATATCTCTTTCTAGTTCTTTTTCCTTCTTCTACTTTCACTAGTTTCATCTCTCGCATCATCTTTTTGATATACATAATAGAATTATGCATTATGGTTCAGGATTTTTCCTTTTCCCCTTATGTTACTATACTACCCTGTGAAGACTGAGTAATTTCGGTGACCTTCAATGATATTCATCTCTTAATGTTGTAATACCTTTTAACCTGCTTCCCCTCTTTAGTTTTATGTTCCCCGATGATCTTGAAGGTTTGCAACTCACCATGATTACAATTTGGCCTTGTAATGTGAACAACACCAATGCTTTCTTGATCTCAGTCAGAGGTAAAAGTGCGGAAGTGCTTGGCATTGTGCTTTTTCCCTTTATCGCCCCTTTTAAATCACATTACTGAGAATCCGATTAGGAACTGCAATTATTTTTTTCTAGCTGTCCTCTTTGCCCATTCTAGAAAAGTAACATTCCAGGCCTCAAGTCCTTGATCTAGGAACATTTTCAATCTTGAACAATCCCATATGGAATATGCGAAGCTTGAGGAACTGGAAAGAGGAATTTCCCTGCTAAGTTGGATATTAGATTCTCGTGACTTCCTGAATGTTAAAATTATGGGTGATTAGAATGTTATGTGCTTCCATTTTCTAGCTTATTAAGGTATGTTTTACATTTTTGGAATGAAATTGTTAGCTGTCAAGTATAAGTGGTTGATAAATGTTAGCTAAAGTTGATGATCCACTGTTTTGTAGCCTGAAAAGCTTTTTATCTGTATGATAACGGGGTCTGCAATAGACTACCAAGCTAAAACTAGAAACAAACATCTGAATTATAATACATGTGGCAATTTGAAAGCATGTCATCTTGGTTCATGTATATGGCTCAGGTTATTACTTTCTTATGCCAGATAATCTATGCAATTTGGGGAAAAAATTTAGAACACCTCAATTATAGCATGACTATTCAGTAGGTTGTAAAATGGCAATCAGGTTCAGGAGGGTTGATTTTTTTTTTTTTATCCCTCGGTAAGAACTACGCAACATAACTTGGAATCACATTAGAAAATAGATTTCTCTTGATCTTAAAGTATCATATGGTCGTGGGTTTAACTCTGGAGATCTTCATTTAGCAAAAGCTACTGGTATTGGTAATTATACAATTATAAATTAAGATATTCTTATATTTATTATAAGATAGCCAGGTCCTAACATCTATTAGAAAGAGGCACGTTTTTGGTGGATAAAAAGCTGGAAACAACCGAGAAAGAGGCAAAGGGCCTGCAGGTGTAACCCAATTCGGCTTGGACACAATTGAGCCTTCTGTAACAAATAAATGACCACGAATTACTTGAAAAAAATTATTACAGTGATGAAAGAAAACATGGAGAAAGGTGAAGTCAGTTACTGATTGATATTTCTGTTCCTGTTAATCAATCGTTAAAGACAATTGGTCCATCTTAATCACAACAAATTTACAAGTAAATACATCAGTTTACAATATACAACTTTCATATTTTAACTTTTAACTTGATAATACCGATTGTAATCTGATAAGAATTATTCTAATCTAACCTAATAAAAATTAAATTAATTAATTAATTAATGTTATTTGCTAAAATCATTGTCGTGGACTAAGCCTGAAACCTGAATGAGTGTCATGTGTAAAAGTAGATCACTTAGATTACTACTGCATTTAATAATTCAACGTTTGTTGTGGCTTTAGCACCTGCTGCCAGCTCTCCTTTCCTGGAAAAAACAGAAAATTGACCCAAATGATCCGCAGCCAAGTGAAGTTAGTTACATTGAATTTGAAACCTTTAGTTCAATGTCAACTTGAAATGGTGACCAAATTGAACAAGTATTGCCTTCTAAAACATGCCCAAAAGTGAACTTGCCTCGTTTCTTTGCTCGCTTGTATGAAGTGAATTCAATGGTCTTCTCTTTTGGATGTTATCTATCTAAATCTAAGGAATCAAATAAAGCCACCACCACGACCAATGCGTCCATGATCGGTGGATAAAATCTATTAAATTGACCTAAGATCCTTGTATTATTGCGTTTCGGGTCCCATTTGATCAAATATAAAATCTGAACCGAAACCCATAACCAATATAAAAAAGCAGCCGAAACCCAACAAATCAAATATTTTGCCATTTTGGTTTGTAGTGGACTGAATTGAATTCATTGTTATTTTAAAAATGAACCGAGGCCGGCTCATAAAGGGTCAGAATCAAACATGGATGGCTAGTGGGTCACCACTTATTAACCTTTCAAGCTCACGTAAGGTGAACTCAATTTACTTGGCTGGGCGCAAATTGAAAATTGATTGATTTAGAATCAGTGACCATAATTGATGCATTTCATTCTTGTGGTGTTGGGTTTGGAATTTGGTGGCTGCTAGCTATTACTTTGATATGAACCGTCGAGTTCTGATTTTATGTTAATTGGCCATTACAAGCTGCAACCATTCGCTTCACACAAGGGGTGGGTTCTCTCTTTAGTTACTGAACCGACAAATTCCCACTATTTTCTCCTTTATTTGTTTGGCAATTTGACAATTTGACTGCAAATAACCAGATTTTTTGGTGCAACTAATGCTTGATTTTCTGTTTCCAGTATCTTTTCAGAATCCTAATACTGTGAGTAAAGTTAGGTGAGGGGTGGAGTGTGAGTCCCAATCTTATCATAACTAATGGTCCTCCCCCCTTTGATTTCATTGGATCATCTCAAAGTTTTGTTTCAATTATAGTCAAGTTGCACCTTATAATTTGAGTTAAATTGTTGTTTGATTATAAAAGAATAAAAAAGTTATAATGTAAATATATATATATATATATATATCATTGGATCATCTAAAAGTTTTGTTTCAATTATAGTCAAGTTGCACCTTATAATTTGAGTTAAATTGTTGTTTGATTACAAAAGAATAAAAAATTATAAGGTAAATATATATATATATATATATAATTTGAATTAAATTGTTGTTTGATTATAAAAGAATAAAAAGTTATAAGGTAAATATAACTTTTTATTGTTTTGTAATCAAACAATAATTTAACTCAAATTATAAGGTGCAAGACTATAATTGAAACAAAACTTTTAGGTGATCCAATGAAATATATATAGATATATATATTTACCTTATAACTTTTTATTCTTTTGATGAATGACGGAATGAAATAAAGTTACGAGAATAATTTATAATTACTTTTATTAAAAATTTCGGCGAGATTTATTTTTATTGATTAAAATTTTGATATTTTATAGTTATTTTATTTAAGTAGCATGTAATAAATATGACAAAATTAACTTAATCGTGAATTTTATTATATATGACAATTTAATAAAATTAGGTTTAAAAAAAGACCAACCAATTTAAGCCATTAATATGATAAGAACATTTTCTCTCTTTCAAAACCTTGCGAGTAAAATCATGGTTCAAAAATAGAACCTAATAATTAAAATCATGGTCATTAATAGACTAATTGTGGCTTGCCATAAAATATATTACTAAACAAATAAAAGATGTAGCGTAGCATGAATAGGGAATGAGCTATCAAAATCAAGTGAATTAGAAGCATGGTATCAAGAAATCTGTCGTCGAAATTCACGTGACCCATGTGTTGGTGGAATGCCATGTCACAAAATCAACCGAACCAAACCCAATCCAACTAACCATACTCTTCCGCATGAAGAAATTGCAAAAACATATTGTCTTGTAACTGTTATCCGTAAACATTTCGGACAATTACTTGATAATTACACTACACATTGTAAGTTGTAACAATTGGTAATTGCAACTTGGCGGCTAGGTTGGGTTGGTAGATAGACTTTCAGGTACGCAATTTGGTTTGCCTTTCGTCAACTAATAAAGTCAGTACTAAACATAATTAGGAACTGCTAGGGCACGTGACTTGATCTTTTTGGTGGTACATGGAATTGAACCACTAGGAGGGCCTTCCTTATTATGCAGGCTGCAGAAAAGGCAGATAATTGCGTAATGGAAGGATAGATAGAGGTAAAAGATATGGTTGGGTCCCAAGGCAGAAAAAGCTGTGGCAACAACAGATAAATATAACGGAGAACGTGCCAACATGTGATGGCCAAGCGTGCAGCGGCGGCAGATCAAATGCATTACATATTTACATTACTTATTTTATTATTATTATTATTAAAAATGTCTTCTTATACAGTATACTTATAAGAGTGGTACTGATTGATGATCACAGCCCTGCCCTGGTGATTGAGCAAGTTGGCTGCTGTTCTGTTCTCAATAGTATAGAAATTGGCAAAATAATGTTAGTTATAGCTCATGCAAATGCAATTGGATCGAGGGGCGGCTGATCTTATTCTTTGTGAACCACACCCACCTTCTTTTTCTTTCCGATATAGAATACTTTCAATCTTTTTTTTTATATTAGTGTAATAATTTAAATTATTGGATCTTATTTATGTCATATATAGTAAAAGTTAATACGGATATAATTTATTTATTAAAAGAGTAATTTTAATATAATTTATTTTGATATAATTAATAAATGAATTGAGATAATTATTTTATTTATTTATAATTTTTTAATTATTTTATAATTTATATTTTAAATAAATTTAAATATTTTTTTATTTATTTATTACATAAATTCGTTTATAATTTATTCGTTTATAAAAATTGTGCATTTGATTTCGAAAGAGCAATGGTTTCATACACAGGGTCACGTATTCTAAGAATTGTGCTATATATTAAAACGTGAGAAGAAGAAGGTGACCACAGAAATGTATTTTACATACCTAAAATATTGTATGATTTTTTAATTAATTATATTATGCGCATAAATTTTTATAAGAAATGATTTCGATAATATTATATTATTATTATTTATTTTATATTTTATTTAATTTAAAAATCTTAACATCCACCGTTTATATAAAAAGAATTTTGTAAGATTAAGTATCACTTTTTTTTAATATATTAAAAATAAGCTATTACGGACTAAAATATAAAAATTAATAAGATATAACAAGTTATTTTTTATTTTAATAAGGGTTTGGTTGATAATTTTTAATTTTTATTAAAAATTTGATAAAAAAAATTTAGAAATTAAATTATAAATTATAGAAATATTACTAAAAATAAGATTGTCATATCTCGTGTAAATCTTGTTCTTTCAAAAGAAAATTAAAAAAAAATCATTTTTAGCATTTTTTAGTACAAAATTGATTTTTAAACATGAAATTTTGTTTTAGTTTTTACTTTTTTTGAATTTCGTGTTTTAAAAAATCATGTTAAAAATATATTAAACATAATTTTAACTATTTTTAAAAATATATAATAATTATTTTTATTAAAATACAGGAAAATATAATAAAATTTTCTTATGTCACATAATAATTATTTTGAATGTTAATAATAAAAAATAAATAAAAATAGGAGCAAAATTAGTCAACTTCGTTCAACTAATTTCAATTGTACCCATCCACGGAAAACAAAATTCACACCAACCTTTAAATATGGCAAGACAAACGGAACGTTCCAAACCAATCAAATATTTTGTTTGATCCATTTGGTGTTATATATAAGTAAACTATAAAACAAACAACAATATTATATAAATAGAATCAAAATTAATTAAATATATAAATTAAATAATAAAAACTACAACCACCTTACAATTTATCCTACTAAATTTTATTAGTTTTAATTTTATATATTAACAAAATCCGACCTAATTTCGAGTCGAAATGAATCCCGCTAAATATTTTAATTATAAAAAAAAATGTGACTTAATTAAATATAAAGTAGCTTATACATATACATTCTTGTAAGTTTAAATAATTGACTCAATATTTACTTGTAAATAAAATATGGTTGCGTTTTAGTGATATCCGAATATAAAAATTTGTAAGGATCCGGTTTCTTAACTGGGAGGCCCGTTTTGAGTCCGAAGTCTGAAAACGAGTCGTCCGCAAAATATCCTTGCCTATCACGTGCATTAATTATAGAGAGCAAGCATATATTGAATAAATTGTTAAAATACTTTTTAACAAACCAGAATCTCCCGAGTATAAATGGCTGAGAGCACGTCTTGCTGTTGCCAACACTTACATGTTTTGCTCTGTTTCCTTTCTTAACCTTGCCTTCTAGCAAAGTGAACCGACGATCATAAATATCTTTCTCAAAATAGCTTACAGAAATCATCAAGTGAAATAGGAAAAGGGGAAACTCTAATGGAGTGGGTTAGAGGCGAAGTTCTTGGTCATGGAAGTTTCGGTACTGTCAATCTTGCTATACCCAGAAAGCGTTCTTCTCAGTTACCGTCTTTAATGGCTGTGAAATCTTGTGCTGATTGTTTCTCTACTACTTTGAAGAACGAGAAGGAAATTCTTGATCAAGTTGGTTTTTGTCATCAGATTGTTCGTTGTTTTGGCGATGATTACACTGTTGAGGACGGAGGTAGATTTTATAATCTTTTGTTGGAATATGCATCGAGAGGGAGTATGGCTGATCAGATGAATACAAATAATGGTCATTTGAAGGAATCGGATGTTAGGAGATACACAAGGTCGCTGCTCAAAGGGCTCCGCCATATTCACGCAAAAGGGTTTGTTCACTGTGATATAAAGCTCCAAAACGTGTTGGTTTTTGATAACGATGAGGTGAAGATCGCAGATTTTGGGTTGGCGAAGAAATCGGGTGATGAACAACTGCAGAGTGGAGAAGAAAGCAGGTTTCAGTACAGAGGCACGCCTTTGTATATGTCACCAGAATCGGTAAACGACAATGAGTACGAGTCACCGTGTGATATATGGGCTCTTGGCTGCGCTGTTGTAGAGATGATGACCGGAAAACCTGCTTGGAATCACAAGCAAGAATCAAATTTGTTTGCTTTGTTGATTAGAATTGGAGGAGGAGATGAATTGCCGATCATTCCTGGAGAATTGTCTGAAGAAGGTAAAGATTTTCTGATGAGGTGTTTTGTCAAGAATCCGAAGAAAAGATGGACGGCTGAGATGCTTTTGAATCATCCATTCGTTGTTTGTGTTGATGATGGCGGCGATGGTAATGAATTTGTTAATTTAAAGGGAAGTGAAGAAATATCAACGTCACCCAGAAGTCCTTTTAGTTTTCCACAATGGAAATCAGTTCAATCATCAGTAACAACTTCGATTTCATATTCTTCTCCATCCGGGAATTCAAAGTATGATTCATTATTATCTTCTCGTAGCTGTGTATTGGATCGAATTAGACTTCTGGTGTGTGATGAGACACCCAATTGGTCAGATTCAGAGAGTTGGATCACTGTGAGATGATGAGATGAATTGGAAGAGCATGATTCAAGCAACTTGGAGATTTTTTTTTTTAAATTACCTCATCGGTTTCTTGTAAATGATGCTGCTGATTTTTTGAATTTGTAAATGAGTAGGAGAAACAGGAGAATAGTTGTTTTTAACAGACTGACATTTAGATGATAGAATGATTCTAATTGGCCACTCCAGGTGGCTGACTGTACAGTTCATATTTTTTTATTGAACGAAATTTTATGAATTTCATTTCCACAATATCATTATCCCAGCATTTTTTGTCTGTCTTCCTCTATTATCTTAAGGTGAACTGAGGTTTCATTTCTCTTCAGAAAATTATCTGCAGTGTGTTGTTCTGTAACAAAATCTTAACTCAAAATCCATCTGCATGGATTCAATTCTTATGAAGATTTCTATCTGGGTTCATCGATGATTGGAGGTAGGAGCTACAATTCTCCTTCTGTGCTCTGTTTTGACCTGCATCAAATTTTGTCCGACTTGAAATTGACCTCGTAAAAAACAATTTTTATGAGTACCAGTACAACAGAGGCAGACAGCCAACCAGGACAGCTCAAACAGCCATATTAATTTGTATTTTGAGGCAAACAAGAGATCTTGGTTGCTGAAACTGTTAATTTAACGGAGGATTTATTGAATTTAAATTGGTTGAAACATGTTATATGTATGATACCAACAAATGGTTAATTCATTAAGTCAATAAGAATCACATTTTAATTTTTAAAGCAGCCAAAGATACACAGTATCTTTCATATGAAAGCAGCAACTCAGAAATTGGCTAGTCAGTATCAACAGTTTTTTATATTTTAATTATTAGTTATAAGCATGAGACACAAGTAATTGAAGTATATGCACATTGTCTATGAGCCAATAAAAAACGTGAAACACGAGATTCTTAAAAATTTATTTCTTATATTATGTTAAAAGTGAATGGTGTTGCTTGATGAACACATGATTATAGATATATGATTAAGGGATTCATCTATACATTGAATGCACTGTAGCCAAGTCGTGATGAAGAATAGAATTAGCAATGAGGTCAATATCTGCTGGTAGTGAAATGGTAGGATTGAAACTGACTTCATGTTTTGGCAACAGAGTTTGTTAGACTTGAATTGCCTTGGAACTCTGTTGTTTTCTGGACTGGACCTGACAGGACGAAGGTTGAAGCGGATGCATCAAATTAATAATGACAAATTCACACCAACAATAATAATAAATTTCAGAGAAGGAGTGAGATTTTGATTTGTCATTTGTGATTGATGGATGGGTCGAGACTCAAGAGCATGACTATAATTCCAGGATATCCCGAGGTCTCTGAGTCAGAGAAAATTTACCGTATCTTAGCTTTTCATGCATGCATACATACATACACAGTGAGAGACTACTGTTTTACAGAAGATAAACAGTTTTGTAGCGTTGGGCTTACAGATTACAATGGCACGTGATTTGTAGTTCAGTCAGGGTCAGGGCATGTTTGGAAGGCCGGACTGGTTTAGTTTTGGTATTTGCATTCAGTCAATTTTCTATCTTGTTTGGCTCTGAAATTCACTTGCAGGAGACCGTTCCCCCCACGGGTCTGCCCTGTACTGACCTCCCCCTTTTTTAAAATAATAATTATATTATTATTTATCTTATAAATAAAATATAATAAATTTATTTCTTAAATTTTTAATAAACTAAATAAAATATAAATTAATCTAATAATATAAAATAATATTTTACAAAATATAAGATAACATAATATAATAAAATAAAATATTATTTTTAATAAATTAATATAATAATATAAAATAATATTTTGTATACATATAATTCAAGCCAACACTAAAGATAATACTATATTAAATTTTATCTATTTTAATTCATTACAATCCAATATAATTCAGTCCATTTAAAATAATATAGGCGGGGCACCACTACCTTCTCTCTCTTTTGTCCCAAGCTCACTGAGTATCAGAGTCGAGTACATGGAAACAGATCATACAAATCACCGACAAATATAAATATACTTAAAATGGCATCTTCATACCAAGTATATACTTTTATGTTTAAAGTTTGCAACACAAAACAAAACAAGGCCCATAAAAATCCAGTTTTCTTCTTGGATATACAATCAATTGAATTTAAAATCAACATATATTGAACCAAAATGCTTGGTGCATGAAGACTTGGATAATAACTTTTTAACAGTGAAGGTAGAGAGTCCTTGAAACTTTCTACGGGTCTCTTTTCTTTTTTGTAATCAAAATTAACAAGTACATAAACAAATACAGAGAAGACTTCACGGTGTTTGGGTAGAAACCAATAGAGAGAAGGGAATAGAAAGGGGTGTATTGTGAAAATGGTTATTTGTGGAATGAAAATGGGTATCATATTAGGGCCATGGCATTAGCATTACTAATTCATTCGGAACTTGGGTCTGTCTGTTCAAGCTCAATAATACTGGCATTGCCGAAACTGGGTTCTTCTTTGTAGCCACAAATGATGGCCTATTATAGATATGATCTTAGGAAGTTGATCCGACGTCTATTATTCATACTAAGCATAGCTTACTTTTCTTTCAAGCAATCTTAAATCTTGTCTGCTTCATATTTCTATTATATTAGACTCAATTATTAGAGATTTTCATACAGACAAAATATTAAATTGTTGATGTACTTTTAATCTCCTCGGCTTATTTTTGTGCTGGTATAAAATCTCTTTTATTAGAGATAAATGACAGCATTGTATAATAGCTGTCTATCATCATCGATTAAATTAATAAACAAAGAAAGATACAATCACTTGGTAGGTTTAGAAACTGTGGTCGATTCATTTGAAGCCAAGCTTTAACTTTTAGCTAGTACTAATAGTATCAGTTTTCGAGTAAATGAAATAAAATTTTATTAAGATGTTTAAATATAAGTGTCAGAGCCACAATAAAACCATATGTTGATTAAATTATACAAATATTAAAAGCACCGACTGCTGCTAGATTTTCAACCATCGTACTGCATATGAATTTCTTACTGGGCCAGCAAAATTTCGATACCATTCCCCACGCTTGCGTCAACTGCTGCCTTGCTACCCCAATATTTGCCCCCATTCAATTATGTATCAACAACTCTCACTGCTGCTTGATTTTCAGTGGTAATTGCACTCGTTCTTTAAGGAGATGGCCACATTCATCTTTTTGGGGTTCATAATTACTGAACATTCAACTCTCTTGTAGAACTTTGGCTTCACCAGTCTACCTAATACATAAGCTCTTGAACGAACCATGAAGTTCAGTGTGAGAGGCACTGGATCAATTGGTGAACCATTTAAACTGCCCAAGCTAGCTCCTCCTCCGTACAAAGGAATGTTACTACCCTTTATCATCACTGTAATTGATCTCTGGCTCTTCCTTGATTGATAAAATTTACGTATCTGCGGCAAAAAACCAGTTGGCAAATTCATGTAAAAATTAAATATTAGTTAATATGAAAAGTTATTATAGATGACGGTATCAGGGTGTGTATAGATACATACAGTTCCAGTGGCTACAGTGAGCTGAGAGTAGGATAGATCTAGAGTTGTTGATGTTACATGAACACCAAAAAATGTGGCTGTGTTGCGAAATGTAAATTTTACAGAGCAATTCACGGACACCATATCGGTTGCTACTCCGGAGAAATCTGAACCAGCTTGGACCACGAATTGATCAAATGAAATGCTCTGCAGGCAAAATAACGGATACACTTCTTACCAAAACTAACAAACAAGAGAAAATTCTTGTGGGAAAATTCATGAACTGTATGTGAAATCTGACCTTCATTGTGATGGTAGGTTTTTGAGACTTACTAGCACCCCACAGAATCAAAGAAAACATAGAGAAAAGCACAAGGAATCCCACAACAAATGTAAGAAAATAGCACCGACGAGAATTAATGCCAGCTTGCATGGTTTCTCCATCAAGAAGTCCCTCTTCTTCAATGGCGTCAAACTCCTTCCACGGCTTACGCGTCTTCCTTTCATTCTTGTGTTGTTGGGGCTTCAGCGAGCCAGACAGGCGAGTGGAGGATGATTCGCGCGATGAGTGAGGACCAAGTGAAGAGTTGGAGTGAGAGTGAGGCGGTGAGCCCATTGGGCTGAGCACTGGAGTTGAATGGAAAGAGTTTGTTGTCTTTTCGCCATCGTGAGAATCTCTCGACGGGCTCTGAACGTAGTAAACTGCGCGGCGAGGAGATCTCGTTGGTGAAGACTGAGTGAGGCTGCTCACCTCTGAGTCTGTTTTCGAGAGCTGAGCTGACATTGTTACCTAGCTATCTGTTGAATCAAAATCAAAGGAGTTACAGTCTTACAGACACAAATTTTTGCAGAAGATGGAGAATTTCTGAATACCGAAGACTTTGACAATATTCGATCCTAATATTTATTTATTTATTTATATTAATTTTAATGGTTGTAGTGTAAGATCTCTAAAACGTACGTTCTGGTGGCGCACGTTGTGGGTGTTTTGTTTAATATTATCGAAGTGTTGTCTGTGAAGTGTAATAAATAAGAGAAGGTGGCACTTGTCTAGTTGATGTTTCTGTGTTGTTTAATTTGTCAACTTTCATCATTTTCTCCATGGGATGAGCGACGCTGCTGGCAGTTTCAATTTATTAACACAACAAGATTTCCATACGTTTTACGGATGGGATTAAAAATAAAAAAATTAGAAAATTTCTAATTTAAATAGTTGAATATAAAATTGTTAGAACATCTGTATCTGCAATATTTAGTCCATGAACTTTATAAAAGCAGAAAATTTTGTCTAACTTGTGTCATCCATTTCAGGGTGGTGTAATGTCATTAACTTCCTGATGAGTAATGACGGTGAAGAAGATCACCATGAACAGATGGACTTCTTGCACTAATTTCATGAAAATGATTAAGCTGATCACGTGCACGTGCCATAGGGTCATGATAAATGCATACACATACATACATACATACATACATACATATATATATATATATATGTTAAGATCTAAGTACATTTACATTGGCAATAGGTCAAAGATCTACCTTAATATTTTTGGCTAGGCTGGAATTGATGACTTTGCCTTGTATGACCTACACTGGGCCGTGCTATATGGGGGTTGCGAGTCTTCGGCCGCGGGATCGTGCGGAGAAATTATCTTCTTTTTGTTGTTGTTGACAGTTGAGTGGACAGGCCAAATTTTGATTACAAAGGCTATAAAATCTCGGCTTAAACGTGTAAATTCAGTTTCTTTTTTTATGAATTACAAGTCTGAACAAGAATTGGGATGCAAAGACGACTCTTTTGTTCACGTTTGGAAGACGGGAGTGATTGTGACTTGGGGACTGTGACTGGCTAAATTCATGGAATTAGATTTTTAATCCCACATTTAATGCCTCTAATTTGTTGAAGACTAAGAATTGTATTCGCTCGGAGATTTGTTAACATTGTTCTTCTATACTCACTATTCAATTCGGTTGAGGTTGAAGAAAGCTTTTTATTGATTTATTATTCTTAAAAAGTAATAGTAAGAAGAATTTGTGACAGTTATATATGATTACAAAAGATATTTCAGGGATTGAAGGATCAAACAATTCACTCTTTTGAAAAATCTATTACTTGTTATTGTGTTTGTTCCAAAATTGGACACAATGTGAAAATTTGATCAATGATCTTCAGCATAATACATATGTATTCAGTTTATTTTGATTGATAATGAGTGGTAGAATGTGCTAAGACTACAATTACCACAGTAAATAATATATTCTAGCAGTTTGCACATAATTTAGCTCAATCTACCCTTTTATAGATGGTATCTTTATTGTTAACAAAGGTTATGGCCTTTTGGTATCAGCCTGGTAACCGCAATTGGACTTCTGTGTTCTGACTATATGCTTGCCTTCAGCGTATACCCAAGTCAGGAACCATAAACTACTAATTCTTCCATCACGTGCGGTCTCTGTAAAATGAGTTTGTAGCTTATCTTCTGATGCATGTGTTTGAAAATCAATTTCTTTGGCACAACTTTCCCCTTGACCCAGTAATTGGTGCCACCTTAGCCGCACAATCTGTCTTTGCATTTCCCACATTAGTCACTATTCTCCGAAAATTTAGCACAAGTTTTGTGCCACAAAATGCACCAGTTGCATTGAAAAAGACAATGCAGTTTTGTCCATCTCACATAGAAGCTTTATACAATCCTCTGCAGCTGCATCATAAATGAGACCAGGGTCTAATGCCTAGTTGGGATTGATATGACCAGCACCTATGGTTAAAGGACTTGATGGTTTGTTGTGATCTCCATGATCTTTGATTGCTCCAAGTGTATTGTAGAATGGATCGGCAGTTGTGATCATAGCTGATAGAATGGCTGCATTGTTGAATTTATCATTTAAACCAAAAAGTTTTAAGTAAAGGTAAATCAATTACATTTAATACTCTCCATCGCGTGTAAGTTGGGTTCAATTAATTGCATTTGACATTTTCCAACTCGTGTAAGTTCGGATTCAATCAATTGTATTTAATATTCTTTCTCACGTGTAATAAGTCCGACTGTATTTAACATTTTTTCTCAATTAACATTCTCCTTCGCGTACAAACCCGATTGTATTTAACATTTTTTGTAAGTCCAATTGTATTTAACATTTTTTTCTCAATTAACATTATCCCTCACATACAAACCCGATTGTATTTAACATTTTTTATAAGTCCGATTGTATTTAATATTTTTTTCTCAATTATATTTTAATATTCTCCCTCGCATGTTAGTCCGGATTTAATTAATTATATTTAACATTATTTAATATTCTTTCTAAGCTCGATTATATTTAATATTTTTTTCAATTATATTTTAATATTTTCCCTCGCATGTTAGTCCGGGTTTAATTAATTATATTTAACATTATTTAATATTCTTTCTTGTGTGTAACTTTGAGTCCAATAAATTGTATTTAACATTCTCCCTCGTATCACATCAATTATATTTAACATTATTTAATATTCTTTCTAACATGTAAGTTCAGGTCCAATCAATTGTATTTAACATTTTTCTTTATGAGTAAGTTTGATTGTATTTAACAATTTAATCAATTATATTTAATATTCTCCGGTCCAATCAATTGTTTTTAACATTTTTCCGTACAAGTAAGTTTGTATTTAATAATTCATTCACTTATATTTAATATTCTCCCTCACCTGCAAGCCCAATTTTATTTAATGGGATTTGTCACTTGGACCCAAATAATAAATTTTATTTTTTATTTTTCATTGTTCATGAGGTTTGAACACAAGTCGGTTAGGTCAAATTGATTTTAATATCTTGTTGAATTTGCCACTTATCCTAAAATCTTAAAATTGAAGGTACGAGCCCAATCAATTTTTTACGGAACTTTTTTGAGTCCACGATGCTAACACAAGCCAGGAGTCATAATTTCAGGTTTTAAGATGCCAGGACACTTTGCAGATGATCCCCTAGAGCTATAAGCAGCAACCTTGGGTGCTGGCTTTGCACCCATTTTAGTCCTTTGAAATTCCATACTTGCTGTTGGTTTAGAGGTTCTTTTTATGTAACTTAAGACAGACTGACCTTCTTGGAGGCTAATAGATGATGTAGGAAAGGAGGTTTCAATGTAAAATTCTAAATAAGAACAGTTAGATATAAAGACTCCTCCAGCCACTCCTGCAGCAGCTGCTCTCTTAACCTGAATGCCAACAAAGTAATTCTCATCTTTTGAGACAATGATTTTATACCTAAATTGTTTTAGCATGTCTATATTATCACATGCATTCATGAAAAACAAGGGGCAACTGGCTTTGAGATAAATTCCTAGGTAAAAAGAAGTTCCCAATATTGAAGCTCCATTCCAAGTGCTATAACTCCATTAAAATTGCGATCTATTTTGCCAGCAATATTATTTAATACCCATGGGATGCCATTTTACACAGTGCCATACCAAGGCCCTCCATTTCCAGCTGATGATGTTACAAAAATAGCTTTGCCCATGGCGACAGAGTCCTCATACAGTGGAACACCACTTATGCCGACTGACAAAAAAATGACATCAACACCATCAATGATTGATTGGTCTATTGCTGAAATAACATCTGATGCATACCCACCTGAATCCCGTAGTACTTTGTACATTGCTACATGAGCTAACGGCACCATTTCTCTAGCAATCCCTCTGGCATATCGAAAGAAAGAAAGATGTATCCTTGACATAATTTCCTGATGCTGTTGATGAAGTCTGAGCTCCATGTCAATCAGTATCATGAATAGAATTATCAATATGGTCATATTCGCTTTGTTACTAAGTAAACCTTCTTGTAAAATCGAGCTCCAATGAGCTTCTTGTTGCGCATCCAAGAATTGAATTTGGTTCCTTCTACACATCTTCCTTTCCATCTAGCTGGAACTTAACTCATTCCAACATCACTAAAGCTTGTACTCTTAGGCCATATTCCAGAATCCACCAAACCAATAATTACATCTTTGCCTAAGTTAGAGGTTGCCTGTGCACCAGAGGCAAAACTTAGGCCAATAAATCTCAGTGTGTGGGTTGTGTGAACTGTGCCGGGCATGTCTCTGATCGAAGATATAAAGCTAGGGGATTTTTCTATATATTGAGTTAAGATGGAGATAGTCTTGCAGAAAAGCCATGGATTACAGAAGTGATTATATGGTTTGAAGTGATAGTTATAGTTGTGGAATTGCCAGTGTTTAATTCAGTGCCCAGCGTGGCAGAGTACCATATGTAGCGGTCCATGAAGACCTTAGGCATGATTGACAAGTACATATGAACAATATATGTATCTGATTGGGCTAATAAGGAGAGAGTCGAGAGTGGGATAAAGAAGCATACAAGCATTAGTTGCAGCGCAACCAAGATGATAAATGTGAACTGATTGTTTCCTTAGACATGGAGACCTCTATTTGTAACCAATTAATGCTGAAGGTCCCTTCTCGTTGTCTATTTCATCTCCAACTATTGTATCTTTTGCTCTTAATAGGTGTCAGAATTATGGCTCTACACGAGTTGATTGCCCCTGAGACGTACGTAAAATCATAATTTTTGCCCTTGACATGCGGTTGTCATGCCATTTCTCGACTAGTCAGGCTAGAGAATCAATTCCATGCTCAAATATCTGATATTCCAAGCTGTTAACCTGCAGTTCCCCCTATGTTTACAATAGGTTATAATCCAACCTACTCAATCACTTATTTCAATCACTGTTTACTGGTTTAGTCAAGAAACTGGTCGATGGGAGATTTGAGATTTTGATTTACCAACACACCTTTAAATTTGTACATCCTGCATACATTAAAGAAAAAGAACCCGTAAATTATTTTCATGGTTGTGATGTCATCTCTACATACATAATCCATAGAATTTATAATTCTATAAATGTACATGTACATGTTATTATTATTGATTATTTTTATTTTCAGACATGCTCCAACTCTCCGAAAATCATATAGTGGCTCTTTTGAGAGTTATCTAGTTTTTCAGGTTCTTAAGAAAATGCAACTTGTTCTCTTGAGGGGTTCCTGAACAAGAAGTAGCAAAGGCTTGTTATAAATTTGTTTAATTATCCCACATGGACTAGGAGAAGAAAGGAGGAGAAAGAATCTGACTATAAAATACGCGGCTCTTCCCTTTGACAGTCATACCTTTCTCGGCCTTTTGGCTAAGATCAAGTGTAGTATCTGTTCTTATCAGTTTAATATCTGATACGTGGAACAATGTTCCACATGATATTAAATTAATTTTTTAAGGGGGAGAGTCCATCACAATAGCTTGCTATTGGGGCTCTCGAGCGTCGCCCATGCGTTGCACTATTGCAAGGGCCTGGCGCGCCCCACCAAGTCAATGGAAATTTACTCGGAGATGAGCGTAATTAGAGATTGGGCCCGTGTATGTTGAGCGTAACAATGTTGTTCGGGCTATAATTAATTGTATTAGCTGGGTAAGTCTTAATAAATAATGAATTACGATTTTAAACGAAATTGTTAGTTATTAATTAAAAGCATATTTTATATAGTAGGCCAATTCCCACAAAGAATTTGAAGCAATAATTAAGTTAATAACAGTGTTAAGGACACTAATTATTTCTTACAAGATTGATTGAGGCAGATGGTGGTGGTATTATCACTGGCCTAATCCCTAAGCCTGCGGTCTGATTCCATGGGCGGAGATTGTAGGTGTCAATTTCATTGTGTTGGATTGGAGTGGAGTAAAATGAAAACATTAGTTGAAGATTGAAAATGAAATTAAGAGAGCAAAAATAAGAAACCCTGAAGTGCGATAATTAGCTTCGCTGTAATAACATTATCGAAAGAAAAGGAGTGATGAATAAAGAAAAGGTAGAGGGAAGGAAATGTATCATCTTATAACACAATGATTTACAGGCCAAAGAATACTTAAAGCAATGCCTTTCAAGGATATTCTGGCACGATGCTTGTGGCCACTATTTGGCTTCTCACCACATACTTACCATAATCATCCACCCAACTCAGAGAACCATAAACCACTGAATTTTCCAACAATTTCGGGCCATCTAAATTAAGCTTACAGCTTTGCTTCTCATACTTTCGCTTGAATACCAATCTCTGTGGCTCCACATACACCTTTAGCCCGTCCATGCCTGTTAACTTTGCGATGTAACTTGTACCTCCCTCCGCAACATTAGTTACTGTCCTCCAAAATTCTTTGACTACTTTTCATCTAAATTGGAATTGTAATTGTAATTATTAAAGAAAGCAATGAATGAAGGGTAATTAAGATCCAAAGACCGGTTAAAGCAATTGAGAGAGGACTTTGCAATGATCTAGAATTGTGTTGTGTAATTCATTGCACATAGAAGCTTTATGTAATCCTCTGTCGTTGCATCATAGACAAGGCCAGAGCTTTGTTGGGATTGATACGTCCAGCTCTCATGTCTAGCGTACTTGTTGGCAGGTTATTTTTTGAAACATCTTTTATTGGACTTAATGTGTTGTCAAATGAATTGGCCGTAGTCACAAGGGCCGACCGAATGGCTGCAGGGCTACAATCAGGGTGCGCTACCTTTACAAGTGCTGCCACCCCTGCCACATGCGGTGTAACCATGGAGGTGCCGGACATGATATTGAAATTGCTAAACAAGAGATGTGACTTGACCTCGGCGACTGAACTAATTGGAGCATGATGCTAAGCTAATGAGCCAGGGGCCAAAAGGTCTGGCTTTAGGATACTTGGGCAGCTCAGAAATGGACCTCTGGAGCTACAGCTATCCGCCATTGGTGCTGGCTTTGTACCAATATCTGTCTTTCAAGATTGGAAACTTCCTGTTGGGTTATTGATCTTCTTTATGTAGTCTATTAAAGTCTGGCCGTAGTTCAGATTAATAAATGCCGCTGGAAATGAGCTTCTAATGTAGAGTTCTGATAATGAAGAGTTGTAAATGAAAACAACTCCCAAAACTCCTGCAGACACTGCATTTTCAACTTGACTGCTTATTCTTAAATTATCCTTGCAGACAATGATGTTGGTTTTCACTATGTTCATTGCAGTCACACTATCACAGGCATCCATGTAAACAAGGGGCATTTGGCCCAAGGAATAGTTCCCCGGATACAAGGACATGAAGAAGTTGATTTGAACTCGATTTCCCAGAGTTAAAATTCCCTCAAATTCGCGATCTATAGTGCCTGCACCGACAGTTAGTAGCCAGGGGCGCACCATTGATTAAGGTCCAGTTCAAAGGACCATCATTTCCAGCGGATGCTATTGCAGATACTCCCTTTTGCGTGGCTGCAAAGTAGCTACAGCAATCGGATCATCTTCCAAGAAATTACCATTCAAGCTTAAGCCCAAAGACAGAGACAAAACATCAACCCCGTCTTGCAATGCTTGGTCTATTGCAGCAACATCTGATGAATAGACCTCCAAATTGCTTTATACATGGCCACACGATCCCGGGGAGCCATGCCTCTAGCAGTGCCAGTAGCATAACCAAAAAAAAGATGCACCCTTTACATAGTTTCCAGCGGCTATTGATGAAGTATGTGTTCCATGTCCACTTACATCCCGGGGAGAGTTCATCGGAAATTTCAACTTGGGAAGGTTAGCAATCAGACCCTTGTTATAAAACTGAGCTCCAATGAGTTTCTTGTTGCAAAAGGAAGAATTAAATTGGATGCTGGACATGCATTTTCCTTTCCATCTTGGTGGAACTTTTGTCGTTCTTTCTTCATTAAAGCTCCCACTCTCTGGCCAAATTCCAGTATCAACTAAACCAATTATGACATCTTCACCATGATTTGATGCCTGCCATGCACCAGACAAAGAATTCAAGCCAATAAATTCAGACGAGTGAGTTATGTGAACTTTAAGACGATGATCTCGAGTAGAAGAAATGTAACCAGAACATTTTTTCGGGCTTCAAAATCGGTAGGCGTTAAGAGTTGCACTAAATCCATGGATGGCCTCTTCTCTTTGTAAAAATACCTCACTTGAATAGATCAAAGATGACTCCAAAATCTTCCAGTTTCTCAGCTTTTACACAATTCAAGTTAGAAACTTGTATTTACAAATATACCATGATATGAAAATGAAATATTATTATGGTGGACCTGAAGATTTAAATAAGTTTATGTAATATTCAAAGGGTGGGTTAGATACATCATACGTATTATATTAGATCATTGATCTTGACATTCTAACATTAGGCACCTAAATTGCAATCAGATCAATTTTGACACGAAAACTCAATAGATGGTGGTCATGATCATGCAAGGTATAAGGTATTCCAAAGATTCTAGATGAGCCCTTCAAATGTAAATATTATATAATTAAAGAGAACAAAATTTAGAATACGAATATATGAATCCTTCCAGGACAACTCTGTCATAAAAGTCTGCAAATTTTAATGCTCTGTTCATTTGCACGAACCGTCCTTTAATTTAAAGAATACATTTAAAAGAGTTGTTAAATCTAATAAAATTCTTCAAACGCAACCCTCCCTTTCTGATATTTTCAACCAGAGTTGTTAAATCTAAAATCTAATAAAATCCCTCTTTGAATGGGGAATTTTCAAAAAGATTATTCTCTCCTATGCGTGTATATATATATATATATATTTAAAAAAAAATGTCATAAGTTTACCAAATAAAAAATTAGTTTCACATGTTAAACACAACTTTTAATATCATTTCAACCCGCCTAAAACTATGTCTATTTAAGTTGTTTTATTTATTTATTTATTATTACTATATAACTTATATCTAATTATTATAGATGACAATACCGATCAAGTCAAGAATTCGAAACAACTAAATAATTATAAATTTAAAAAATTTGACACGAATAATAAACTTCACTTTTTAATAATTGTCTCGTATTTATATTTAAATTATCAGATTTATTTATTCATTTAAGATACAAATTTTAAATAAATTATAAATAAATTTGTGCTATTAGTACACTCAATTATTTGAGTGTAAACGAATTCATGTCATAATAAACTTACTCGTTTAAGATACGAATCATAAATAAATAAAAAAAATCGTAAATAAATTCGTATTATAAATAAATAAAAGTATCATTTTAATTTATTTATAATTCATTTACGATTTGATATTAATTTATTTATTAATTATGTCTAAATAAAATATATTTAAATTATTCATTTAATAAATAAATTATATCTATATTTGACTAAAATAATAATCCCATATATGATTTTTGAAAAACCTAAAATAAGAAAACATTATGGTGAAAATAAAATGGCTGTAAATATAAAAAACTAAAATCGCTAAATGACAAGAACGAGGATAATTCCTTGACAAGCAGGAGTGGACAATTTTCCATCTCTTACCAAACTATAATATCAGACGTTAACAGTTCCGGTTCTGTCCCATCGAGCGGCCTTAAGTCCGTTTAAAATCACCCCTTGAACCCTCCCAATTTCAGAAACTGTCATCTCTCTTTCTCTCTCATATCACACTGTTATACGGATTCTGAAATGAAGGCATGCAAATCAGTATACAAAATTCCTACTTCATTTTCTAGTTTTTAATTTTCTGGGGAAATAGGAAACCTTAGTGCTCACTGTTTTTTTTTTTTTGCAGGGAGCAAGCTTGTTCATAAATCTCCAAATTCAAGTTCTCTTCATCATAGCATCGCTTTTTGCATGTTATTCCTGTCTCAAGGTTAGTTTTTAATTTCCCCTGAAAAGAAAATCGTCATTAGATGAAAGATAACCATTATTGTTTGTTTTTCGTACCACAAGTGCATATTGTTTCTTGATTCTTATACAGATCGGAGAGACGTGTTCATCTAACAGTGTCTGCGACGCCGGATTAACGTGTCAAACGTGCCCTGCCAATGGCAACACCCGACAGAGATGTGCTAGGATCCAACCGTTAAACCCCACATCGAAGGTAATGTTTATTTTCAGATTTAAATATTCTGTTTTTGGTTTTAAAAATAAATAATGGTGTTGATTTTGTATTCTGCATGTTGGTTTGGTTTTGGTTAGGTGAAAGACTTGGCATTTAACAAATACTCATGGTTAACAACACACAACTCTTATTCTCTTACGGGAGCGAAACCGGCAATCGGACCGATTCTTGTATCTCCAAGGAACCAGGAAGACACTGTCACCAATCAGCTTAATGTAAGACACATGCTTATCTGCTTTCTCGCCTGTCAGATGCTTATTTTTTATGGTGTTTTGTTAAAGCTTTTTATTAGTTTTGCTGTCAAAAGTGAAGTTCAATTGTATGCGTACATGTGATTGCCAGTGATGATTGTTAGTGACCTACCTGCTTAGTTTAATTGAAAATTAAGCATTCAAACCAAGTTGGTTAGCTCTGATTTTAGATTGAAAGTTAAGATTAGAGAAAGCTAAGCCCAACTCGAATGATTTCATATTTTTTTTTTTATGCTTTCTGCTGCTTTTCAATTTAATTCAGTCACATTCAATGATTTTGACCGAATCAATTGACATATTCCCGCACCCTTTAATTTACATGCAGAAGTTTCCTTTCAAACTATAAAAATCAACTCTTTTACCATTTCTCATGTTTAGATGTGAAAAGTATGCCTGATATGTACAGTTTCTCTGTTTCTTGGTAAAACTTTAAAGTATTCTTAATAGGTAAAGATGTTACCATTTGACCTAAAAGTTTATGCCTTAAAACTCCTCTCACATGCAAGGTTAGATTTATTTAAATTGCTTGACACATGAATTGTAATATCAAACATAGGCGGTTGACTTCACTTTGTGTGAATTATAATTTCAATTAATCAATAGAATAAGTGTTTGTGGGATTCAATCACAAAACTATTATGTGAAACCTGTTTTGATACCATTTTAAGGTACCAACTAATCAAAAGTTTAAACTTTAACAAAGGTTCTATGTTTCTTAGTAAAAGTTTCAATTTATACATTTTTTTTCTTTCTGGTGGAAGTTTTTTTTTTTTCATCCGAATTACACCGCTTTAAAGTTTAAATTGAACCAAAATGGTGCAAAAAGAATTAATGCCACAACCATATTTAACTAGATTAAGGCTTGATCAAGTTTAAGTTAATTTCTTTAGATTAGATTAAAGTCAACTTGCTAGAAATGTTCTGCTTACACGTTTAAATTAAACCAAAATGTTCTCTTGTAGAATGGAGTTAGAGGGCTTATGCTGGATATGTATGACTTCAATAATGATATTTGGCTATGTCACTCCACTGGTGGCAAATGTTACAACTTCACGGCATTTGTAAGTACATGTATCCCCTCAATTTAAAGGTGCTTGATTGTACCTTCATTTGTATATACTTCAGAGGTGACTTCCTCTTTCTAATATGATGATGAAACAATTTTAATTTTTTCCAGCAACCTGCAATAAATGTGCTTAAAGAGGTCCAAGCATTTCTACAAGCAAACCCATCAGAGATTGTCACCATTTTTATTGAGGATTATGTGACATCCTCGCAAGGTTTGACAAATGTTTTCAAAGCATCTGGTTTAAGCACATATATGTTTCCTGTGTCAAAGATGCCCAAGAGTGGTGGAGATTGGCCAACAGTGGATGATATGGTTAAGCAGAATCAGCGTTTGGTGGTTTTCACCTCTAAATCAGCCAAGGAATCTTCTGAGGGGATTGCTTACCAGTGGAAATATGTGGTAGAAAATCAATGTGAGTTTTATTTTTACCAATCAAGTTATTGGTGATAGATTGGAAATATAATTGCTAATTCCGGATTTCAATTACTGATTTTTGATATTATTGATAGGTTGGAAAATGACTAACATTCTAGAGCAGAACCTAATATTAGATGCATCTCTTACTAAATTGTCCTGTCATCATCATTTTGTGGTCTTTATCTAGCTTTTCAACCAGACTACAAAGTGTTCTGACATCTTTATAGTGGATAATTCTGTCCTTTTTTTTTTAAATTTGAAAAGTAAATTTACAAGGATCAATGAATTGCAGATGGAGATGAGGGAATGATTGATGGTTCTTGTCCAAAGCGGGATGAATCTTCTCCCATGAACACAAAATCAATATCTCTGGTTTTTCAGAACTACTTTTCTACTGCTCCCAATGTAACAGAAGCTTGCTTGGACAATTCAGCTCCACTAACTAAGATGATGAACACTTGCTATGAAGCAGCTGGTAAACGGTGGCCAAACTTCATTGCTGTTGATTTTTACCAGGTACTTGGGCTGTTCTGCACTTCATAGACCATTTTAACAGAGTTATATCTTCTCCAGACTAGAAAAGGATTTTTGGTAAATGTTTTTGAATTGTCATTGCAGAGGAGTGATGGTGGGGGTGCGCCAGAAGCCATTGATGAAGCAAATGGTCATCTTACTTGTGGATGTGATAATATAGCTTATTGCAAGGTTTGTTTTCAAAATTATCAGCTGAATCATCATCTTAATTGACCTTGTTAGGCACCATTACATACCCTTCCTAATAGCATATGTCTGCAAAATTTTGAGACATGTTAAAAAAGTTTTTACACAGTGGTTGCTGTTGTATCAAGCTGTCAAAAAATAGAGCACCACTTGGGCTTCCTAGTCAAGGATACCATTTGCTTGATATCACCTGCAATCTTGTCTTAGCATTATTTTATATTGCCTTCACAAGATTAGATTACTCTGTAGGTAACTCCAGCAATCGGTTGCAGATTAGTATTGGTACATGAGAAAAATAATAATAATGACAAAGATTAATGACAGGAGATCAAAATTCATCAGAATTACTGTATATGTGCAGGAAAATGCTACCTTTGGTGCCTGTGATGTTCCCCCGATTGCTCCCCCTCCACCTGCTGCTGCAGGAACTACACCAGTTTCCTCAGAAAATCCTTCTGGAAATTCTACCAACGGTGTTCGTATGAATGGGAGACCTGTTTTACAATGGTTGTTTGGGTCAGTTTTGGTCTCAACTTTGCTATTAGGGTTAAATTATTGACAATTGTTTGTTACCCTTTACTTTTGCTTTTTGAACCACACATGTATAATTTTTAGACAAGATTAATCATTCATTTGTTGTACTCGTATTTAGGGTCATTGGGAGTATGAGTGCTCTTTCATGCGACCTTGCACATATCCAGAACCTTTCTGTTCTTAGACTAGACAATGCATCCAAAATGTTCTACTTTTCTTCTGAGAAAACTTTACTATTTTATTGTAATTACTAATGCTGTCTTCATAATTGATCTTATTGAGATCTAAGAGAATGATCATGAATCTAGCAGAAAGCAAAAGGTTCGGGTATGTTAATAGTTGGCACATTTTGATTCTAATAGTCCAACCTCTTAGGGTGGTATAAGACGTTAAGTCTTGCTCACATCAGGGTTAGGGAGGAATTGGGTTTATAATCAGGTACTACTAAAAAAAATGGCACATTTGGGTTTATGTTACTCTGACATTCCAAAGTTTTTATTTCTGCTGTGGCTCTGTGCTGTTATTGGGAGATTGAATGTTTTATGAACCAATTGTGTCATCAAGGTATAACAATGGTACATTTTCTGGAAAATATTTCATTCCTTGAAGTGGCCCCTCAGATAAGCTGTGGACCCACCGTATTTTTTCTGCCTTTGCCTGAACCCAATGAGGACAAACCATTTATATTGGTGCCCAGAAATGTTTGGTCCGTGTGTAACTATTGTGTTCATTAGAGCATCGGTAGCATAGGTTTATGTAAATCAAAGCTCTAAAAGTGATTGATCCACCCACATTTCCAATGCCAGGTCAGTGTTGCCTGACCAGATTTATAGACCAGCTGCGAAAAGAGAGGTTCACATGCTGCTTGTCACGATTCGACTTTTTTCTTAAGCGAAATTCTTTCTTAGACGAAATTCGAATTTATGTGGCACTAACTATCACGTTAAACTAGTAAGTCAGCCTAAATAAATCTTTGCACACAGTAAGTATAAGTAGGTTAGTTGTCTACAAAAGTTAGTAACGGATAACAATTAGAAATAAGCCAATATCGTCTAACAACATAATTTAAGTGAATACGTAACAAATAAGTAAGTAACATACAAACAAACAATGAACAACTAAGCATCACAATACATAGGACAAGTAAGATTGAATGATCAATGCAAACACTCATTTTATTGTAATCCAAGAATGGAGGAGTACACAACAAATCCCTATTACTGCCTCCCCGACTTGAGATCATGGGCTCATTAGTTGGCCCTGGATGAGCAAATAAGGGTTTACACCTTCTCCCACTTAATCTATTGACGTCCTTGACGATTGTGCTTTCTTGAAGTCTTCAATCTTCTGCTGAAACGGCTCTAGTTTTTCGGCTTTCTCTTAGTTGGTTTATTTTTCTCCAAGGCATTTCTACTTCACGAGAAAGTCCTTGTAGTGTAGTCTTCCCCCACCCTTCACTTTTCGCTCTACTAGGATTTCTTCAACTTCTTTGATAGTCTATTTCTGTGGCTGTTCATTGATCTCCTCTCTTGCAGGTTAGTTGTGCGCAAAATCCTCTTTGTCGACGTGGTATGGCTTTAATCTACTAACATGGAAGACTAGGTACATCTTCATCCAGGCTAACGTCTCGACCTTGTATGAGGTATTCTCTACTTTAGCAATGACTGGAACTAGACCTTCATACTTCCGCACTAGTCTCTGATCTAAGCTCTCCCGGAAGCGAATCTGCACTGGAATTAACCTAATCAGCACCAAATCTCTAGGCTTGAACTCGAGTGGTCTTCTACTTTTATCTACCCACTTCTTCATCTTAGCAGCGGCTTTCTCCAGATAAGCTCGAACTATTTTGGCGTTGGTTCTTCATTCCTTGGTGAAATTAAAAGCTCGAAGGACCTTTCCCTTATACTCCGTGACGGTGTGAGGTAAAAGTGGCTGCTATCCTGTCACTATTTCAAATGGACTTCGATTTGTCGATGAGTTCTTTTTTGCATTGAAGCAAAACTGTGCTACGTTAAGTAATTGCGCCCAATTCTTCTAGTTGGCATTTATAAAATAGCTCAAATACTCTTCTAGCATCCCGTTGAATCTCTCTGTCTGCCCATCAGTTTAGGATGATAACTCGAAAAGATATTCAGCTGCGACCTAAGAAGGTTAAACAATTTGGACAAAAATGTTCTGACAAATCTGGGGTCCCTATCGCTCACAATATACTATGGTACTCCCCAATACTTCACCACGTACTTGAAGAATAATCTTGCAGCTTCCTCTGCTCCGCAATATTTTGGAGCTAGTATAAAAGTGACATACTTCGAAAACCTGTCAACAACCACCAAAATATAAATTAAGTCATCTCTAATCTTCGAAAGTTTGGTGATGAAGATAAGCGAGACACTCGCCCAAGGTCGCCTCGGCACATTCAACGACTTTAGCAATCTTGGAGTCTTTAACTTCTCCACCTTATTTTATTGGCAGACAAGATAGGTCTTCGTATACTCCGCTACATCAGCTCGCATTTGTGGCCAATAGTATCCTTATTTCAATAAGGGGTACGTTATCTGCTATCCCGGATGACCCGCCCACAGTGTGTCGTGACATTCCTTCAAAAGAGTTCTTCGAAAATCTTTAGCTTTTGGAACGTACAAGTGATTGCCCTTTGTTTATAAGAGCTCATCTTCGACCTAAAACCGGCGAGTCTTCCCTTCTTCTACCAACTTCATAATTATGCGCGAGATTGGATCCTTCCCCAAGTTTTCCCTGATACGCTCATAGAGGGGTATTAAAACTGTGGTAGCTGACATGGTTGTCATCCTCCTCAAACTAGTAAGTTCTGACTTGCGGCTTAGAGCATCTGCCACTTTATTCAATA
Organism: Cedrela odorata; assembly: GCA_035584115.1. NCBI lineage: Eukaryota > Viridiplantae > Streptophyta > Magnoliopsida > Sapindales > Meliaceae > Cedrela > Cedrela odorata. Next base: position 6,382,927 of record JAXCLQ010000014.1, read on the forward strand.
TTTCGGCTTTGTGCTCGAAGTGGAAGTCAAATTTAGCCAGAAACTCTTACCATTTGGCCTGCTTCGGGGTCAACTTCGGCTGTGTAAGGAAGTGGCTCACAGCGGTGTTGTCCGTCTTCACCATGAACTTAGACCCTAAAAGTAATACCTCCATATTCACAAACAATGTAACACAGCTAAGAGTTCATTTCCTTGGGTTGTATACCTTCACTCTGGATCTGATAACTTTCGGCTCTCATAAGCTACCGAATGACCCTCTTACAATAAAACTCCCCCCAGTGCAAGTCGGATGCATCGATCTACACCTCAAAGGGCTTAGCTATATCCGGAAGAATAAGAACCGGATCTTTCATCATGGCTTCTTTCAAATTGTCGAATGCTTTGCTATGCTACTCAGACCACTCCCACGTTACTCCATTCTTCAATAGTTCAGTTAATGGTACAGCTTTCTTTGAGTATCCTTTTATGAATCGCCGATAGTAGTTAGTCAGTTCGAGAAAAGACTGTAACTACTTTAAGCTTGTCGGCATCTTCCATTCTTAGATAGCCTTTACCTTATCCCAATCCATACGTATGCAACCTTACTCTATCACGTGGCCAAGGAATTTGATGCGCTTCTGTACAAACGAACATTTCTCTTTCTTCATGAAGAGTTTGCTGTCCTTCAACTTCTGAAATACTTTAGCTAAGTGCTCCTTATGCTCTTCCCAAGTTTTGTTGTAGGCTACGATATCATCAAGGTAGACCACCATAAACTTGTCCAAATATTTATGGAATACATTATTCATCAATATGCAAAAGCTTGCAAGAGCATTCTTCAACCCGAACGGCATCATTAAAAAAACTCATACGATCCATACCGGGTGACACATGTAGTCTTCGGTTCATTCCCCTCTACAATCCTCATCTAATGGTAGCCTGACTGTAAGTCTAGCTTTGTAAAGAACTTTACTGCATTCAGCTGATCAAACAAATCTGCTATTAGCGAAATGGGATAAGTGTTGTGGACCGTCAACTCATTGAGAGCTCTACAGTCGATACATAATCGTAGGCTCTTATCTTGCTTCTTCTAGAATAACACTGGGGCTCCGAACGGTGCTTTCGAAGGTCTGATGAAGTCGGCCTTCAATAATTCATCTAATTGTTTGCGGGGCCAGTTCCGGTGTGACCATTTTATAAAGAGCACAAGAAGGTGGTTTTGCCCCAGGCATCAACTCGATCAAATGGTCGATTGCTTTCCTGGGTGACAAGGTCTTGGGTAATTGATTCGGCAGTACTTTTGCAAACTTCAATACATCTGCAATCTCCGATGGGGATGACTCTCCTTCCTTCTCCTCTACTGAGGTTGGAATAGCGATGAAAGAAGGTTTTTCTCTCTTAATCCCCTTCTTGAATTGAAGGGAGGATAAAAGTTTTGCCTCTGTCGGTTGCTTGATCTTAGCTGGCACCATCGGGGGCTTTTCTCCCATAATCAACAAACTACTGGCAGATGGTACTAGGATTATGTCATTCTTCAACAAGAAGTCTATTCCCAAGGCAACATCAAAATCATCCATCTGCATGGCTACAAGGTCCACCTGACCTTCCCAAGTGCCGATCTTCATCCGCACTTGCTTTATCAACCCGCTCTTGGGTAATGCTTTGGAGTTGACCACCTTTATACGGCCAACATTTTCTTCGAGCTTCAGCCTAAGGCGCTTCGCTTTAGAAGCAAAAATGAAGTTATGAGTAACCCCTGTGTTCACCATAACACTTTTCACCATAATCCCATTGATTAGGGCATCCAAATACAAAAAACCCTTCCCGACGACCTTTTGGCTCTCAGATTGCTTCTTCAGCACATTCAGCATCCTCAATGCAACCATATAACTAGTCTCTTTTGTCTCCTGGTCATCCTTAGGTGCCTCTTATGGTTTATCTTTAATTGTCATGGCACTTAATTTCGACTTGTTGAGGCACTCAAAGGCTCTATGCAGGCCTTTACATAGCCAATACGACTACTATCTCCTTCCGGCTTCCCCACCATTGAAAGATGTTGCCTTTTTAGGGAATTCCAATTCTGGCCTCTTGGTCGCTCCCTTACCTTTGTTGGGGACCCAATTCCTGGATTTATTATTCCAATTGCCATTTCCCCCTGACATGGACAATGGCCTTTTTGCTTGGGGACCATTGCATGAATAATCTGAAAGTCGTTCAGCATTATTTGTATAGATGAGAGATCTTTCACCCTTTGTTACTGTAACTCGTTTCGGGCCTAAGGTTAAAGGTCTTCCATGAATTGGAACAACATCTTGCTCAGTCATATCCTGAATATCTAACATCAAACCCGAGAATTTTTTCACGTACTCACAGATTGTCCCAGTTTGGGTCAACCTACGTAGTTGCTTCCAAGCAAGGAATGTCACATTTTCAGGAAGGAATTGGTTCTTCAACTCTCGCTTCAGGTTCTCCCAGCTATCAATGTTACAGCGTCTATCTTGGATTTCTTGGTACTTGGCCCTCCACCACAGCTTGGCATCTCCGGACAAGTACATAGACACCGTAGTTACCTTTATTTCTTCATAATTTGGCCTTATAGCTGGAAAATATTATTCCATATGAAACAAAAAGTTTTCGAGCTCTTTGGCATCCCGAGCCCTTCCATATTGCTTTGGTTCTGCTACTTTTGGCCGGCTATGTTCTAAGCTTGAAGTGGCTCTTGGTTAAAAGGCTAGGATACGGGTGTTGACATTCGTCCTTGCGTCCATGTCCACCAACCATTCCCGTAATGCCTCCACCTAAGCCTCAACACTCCTCCATGATCTCAGATATTGATGCTTGCATATCTGCAAGATGTGCTTTTAAATCTTCGAGACGTCCCTAGTTGGACAACTCGGCACTAAAACCAGTGACTTTTGATTCCAGTATACTCACTCGAGGTCCTCAAGGATTCTATTATCGTCACTGCCCATCTCAAGTCTTTGGTATCAAGTGAGCTTACTCTTCTCTGTACCACCTCCAAAGCTCGTTGACGATTTTCAAACTCTGCCTACTTTCCTTCAAAAGCATCCAATGCTCGTTGGCGTTCTTTTAATTTTGTCCATTTTCTTTCAAGAGCATCCAATCGATTTGCTTTTGAAAAGCTAGCTTTTGTAGACATCTTTACTGCAACCTTGTGCTCTGATACCAATTGTCACAAACCGACTTTTCTCTTAGACGAAATTCGGATCCGTGCAGTATTCACTATTACATTAAACTAGTAAGTCAGCCTAAACAGGTTTCTGCACACAGCAAGCACAAGTAGGTTAGTTGTCTACAAAAGTAAGTAAGTAATAGACAATAATTGGAAATAAGCCAAGATCGTTTAATAACATAATTCAAGTGAATATACAACAAATAAGCAAGCTACATATAAGCAAACAATGAGCAAACAAGCATTGAACAATCAAGCATCACAACACATAAGACAAGCAAGATTGAACGATCAACGTAAGCACTCATTTTATTATAATCCAATGACGGAGGAGTACACAATAAATCCCCATTAGTGTCTCCTCGACTTACGGCCATGAGCTCATTAGTTGGCCTTGTACGAGCAAATAAAGGGGACCTTTACACTGCTCATGCATGCACTTTCTCAAAAAAGGAATTGGGAGCTTTTAAGATGAGAATAGCATTGTCTTGTTTTAAACCAAGAGGAAATCGAGAACATAAAACCTCAATTTCAATGAAGATCATGTGTACGTGCCTCTATTCAAAAGAATTTCAAGCTTGTAAGTAATACATGGACTTTGTCTAGAAAATATCCCCTATTTACATGTTAGTTCACTTGTGTTATTAACCTAGAGTTTCCAATATAAATACAGCTACCGATGCATTGTTTTAAGCAACCCATGTTCTAAAGAGTAAAGCGTTGAGGTCTTGGATCACCGTTTGATGTGGCTCACTTTAAATTTGGGTTATTTTGTTTAAAAACTCCTCTGGGGCTGTAATAATAAGTCGTGACTAAGAGTGTCTAGCGGTTTTGATTTTATCAAAAATTATCAATAATCGAATTAAAAAATCGGTTTCGAATCAGAACTGATATAGTGGTTCTGACTTGATCAAAAATTGCCAAAAATTAAATCAAAAATGATATTTTTAAAGTAGATTTTGGTTTTAAGGATTGTGGAATTTGAATCTAATTGAAGAATCGATTCAATTTTTAAAATAAATTTTTTTTAACTCAAATGAATTAAATTTCACTTCATATTTAAATACAAACTCTTAATCATTTAATTATATATATATATATATAATTATATAAATTATTAAAGATAACACTCTTTATTCGTTGAGTTATATAAAAAAATTAATTAATGTGTTTATAATATTTTATTTAACTTAATTTATCGTGATGTGTATATATTTATTTTAAAATTGTCAAGTAAATTAACAAATATAATAAATAAATATATATGGTATAATATTATTAGATATATAATTGTACTATCATAAAAAAAAAAATTAAATTTCTCTTTTTAGTAATGTGTAATATTTATTCGAGTAATAATACTATATTTTTTTTAATAATTTATAGTATATCAATTATTTTTAATAATTTATTTCTCACTCAATTTTTCGTCATGCCTACAATACTTTATAATTTAATTTAATTAATTTTATTTTTAAGAATTTTTTATGAAATTAAAAATTAAACAAATTGAGATAATTGATAAATATGATATCCTATTTTCAAATTGAAATCAAACCAAAATCGAATTGGAACTGAAAAAAGGATATCCTATTAAATAAAATAAGTTCCTGTTCTAAAATTAAATAACTAAATTATTTATGATAAGTTTTGATTTCAAATAAAACCTCAACCAAAACTGGAATCGATTTTGTACACCCTTAATTGTGAACCATCTTGATATTATCATTTATCAAAGTTATTTTGAACCTCTAATTGTATATAAAGTCATTTATACTCTTTTATTGTAAATAAGTATAGATAAATCTTATAACATAATTTTTATCTATCCAACAAAACATTTCTTCAAATTTTCAGGTAATAAAAATCTAACAAAAGCTCCAAGCAACAAACATCAAGCTTTTAAAGGTATACACTACACTATCAAATTCTGAAAGGAAATGTTTTTGTTATCAAATGCTTTATAAAATATTTTTAAATTTTGAGTTAATAGTTGATACTAATTGTGATAAATATGATTACTTGATCGAATCACATTGGGCTTAAATATATAAAAACTATGATTTGATAAAAGATTGTGAGTTGAAAGGAACGATTTTGTATCTTTAATTCATGCATCACACTTTTACCCGCTATCAAGTTGCCGAGTAGAAATTGTGGATTATGTCCAATGTTAGCAAGCAAAATAAGAGCATTAATGAGCAACACCTAGCATTAGCAGGTAATGCCCACCAGCACAACTTAGGTCACAATAGCGGATAATGCCCTACATAAATGGGTAATATCGTCCACGTTCAACATATTGTAAGACACTGTTTGACAAAATTTCAGAATCTCTATATATATGTTTTGATATGCAATATTAAAATTTAATAGTAACTAATAAGGATGAATTGCACTCAAAGCTCAATTTGTAAACTTTGCATAATAAGTTTCAATTTAAAGTTATACTTCATTCTATTAGGCAACAATCTTTGACAAAGATGAGAAGAAACTTGCATCTCTTTCGTATCCATGAAATGACCAAAGTAAATACCTTTACATATTTGCATCTGATGCTACTTGCTAGGTTAATTTTCTCTTAATATTATCTATTACACGGATAATTTCCCTATCCTTTGTAACATATGAGAAAAGAATGAATAAAAATACATAAATATTTATAAAAATTATGTATTTTTTAAAAAAATCTATAATTTTGTCTAACATTGTCCGCAAATTATATTAGGCAATTGTAATAACATCAGGTATTTTAGTCGGGTATATTAGACAATTTTAACAGTGTTGGGTATCTTTGTCGTGCATATTGGGCAATTATAACAATGTCAAGTATTTTTGTGGTCGGGCAAAACAATGAAAAAAAATAAAAATAAAATTCTAAAATTACAGACGAATGAACAAAGTTTTTAAAAATGGTCTCAAACACATAATCATAAATATAATAAATTTTTGATAAATAAATATAAAAAGTAAAGTGTCACATATTTCACTGTGTGAGATTGAAGTTGATGTGCCTATATCTTTAGTTGCTTATGACTGTGGTGCAAGCACTATCATTACCTCTTTTATACTTTATCTTGTGTAATTAACTAATTGCACTTATTAGATTACGGTATGGGAGATTTCTGTTCCAAATTTTGGACATGAAGAGGAATTATATACCTCCTCAAATATAATGCTAATTGATTGCAAGTATAGCCCATCAAATAATCAGTATGTCTGCTTGCCTGCCAAGGCCAAAGCGAATTCTTTGGTGGCAACCGACAAAACCCAAATGGCAGAAAAGGCTAGGCTTCACTTGCCTTAGGGCATCACCAGCTATCCATCATCAATGGAGAGGACAAAGTTCTCAAGCAAGGAAACATTCCCAGTTGCGTTATGTTTGGAGATTGGATTAACAAGCCATGTTACCTGAGGGACCCCATTAATTGATGAAGTGGTCGACTCCCGCCAAGCATTAAAGTAACCTGTTGGTTGCATGTTTAATGTGATCAAATTGAAATACTTCTACCTTTATATCTTCATTCTTGTAAATCAACATTCTTAGTTCATAAGGTCCATGAAACAATCATTATGTTATAACTTTTTTTCTTTTAGCAAACAATGGGACTCTGAATTACTTGAGATGCCTCCTGCTCAAATATTCTCTATGAAAATTCATTGATTGAGACCTTTGAATTGAATATTTTGAGGTAAATATACAATAAGTGCAGCCACAGAAGCCAGAAATAGTATAAAGAAGCAATATATGTGAAAGCCACAAACATAGATAATGCAATTGGCATGCGCATTAACCAGCTTCTAAGTGGAGCAACAGGCAATGTATGACGTTGGATCCACTTCAAACGAAGTTTGTAAATTTTCAATGATTTTCTTCTAGGAGTTCTTGATGTTGCCATCTTGCCTCATTGCATGTACCTCTGTTTCATACTTATTGTTATCACCTGATTCCGTCACCTTCTTCTCTTTCAACAACTCATTCTTCAGAGAGTCAAGATGTGCACATCCTGTGTCCCTTCCAGCTCTATGATCCTGAAACAACTTGCTTGGCTATAGCATCATAGGGGAAAAAGTTGATAGTTTGCAATTTATATATTATAGCTTTCAAGAAAAGATAAGTGTGATTCTCTTTTTTTTTTTTGTTTCAGATCCTTTTTTATCTACTTCTAGTGGTGGTAATTCCAACCGCTCACACAAGGAATGTGAGACAGTTGCAGAGAGAGGAATGCCTGAACTTCTTGAATTCAAACTACATGAATGAAATGTGGAGAGAAAGAAATGGTAAACCATATTTAGCATTGTAGCCAGCAACAAACTTGGATTAAAACAACTAACAAACTACAATTCCTGCTCAAAAGCTAAATTAATTTTATTTTATAATTTTATTGTCCCCATGGATGCTTCTAGTTTTGCAAGGGCTTCAATAATTCAATATGCTCTCATGATTTGCCAAAAGAAACATCATTATGCTAAGTATCATAACTTATTTGACGATGCCAAAGTTCTATAAAGGTTGAACTAATTTACTAAGTATACAGGGATATTCTATATGTGAAAAAATTGCGGTGAACTCTGAATTTAGCTTGTAAGCAGAATTAGATACATACATCTTTGGAAGGAGATTCTTGAGCTTCAAGCATATGTGCAACATGGCCCATTTTTGGTCTCTTCTGTGCATTTGCGTCCACACAACGTAACGCTGCAAGAAGAGCTAGCTTCAATGCCCTTGAACTAGGCTTCTCAGGTAGCTTGGGATCCAGCACTCCCTCGGGATTCCTGTTAGTGATCATCTTCTTGAGCCACTCAATTAAGTTCACCTGCAAAATTCCTGACTATTATGGAAGAGCAAAAAAGTAAAGAAGACGACCTTGAGGACAATTCAAACATGTCAACTTCAAAAGGACATTATGTTAATAATTTAGTGGGAACCTCTTCTGGAGGCCGGCTATAATCAACTGGGTTCCTCCCAGAAATTACTTCCATGATAAGAATTCCAAAACTATACACGTCACTTCTTTCATTCAACATACCCGTACTTGCATATTCAGGAGCTACATAGCTGCAAAAGTGGAAAAATTGTTACCATCTTGTTTGCTGACACAAAAATAAACACACGTGCACACGAACAATCTTACTGACCCAAATGTTCCCATCACACGGGTTGTGATGTAGCTGCTCTCTGAACCAAGGAGCTTGGCAAGGCCAAAGTCTGAAACCTTGGGATTCCACTGCTTGTCAAGTAAAATGTTGCTTGATTTTATATCACGGTGAACAACTTTGGGTTCAAGTCCCTCGTGTAAAAAACTCAACCTGAATAAACAGTTCAGTTATGACCATAGAACACTAGATTAGATGAGAGATGGGATGGAAAATGAAATTGGAACTAAATTTAACTTGATTTTTATTGTACCCTTTTGCCATCCCCAGGATGATATTCATTCGAATCTCCCACGTGAGAGGACTGCAAGGCCCTACATTCCCATGGAGCCATTGTTCCAAGTTTCCGTTATTCACATACTCATACACAAGCATCCTATATTATAAGGAAACAAGTAATCATCAGTATACATTCTTGCATATATACACCACTACAAATAAAATTATCCACCTGAAATTGTTTTCACAGTGCATTTAAAAACTGTAATCTGCAGAACTATAAACTAAAGTTCAAATAAAATACCAAGGCCATTTATGGAAAAACAGAGTACCTATGAGCTCCCTCAGCACAATAACCAAGCAATCTCACTAAATTCTTATGTCGAACTCTTCCAACGGCTTCCACTTCAACTTTAAATTCCCTCTCGGCTTGCCCCCTGTTATTTGGCATACATTTCATTTACCAATTAATCAACACAGCAAGTAAATGACGCTCAGAATGGTACACCACAAAATGAAAAAAATAATGACTTTCAAAATAACACACTCCTTAATGCCTGAGAATAATTTGATATAACATGAACATTAATCATTTGATCAATTTAATATTAAAAGTTACACCTCAAATTCAATAAGACAACATTGGTAACAGAAAATTAACGGTAGTGGCAATGGAGTACCTGTTGTTGAGCAAATTTTTGACAGCAATCTTAGTGTTATCCCCCAAAACACCATAATAAACAATCCCATACCCACCTTCACCTATCACATTCTCAACGGAAAACCCATTTGTTGAAATCTCGAGCTCTCTCAAAGTATACCAGTGACCCCAACCCAAATGAGACACCTCAGGCACCACCGCAGCTACCTGGTCACCACCAAACGCACGTGCCTCGCCACTGCCGTTTCCAGTATAACATGTTCTATGATCTTTACCATTCTGAACGTGAATCTTATGATACCCAGTTGGGCTCTCTTCTTCTAAAGGAACGAGCAACGCCTGCCTTTCTATGCCAGTGATGGGATCTGCCGGTTCTGGATGCAAGGCTGGTTGAATTCTGAATTCCGGGATGTCTTTGGAGACGATTGGTATTGCAGGGTTATTTAAAGAAGGCTTCTTCTGTTTGGTTTTGGAGCGTTTTGAAGCGAACCAGAGAGATACGCAGAAGAGAAGCAGCACAAAAGCTGCTCCTAGACAGACACCAAGAACAACCCATAAACGCAGACCAAAGATTGAGGTTGATTTTGATAGTTGGTCAGTCATGAAACCTGCCCGCTTTCTAATTTATTTCTGATGATCAGAGACTCGGCACCTAAAAACTTGGGGAATATAAATACATTTTCGAAAGAATCAATGCATAATAGATATAGTAATTCTTGGAGAGAGAGAGGAAGTAAAGAGAGTGACACGAAGAGAATAGCAGCTGGCATTCATGACGAGACTTTGTTTTCGTGTGGTAAAGTAACTAAACTACGCCGGTTGCAGTTGAATTCACTTTATGTAAACTACTTAATTGAGAAAAAAAAACCAAGTTTAACCTATCCTTACAAATGTTAATTAGTTTGGAACATGAGTGTTAATTCAGATAAACGTTAAATTTGTATCGATACAAATATGATTAATTTATCATTCGATTCAATATGAATACGATTCGTTTATTATTCGTATAAAAAGTTTAAATCCAAATACGATTCATTTATTTAGACACGATTCGTTACAACACGATTATTCGTTTAGACACGATTATTGATTTAGTACGATTCGTTTAGACACGATTAAATTATAACAAAAATATAGAAAATAAAATAAAATAAAATATTAATAATTTAACATTATTAAGCATGCAAACTAAATTTATCTACCCATGCAAATAAATAAAAAAAACTTCAATTTTCAATTAGTGTAACATATTCTTCTATTAACAACTAACATACAATAATCATTAACATAACATATTTTAATCTCAAATAACATTACTAAATTGTTATTTTACCAGTAACAATACAAAGTAATTGTTCTATTACTTCTTTCTCCATTTGCATTATGCTGATCAAGTATTGCAAGTACATTATCAGGAGTAACATATCCATACCTGCAATGAACACCAAGAACTATTTAATACAAAAACAACCCAATTACATTGAATTTCATGCTACTATATATTATGACAAGAAAAGAGTGCGATCTGGATCTAACCAATGACCCATAATTTTTTCAAATTCATTCTCTATCTCTAATAATGCAATTAAACCAATAAAAATAAAATATGAACTTAACTACTTTTCTTGTGTTATGGCCAAGTATGAAGATAATAATATGATCCAACAATAACAATTAAAAACAACCTATTTCTAAAAGAAAGGTAATGATTCGAATTGGCTAAGTTTCCAACCTAGAACATAATTATTGAACCTCCCTGAGTTTGAAACAACTTTTTCCCCTTCATCATGCCGACTATCTTCTCTGTGAATTTTTGCATTGTCGCCTTCATTGAAGTCAGATTAACCAAATTATTAATAAAACTTAATTAAACAAAAGATAATCAATATATATAATGAGAAAGTTCAATTATCCAACCTTAAAAGGTTTATTATCTGTTATAAATTCAATATCAAGAACGCATTTCAGCCAAACCGGAAATCCCCTAAAGCAGAAACATGACAAAAGCCATAAAATTATAATACAATCATATTAAAAGAAGATAGAGATGAACCAATCTCATATATTTTTATGTGAGATCAACATTAGTACCCATAGTTCCATTTAGCACAAACACAGGGACCAATCCGAAGATGAACGTAAAGACCTGCTTGCTACACCAGCTTGACGAACTTAACGAGATCATATCTGTCCTCGAAATAATATTATGTAATTTTTTTTTATCGAGATCATATCTGACCTACATTTCCAACATACTTGTGGCCCCCAATATGGAAAATGGCAACCAAGATTTATCCAGCCAATTCAAGGCTCCTTGTCTAAAAATGAGCTACACCTTTTGAATTTATGTTTGGGAATACAAGTTTGTGAAACAATTATCTAGCAGCACTAAATAATTTCATCGGCATTTACATTTATGAGAAATCAACAAAGCTTAAATTAATGCAAAAAATAAAAAAGTAATGTTGATAAATTTTCTCATACAAATCTTGAGCGAACAAACAACTAATTAAACAAAAACCAAATCAAAATAATTTAAAAAATCGTAACTCACTTGTATTTTATCATCTCCGAGAAAATCAACACGTCTCCATCAACGTCTTCACCTCCTCCGCATATTGTCACTTTCGTCTATCAAATCAGAGTCATCAATTAATCATCTTCCGTGATCATCGTTCGTAGTTGGATATGGGAGAAGCGAGTGAAAAAAAAAGATAAGTTTTACTGGAGAGAAATGATAAATTAAATTCGGAGTTGGGCCAAATGAACAAAGGAGATAAATTACGAGACAGAGTGGAAAAGACGAAGGCAGACAAAGAGAAAAGAAGAAACTTTAAATTTGTGTTGTTTTTTTTTTGTTTATATATCATGCCAAAACGACGTCGTTTTGATTCAAACCAAAACAACGTTAATTTATTCGTATCATAAATGAATAAACGAATTAAGCGGGTCAAACACAAATACTACACAATTATTATTCGTATCAATTTTTTCAAATTCAAATTCGTTTAATTACATCAAATTCATGTCGAATAATCGTATCGTGTCCAAAATTAACACTCATAATTTAGAACATAATTAACTTTGAGAAAAAACATCGAATTCATGTGGAATAATCATATCGTGTCCTAAATTAACTTTGAAAAAGAATTTATTATCATCAAAATGATATCAAGAGTTTGAGTTAAAAGCTTGCCCATATAAAAATTTAGGGATAATTTAGTTATGTTAATGTAATCTTATTATTTAAGCTTAAATTTTAACGTTAAATGCATGCCAAAAGTTTCCTAAACAATCGACAATAATTGAATTGAGAAAGCAGCTGGATTTGGCTAAATGGAATATAATATCTTCTTCGGCAATTTGTTAAACCTAGGATTCCACCAACCCAATGTACCACGCACTATTGCACAAACTGGGTGAGCCGACAAAAATAAATATCAATAATTGATATTATATTAAAAATATAAATATTATTTAATTTGTATAAAAATAATTTTATTTTTCTTAAATATTCTAAAAATATTATTTTAAAAATTACAATTTAAAAAATAATTTAATACTAAATCCGCTCATTAATGAAAATACAGACGAGGAGGCGCGTTAAGCGAACGCGAAGCGATTCATTTCACACTTTCACAATCAAACTCTCATTGCCGCCAAAATTTACATATTTTTCCCGCCACATATAACTTTCATGACCATTTTGCCCTTCTGTCTTATCAAAACCCTAGAGAGAGAAAAACAGTGAGCAGGAGGCGGAAAAAAAATCATCAGAAAATCACGATGACGGACAAACAGCCAATAGTAGGTGGACGGCGCAGAAGCCGAGGAGCAGAGGCGTCCGCACGAGCCGAAGCCTTGGAACGGCTCAAGGCGCTGCGCCGTGGTGGGCGTAGATCGGGAGAATCCGGAGGATACGACATCAAGCTGGAGAATCCGATATACGACACCGTAGAGGAGGACGAGTACGACGCTCTGGTGGCGCGTCGCCGGGAGGAGGCTCGTGGATTCATTGTGGACGACGATGGTCTCGGATACGGTGACGAGGGACAAGAAGAAGATTGGTCCATCGCTGGCCTCCCTTTGTCGTCCGATGACGAATCATTGGACGGCCGAAAATCGGTTAAAAAGAAGAGAATTGAAAAAAAGGAAAAAAAAGAAAGCAGTCAACATGTCAAGAAGCCGAATCCTTCGCTGACGGCCGCGGCTGCAATGATGGGGAAACAGAGACTGTCCGCGATGCTCACGTCGACGGCGATGTTTAAAAAAACTAGAGATGAGAAAGTTAAAGAAAGCGAGAGTGTTGTTGATGAAGTTATAGCAGAATTTGCGCCGGATGATGCAGATCGAGAGCGGCGTAGAAGGTCTGTTTCGAGTAATAACAAAAATTTAATTTCGGTTAATTCTGTGAAAACCGAGAGTCAATTAGTTATAAATTCCATGAAGTCGGTACAGAGAGAAAATTGTGATTTGGTAATGAATTCGGTACAAGAGCAGAATTGTGATGTAGTTGAGGAAAAGTGTTTAACTAAGAAATCTACGGAATCGAAACTGGAATCTGATATTAATGCAGAATCGATTATATCAGATGTGATCGTTGAAGTGAAAGAGGAAGTGAAGGAAGAGCGTCATAAACTAAATGCGAAGATTAGTACTGTGGAGAGGGATCCGTTGTTGAGTGCGACGGCTGGTTGGAAGGCCGTTATTGGAGGCGATAGGTTGGCGGATGAGGTGAAAATTGGTCCAAATTGTGAGGAGCAGTTAGGATTTGAGTTGGATGCTGATGGAACATTGCCTTTTTACATTCTTGATGCCCATGAGCAGTTTTCAGGGGCTAATATGGGAACCCTCTATCTCTTTGGGAAGGTAATATGAAGATTTTCTGTGTTTGGATGTCAATATTACATGATTTCCTATTATGTATGAGTTAGTAATTCAGAAGAACACCTCTGATTTCTGGCTTTCTTCCCACAATTTGAAGTGGTCATGAATAAATAGATAGGATGGGAGGAGACGAGTTGTTAGTGCCTTTTCATTCTCTGATTAATGGATTGTTGTTTAAATATTTTCAATATGATAATTTGACTCTGTTTTGTATGGTTAATGTTTGGAAACTGTCATTTTTAAAATAGTCTATAGTCAAATAGGTAGCTTGGCAGGACACATTGTCTATATGCATTTTCATTATCTAATCTTTGTTACAGGGTAATTTCTTTAGACCTAATTACATTCGACCATATCAGTGAACCCAATAGGATAGGAAAATGAGACTACCCAATGTAAGAGCTTGAGTCAGCACGGTTGCTTTGAAAACTTTAGGTCGATAATGGGAGAACTTTTACTCTTCCTCTCTGCTCAGGGCTTTATCTTTTTTTTTTTTTTTTGGTTAGATATTAGGTTATCATTTCTTTCTGTTATAACTTACAACTATGTGATTGTAAGGTACTGCCATTACTCTTTGTTGTGCACTACATTGTATTCATTAAAGTTCTAATGCAAAATCATCTCATTAATGCTGAAAACTCACTTCATTAGCTTCATATCTGTATACCCACGGTTGGAAATAATCTTTTCTTTTTTGCATTACAATTCCTATTTTACAGCATGACTTCTCTTAGGGGCATCTTTTCTTCCAATAGTTTGACAGGTAATTGTGAATGACACAATATTCTACCAATTACCAACATGTCTTTAGTTTATGTTCGGTAGTTTCTACTCTCTGAAGATATTTCGTCCAAGGCAACAGAAGTACTATCTCTAGGACATCTCCATGCTATAAATTTTGACCAATCCCTTTCTGTTGTCTAGAAAAGTTCAATTACCATTGAGTATGAAGCATCTGTTATTACGTGTCCTTGCATACTGTATAATTTATTTGTTGCTTTAACTTTTGTTGAGCCTATATACAAATAACAAATTGACATTTGTCATCTATCATTGCTGTGAAGGTCAAAGCAGGAAGTACATATCATAGTTGCTGTGTGGTTGTTAAGAACATGCAGAGATGTGTCTTTGCAATTCCAGATGGTTCTGTATTTCACACTGATGAGATTATGAAGCTTGAGAAAGATGCTGAAGAGTCTAATATTTCTCCCACAGCTTTCCGAACAAAGCTGCAAGTAAGTGTATTTACATATGTATGCTCAAATGCAGTCGAATGCATTCATTCTTTTCTTCCCTTGACCCTGTTCTGCTGTTGGTTATTATTAATGCTTTTTTGTGGTTTTCTTTTTTAGGACGCGGCTTTAGGATTAAAAAATGAAATAGCGCAACAGTTGCTAAAACTCAATGTTTCAAGTTTTAGCATGGCACCCGTTAAGGTTTGACTGACTCAATGAAGAAATGCATTGATTAACTTACATACTACTCAATGTTGTCGTAATTAGTTCATATTTCCTCATTGTGTTCTTTTTATTCACTTTTTTGCTTGTCCTTGGCCTATACAGAGGAGATATGCATTTGAGCAATCTGACATACCTCTTGGAGAGAATTATGTACTCAAGATCAATTATTCATTCAAGGTATATTACTAAATCTGTGGACCAGGTCAAGAGGGTAGTTTAAACCATTGCATTATTTGTTGGATCTTTCTGTCATCAACTATTCACCTGCTTATTTTCCAACAATTGTAAATTTGAAAAAAGTGCCTTCTTAAAGTTGATTATGAACTGACAACTCGCACACTGCTTCTTTCATAAGTACAGATTTATTTGACCCCATCCATTTTGTAAATTTACTTGCACTTTCTCATTCCAGGACCCGCCACTTCCAGCAGATCTGAAAGGAGAAAATTTCTGTGCTCTGCTTGGAACTCATAGCAGGTAAAAGTGGTTAGCATGGGTTTCTAACCTAGACAAGGGCAAAAAGTGACTTGACATGTTTTAGCAATTGAATGGATTGCTTGAGATGAACTAGGTTGATCAACTAGTTATAATACGTGTTCATGCATACAAAATGTTGCTATATGGTTTCATAAAAAATTCTTGAAGTTCACTAGATGAGTATGATTAAAATCCATGACATTAATTTTTCTTATGCCATGTTATTGCCCTCTAATAGTGGACACTCTAATATTGAATGGATTTGTTTCTGGATGAGAAAAAGGAGTAATGACTGGTATGATTATGTACAGTGCCTTGGAACTTTTTCTTGTTAAAAGGAAGGTGAAAGGACCATCTTGGCTGTCAGTTTCAAAGTTTTCTAGCTGTCCTGCTCCTCAAAGGGTGAGCTTCCCAAATCTGGGCATCTTGTGTCACTTTAAGTAGTTAAGTTATGCCCATGAAATCATTTATGCATGCTTGTAGTTTCAACAGCAACTGCTTGGTTTACTCTTGCACAGGTGAGCTGGTGCAAATTTGAGATTATTGTTGGCTCTCCGAAAGATTTACGAGTTTCATCATCAGCAAAGCTTGTAGCGGAGATTCCTCCAGTTATTGTCACTGCTATAAATTTGAAAACTGTTATCAATGAAAAGCAAGATGTAAATGAAATTGTCTCTGCATCTGTTGTCTGCTGTCACAAGGCAAAGGTTTGTTTGAGTCTTTGTTAGCAATGCTGCTTTCGCATTTAATACCATACATTATCCTTTCTTTTGTAAATATGGGACTTGGGTAGTGCTATAGTTCACATTGCTTGAATATTCTGAATTTAGTTCCAATTGATTTGCAAAATATGTCAAATATCAAATTCTGCTTGTGATGTTGTTTCTGGGATATGACATTAAATTTGATATGAACAACTAAAATGCTTTCTCGCAGTGTTGTACCAGGAATAACTAGTATCAGTACGTTCTTTAACTAATCTGAGTTGTGTGATTTTAGATATTAAACTAGTTTTGTCATTGAATATGATTATTTTTTTCTCTTCTAACTTGATTAATTAGAAGTTGTATTTGAAGTTTTTTTTAACTTGATTTGTATACAATTTTGTATACTCAAAAGCTATTTGAGATTTGTCCTGTATTAATTATGTATACTAACTATTGAACTTGACAAGCTGATGTGGCATGAAACTGATGGAAGAGTGAAAATAAAAAAGTCTATATAAACATGTGTTTATATATAAGAGTTTGTCTATGTAGTATGATCTGTGGTAACTTTGTATACTCTAATTGCTATTATTCTTGTTTAGGTAACATACTATTTGATTTCAGTATATCCCATTCAAATTGTTTATTTGTACTAAACAAGCTACTATTCGTGCCATTATGCCTTTCAGATTGACACTCCCATGTTGGCCTCGGAATGGAAGAAACCTGGCATGCTAAGCCATTTTACCGTTGTTCGCAAGCTTGATGGAGGCATATTTCCGATGGGTTTCAACAAAGAGGCAACAGATAGAAACTCAAAGGCTGGATCAAATGTTTTATGCTCTGAAAGCAGGTAATTCTTATTAAACATCTTGTCGTCTATCAAACTTTCTGTTTCTTCCAACCAGTGTTTCAAGTTTGCATGAATATGCCTTTAGTTGCTGTGGTTGAAGTATTTTTGAACATTATGTTGCAGTGAAAGAGCTTTGTTAAACCGTTTGATGATTGAGTTATACAAGTTGGATAGTGATGTTATAGTTGGACATAATGTATCTGGGTTTGACCTGGATGTTCTCCTCCACAGAGCCCAGGTGAGTATTTTTCAGCTACTTTCTATAAAAATAAAGGTTTTTAAGGTACTTTGTATGTTTTCCGCTGTTCCTCATTTGTATGCATGAGTGCAACCATTTCTTGACTGTCGAGTCAATATCAAACCGGATGCAACTTTGTATATTTTTATTGCTTTTATATGGATCTTATTCAAAGTTTGGAGTGGCTTTTCCATACCATTAAGTGTACGATAGGAATGAGCACTTGTCGTTCTTTCATTAATCTTTTCCCTTGTATTCTCTAAAATGCTTGGTTCTGTTGCCATGCTCATCGCATGTGCCTATAACGAGTTGCCATCTTTATAAATACAAGACCCTCGTATCCTTCTTTTGCAGGCTTGCAGAGTATCGAGTAGCATGTGGTCAAAGATTGGCCGTCTCAAGCGTTCTGAAATGCCTAGGCTTACAAAAGGAAGAACCATTTTTGGCTCTGGAGCAAGTCCCGGGATCATGTCTTGCATTGCCGGTCGGCTCTTATGTGATACATATTTGTGTTCCCGTGACCTATTAAAAGAAGTATAACATTTGGATGGTACATTGCACACTGAGGGCACTTATTACTGTTTTAATTTTATTGCTCAGTCTTGCTACTTGGCTTGTTACAGGTTAGTTATTCTTTGACTCAACTCGCTAAGACACAGTTAAACAAAGACCGGAAGGAGATTGGTCCACATGATATCCCCAGAATGTTCCAAACATTGGAATCTCTTATGGAACTTGTAAGTTCTGATGCTTGCTTTGACTAATTTTGCCCATCATGTTTGATGTTGTGATAAGGTCATATGTTAAAACTGCAATTTGAATGTTAAAGAATTTTTAAAATAACACAGGTGAAAACTGCAATAAAAAGTAAATATTCATTCCATTACTATAAATTCTTACTTTTCAGTTTTATCTATCTCATATTGTTTGTTCATTATCAAAAGTCAAAGATTCTTTTTCAATTTTCCATGATACCCCTTTGCTTAAATGTCAATTGCTATTTTCAATAACTAAGCATTGAGTTGTTTAAGCACTGAACTGAGGGTTGAGTTATTGGTGAATTGTAAAACCACCTTGTGCAATGCTCACTTTGAAAGTAGGCGCTCATTGATATAATAGGGAGTAGTATGGTATACATGGAAAGGAACAAGCCCATTTTGAGTGATGGTTGTTGGTCAATGTGTTTTGCAAATGGATACAATTCACGGTTGTTAAAATCAACGAATAAATTATGCCTGCTAGGATTTTAAAGCTTTTACGGGTTCCTGCTGTTAAATATGTGGTGCTTATCATTATGAGAGTCCATATTGTTCAAAAATGATATAATCTACATGTTCTCCTTTATACTTGAATGTGGTGGTTCAATTATCATCTACCTATATTATATCATACTTAATAGTAATATTTAATAGCTTTAGTCCTTGTCAGCTGAGGTGATTTCTGAGCGAGGTAGATAAGTTTGGGCTTTCTAAAACTTGGATAATGGTTCAACAGGTCTATTTTGCTATTGATGGTGGAAAACTAAACGCTTATTGTTGTGCTAGTAGAATATGGTTCTCATTGTGTTTGCAATTCTTTCAGATTGAATATGGTGAAACAGATGCATGGTTATCTATGGAGCTCATGTTCCATTTGAGTGTTCTTCCCCTCACACGTCAGCTGACAAACATCAGTGGTAATCTTTGGGGAAAAACTCTTCAAGTGAGTTCTTGCTGTTTTTTTTCCATTTTTCTTTTTGTTTTCCTGCAAAATCCATCCATCAACTTGACATTAAACATCTGTTTTTTTTTTTTCAGGGTGCTAGGGCCCAGAGAGTAGAGTATCTTCTATTGCATGCATTTCATGCAAAGAAATATATTGTCCCAGACAAGATTCCGTCTCATGTGAAGGAAGCAAAGATGACAAAGCGGAGGATCAGTCATGGGGTTGAGGATAGAAATGTTGAAGAGTTAAATGTTGATGATGCAAACTTTGACAATGATACTCAACACAATGATCATGGAAAAGGAAAAAAAGGTCCTGCCTATGCTGGTGGATTGGTTTTGGAACCGAAAAAGGGTTTATATGACAAATATATTTTGCTTCTGGATTTCAATAGTCTTTATCCTTCTATTATTCAGGTAAATTAACATTTTAATCTACCCATCCTCAGTTCCTCTCTGCACACAAGCACATTTCTTATATTTATATATGGACTGCTATGCCAATTTCTGCTGATTTGTGTTTCTTAATGAGCAATTATACTTAATGAATTTTACAGGAATATAATATCTGTTTCACAACAGTTGAAAGATCTCAAGATGGATTAGTTAGCCACTTACCGTCTAGTAAAACAACTGGAGTTTTGCCAGAGGTATGTTTTCTTTTCTTTTTTTCCCCCCAGTTTTATTCCATTAGATTTTGATAGTTTACTTCTGAATGGATAACTTTTAACTTGTGAACAAAAGCCCCGGAACAATGATGAAAACTTGGAGAAAATGGTTATAATTTGTTCCTTCGCTAATTTTTCCACTTCCGAAGCTCATTCAAGTTTTTTGAGTTTACATAGAATACTCAGCTTGGCCAAGTTTCCATAGAATGGTTATTACTTTTGCAGTTATTAGTTGAATCAAATTAATAAATTCCAAGATGGCTCATTGAAACTTCTGCATGTTATGTATGCTCACTATTAGGAGTGGCGTTCTGCTTCTAAGAATGTCCTATGCATTAATCACGAACTTCCTGTTACAAGCATGTGGTTTTACTATATCAAATTATGGGATCATGCTACAAAATTTATACGTTTTCTTTCTCCCCTTGTAGCTGCTTAAAAATTTGGTTCAGAGGAGAAGAATGGTTAAGTCATGGATGAAGACTGCATCTGGTCTCAA